>JANAVB010002395.1:12732829-12740329 GCA_029216955.1 Iris pallida | reverse complement strand
GGCCACGCGCCCCCGGCCGCCCCATGCCCAGCCAGCGCCCCTTTCGGCCGTTCCCCGTCGTGCCCTAGCCCGGTGCCCGCCGATTTTTCTCCGGCGATTTCGGCCAGACCCCGCCCCTGTCCGCGCCCAGCTCAGCCGCGTGCGCCCCGCTGTTCAACAACGTTGTCCAGCGCTGTTCCGGTGCTTTTTTGCTGCTGTCCGCAAGTTGGGACTTTCCCGAGTCCGCGGGAACGTGGTTTTTTATCTCTATTATTGCATCTGAGGGCTCTAGCCGAGCAACCCAAGGTATATCTCGTGTTCCCCGTGTCCCTTCTCAGTATGTCGATGATGATTCGGTCCCCGATCCCGTTAAGGAATTCGGCTTAGATAATTTCGGGTTTTCTGAAGTCCATCTCAGAATGGTGCTGGCTTGACATTTTGTGCTGTGGTTTGGAATATTGGTTTTTGATAAGTTCTTCTGTTGGTTTTGGTTCTGTGGGTTTTCGGAATTTTTGAGTTTAGATTTCGGGTTTAACAATACTTCTGTTGCGGTTTCGATTTCGGATTTAATATTATTCCTGGGTGTGAATATTTGTAGTTGGATAATTGGAGTCCCTGGTTTGGGACAGTTATTGGTGTTTTTGGCATTTCTTCCAGTATTGGGTTGTCCCAATTACAGAGGGGATGTTGCCCGAATTTTCAGAAAATATTTTAAAAAGGGATTTCTATAAAATTCTAATTTCTAAAACCGGCTTTTGCAAAAGATTTGTTGTTTTGGTTTTCGATTACCTTTTTCCGGGCGACGACCAAATTCGGTCTTTGGGCCCTAGCGAAATGCAAACGAAACCGGCCACTCCGGACGTTGAGGTATTAGCTAGAATGCGAAGTGATATTTTGGACCAAATCTGAGACTCTTTAATATTATATTATATTTTATTTTTGGAACTGGTACTGTTTTTTAGCATTTATGGTGCAGGGCCTCAGCCTGCTGAATGGACCGCTTTCCGGCGTTCAGGATTCACCTGAGTTTTATTATTATTTTTAAAAAATTTGATTTATGTAAAGGTTGTAAGGGCATAAGCCCAGTTTTCTATTTTCTTTGCTGCGACCCTGTATTGCGTAGAATAGATTTTATTTATTTTCTGGGATGTTGGTTTGTCGATAAACTCGTAAAATATTAAAAAGATATTATTTTGGATATAGAAAATTATAACATTTTCTCACAATAAATAATTAGTAAAATTACAAGTTTGTATTGTTTAAACAAATTCACATCTTCTCATTTAAGAAAAATATAATTATATATATATATATATTTTAAAAATATAAAGTTTTGCCAAATTAACCGATAATTGCCATTTTCCAATTAATCAATAACCGACTTATTTAATTAAATAACAACGAACGTAGATTGCGACATTAGACGATTTCCGGTAGATTAATTAATAAACTTAAAACCTGATTAGGGTCTACTTCTAGAGATTGTAACTAGCACACCTAGAATGGTTTCGCTATGGTTCTAAGCCAAGGTTCTCAACTGTAGGATCTCGGAGAAGAACCTGACATCCTCCTCAGTACCGACTTTTCTGATCCAGTCAACTAAACAGAGGCAAGTTACGTTTATGTTGTCTTGTATTTTATTTAGTAATTGTCAAGCTGCATGTTTAAACCACATTGCTACACGGAACTCTCTCCCAGGGTTCAAATATTGATTGATATTGATTGTGGGGATTGAGGGAATAGTGTAACGTTTATGGCTAATACCCCTATATTGCAGGATTGTGCGAGCTTACCTCTCTTACACACGGGGATAAGCCGTATTGCGTCGCTAGAACGCTATTGTATAACCCAAGCCGGTCATAGACGATTACACATTCAAATCACATTATTTTTAATCGTAGAACTACTGGAAAATATTGTTTCAACTGTTTAGCCTGCACTTTTCCATTATTATTTGAAATATGAGATACATATTCGTACTTGCTCCCTCCTGACTGCAGACAACATTTTTAGGTGACTTTGAGGATGCTGAGCTATTGTACAATAGCTACTATAACCCGGTTTTGTATCCTGTGGTGTTGCCGGAGTCCCCCTTGGAGGACGCAAGACCTGAGGCCGATGAGCCGACCTCTTAGCTATTCGTTTCCAGTTTTTTAGTTTTGTTGTTTTGGAATTTTGTTAATTTGAATTCAGCATTTCATTTCAGTTCTTATATTCCAGTTACACTTTTCAGATGTTGAATAAAAGTTTAAAATTTTTGTATATTGAGTTGTGACAAATGTATAGATGTTGTTGTGAATACCTGCATATAGAACAGCTTACTGCCGCCGTCTCACAACGGAGCAGGCTAGGCATGATCCGGTTCGACCCAATTATTTGGGATCGGGTCGTGACATGTTTTTAGTGGTGGCCCATGCAGGTCTAATCAACAACTTAGGAGAACATATCTAGAAACAATTAGAACACTAGAACATTAAATTGTCACAACATAGGACCGAAATATATTATAAATAAATATTTTGTTTGTTATAGACTGGTAAGCTACCTTGCTTATGTTTTGCATCCTAAACCTTATCTAGTATAGGCCGATTGTACGGTGGTCTATTTTACTATCAACTTTAGTTTCTAGATTTTATATATCTTTTAGTGT
The DNA here is from genome assembly GCA_029216955.1 of Iris pallida. Lineage (NCBI taxonomy): Eukaryota > Viridiplantae > Streptophyta > Magnoliopsida > Asparagales > Iridaceae > Iris > Iris pallida. Next base: position 12,737,700 of record JANAVB010002395.1, on the reverse strand, counting down.
CCCTTGGCTTTTCAGAGGTTATTTTTCTCCATATCCTTATCATACTCCAGCATTCCTTAGCATCCATACTCTTTTGTTATTTATGGATTAGGATTAGATTTTTCCAATCTCCTTTTTCAGCAAACCTATTTCAAAATTTTCAATTAGTTGATCAAATCATACTTCTCTATCATTATTTAGAATCTTGATCTATTTCACTATTTAGAGTTTCAAATTCTCCTTTAGCAAACTTGGTAAACTTTTATCTATCCAGAGTATTTTCACGATTAATGTATCCAACCATTTATCTCGACATTATTTTCAATTGACTTTTTTGGACCAATCCCGAAACAAATTCTTCTGGAACCATAAAGCCCCTAGGTTAACTATTACCAAAAGAATTGGTTCAACTTAGCTTGTTCACGAATCTTGTAAGGGAATTATTTTCCAAAAAAATAATTCCAATATTGATTGATAATTCCTAAGTTATTCTAAGACCAAGAATATTTTTATTTGTTGACTTCCCCCACTCAACTGAAAACCTTATGTAATGCCTGTGGTTCGTATTACGTATTTTGGAAATACGTGTACGTATTTTCTTGTATTGTTCCTTGTTTAGTTTTCTTGGCTTGGTTTAACTCTCGGTTTGGGTTGGTTTGGTTTGGCCGGCTGGTTGCTTGGTCCATCATGGACCAAGGTGAACCCCCTACCTACCACCAACCCATGATATTTATTTCCCCACCAACCTTCTCTCTCCTCCATAACTCTCATTTATTTCTTCTTCTTCTTCCTTCCTCTCCACAACTCCCCAACCATAGGCAAGTGCAACTTGCTTCCACAAGAGAACTCCTTTTGATGGTTTCATTAGCTTCTCCTCATGATTCTAAACCACATTAGGACTTGTCATTTTCCATTTTGAGGCTTTGATTCTTGTAGATCTACAATTTAGTATTTTCGGATTTTGGTGGTTTTGATCTATTAAACTTCCTTGTTTTTAAGTTTTGATGGTTCCATGTTTTAGAGCATCTCCTTCTACCCAATTTTGACCTTTGGAAAGTTGGATTCGGACTTGTTTTGACCAAGATATGGACAATTGAAGCTTAGATTCAACTTTAGAGTTCTTGCTGTTCTTTCCATTTGGAGAAGACAGTGAACAGTGAGCTAGCTTTTTAGCTTATGCCGCTGAGCTGTACGTTGCTCTTTAGCGAGCGTACGCTAGCCTTCGTATGCTGCTCTTTAGTGAGCGTACGCTAGCCTTCGTACGCTGCTCTTTAGTGAGCGTACGCTAGCCTTCGTACGCTGCTCTTTAGTGAGCGTACGCTCACCTTGATACGCTGCCAGTTGGCAGCGTGTCTTGAGCGTACGCTAGCTTGAGCGTACGCGTGCCTTGGTACGCTAGCTTAAGCGAACAAGGCGTACGCTGGCTTTGAGCGTTCGCTGGCTTGAGCGTACGCTTGCCTATCTTGTCACCCTGGTTCAACCCGAGAGCTTTGTGACCCCCATACGCTGCCTTTTGGGAGCGTATGCTTACCTGAGCGTATGCTTACCTGAGCATATGGCCTTTAGCAGACTTGATCTTATATTAGCTTGTCAGTTTGTTTTATTTTCCTTATCTTGGATCTTCTATAGCCCTGTATATTGATATTTTATTAGATATTTAACGTCCATTTTATATCCTTACGCCTTTTGTCATGAACTTGATAATCATGGATTTGTTTAATATGTTTGGAAATGATCCCTGAGCATGACACGATAGTGACCCGTAGTGGTGCACTCCTGACATAATGACCTGACATGACCTGATAGTGGCCCGTCGTGGCACACTCCTGACAAGTACACTTGGCATGATAACCTGACATGATTATCTTGATAAGCTGTTACGACGGCTGCTTGACATGACATGACCTGTATAATTAATCCTGGACACCGTGGATGATTTTGCTTGTACAAATAATCCAGTCCTGTCTTGCATCATGTCTAGGAGGGAACTCCTGAGTACCACGGTCATGAGTACCTACTGAAATGGACTAAGGTTAATAACTAGATTAATACAGTAGTCATGAAGAGATCTCCCAGCTACAGGCAATCCCGTTACCTGGGCGCGCTTGGGATCTGTAGCCTGCCGTCGAGTAGGGCATATTTCCAGCACACTGTCATGTGTTGCACCCTTCAAGCTACCTAAGGGTACATACGTTTCCTGGACGGTGTACCCACCTGAATTCAACCCCTAATTTCGACCTGGGTAACCTGGATGGTCTGCAGGGCCTGTGGCTGTGGAATAATCTCACTGCATCTTGTTAGTAACTAGGACTGTGATAACCCTAGTTAGTTAAAGTATCAAGCCGTAGGTCTTGCTTGGCCGTGAAATGATTGGATGGAGTCTAACCAGTCTAGTCTTGTCCTGATCTTGTTCCAGACTGTTACATGACCAGCATGCTTGTATTTATTTTCTCGATAGATGGTGAGAAACCAAGCTCCGTTCAGACGAAGGGTTACAACCCCGGTCCTTGTTTGGTTTACGGGTTGTAACCTAGCTATCTGAATAGTTCCATGGTTATCTCGTCGTATATCATCTTGGCATATTTTTTTCTTATTTCCAGTTTTTACCAGTTATTTATATTTCCTGTCTTTTATTATATTATTTATATTCCTGTGTTGATTGCTGGTTTTAGTTCTTAAGTGAAGCTCCTTTGTGGCACTTGCTCTTTCTGGGGTTTGACCCAGCTGGTTTTGTGTGGCCAGATTTCGGAGCAGCTCCAGAGGATCTACCGACTTCCCAGCCAGATGGTGGCCACTAGACGGAACCCTGGCAACGAGTTGGTTATTTTTGGCTCTCCCGCTCTAGTGTAAAAATATTCTTTTGAGGCGTTTAGCCGACGAGCACCTGTTTAGCTCGATTGCACTTACTTACTGTCTGCCTACGGGCTGTAAAATGATTGACAAATCCTAGGGTTGATCATGTATGACTAAACTCCTGCTAGTCCTAACATTTTGTAACGACTAGCTTCATGATCAGCTGAATATGTAATATTTGGGACGCCTTATTATTGTATATTTAATGATCATATATCTTGTGACTCTTACTTACTTGCTTATGATTGAGACACTAGGCTTGTTCATGACCTTAAGAGACTGTTGGCTTGTAGATAAACCCTAATGTATCTAGACAGCCGTGACCGTATAGCGAGGTGGGTTGCACTTTAATATACGTAGCTGGCTATGTCTGCCCCCGCTCTCCAGTATTCTGGTTCTGGGGCGTGACACCTTACTCTCTCTAAGAACTTCTTGGTCAGTTCAGGGCCTTGAAAGCTTCCAAAACTCAATACTTGAGTATCACGAAGCAGGAACGGTCAGAGAATTGGTTCTATTCTATTATTGAATTTCCTTTAGTCATTGAAAAACTTTTTGAATTGTTGAATTATCCCTTTGAAATTCCCATGGACAAAGTTAAGAAAATATTCAGAGACCTAAATATGGCTTCGCACATATGCGTCATAATTATCCCGACCCGCACCCGCTTTTCGGATACGAAGCGTGTCCAAGCCCAGCTACGTATCGAACGGACTCCAGCCCGACTCGAATACGTAAACGCTGTCAAGGCTATGGTATACTGCCAAATCATGGCAAACAAATTTATATCTCAATCAACAATAAGAATATGAAACAAGAATGAACACTATGTGTCGTGGTCTGCAGCCCACTAGCATGCATGTCCGATAAGACTCTAAAGAAAAATAACAAGAGTCTAAACTGAATCAAGAAACAGGATATCTCATGATAATGAAGAAAAGCACGAGAGGATAATAAACACAATAACGATATCTGAATCCCGCAAGCGTATCATCACGTCTGCCATCCAGAGCTGCTAACTAACTCCATGCAATAACTAACCTGAAGAGATCATCAGGTTCTCAGGGGACATAGCAAGATACATAAAAAAATGCTTATCTAGCAGTTTATCATGCAATAAAAAAATACAGGAAATAAACAAGAAAGCCCAATTCGCACGAAAATACGACTATATACGACTGGAAGAACCACTACGCCTAAGCGAACTGCTGGAGAAGAACAAGAGAACATGATATCACGATGTCAATGGACAACCAATCGAATACTCAAACCCTCGCCCCTAGTGTGGACTCGCAGGTTTGAACAACTACTAGCCCTCGCCCCTAGTGTGGACTCGCAGGCTAGCATCACCCTCGTCCCTAGTGTGGACTCGCAGGTGTGAACCATATACTACTAACCCTCGTCCCTGATGTGGACTCGCAGGCTAGCATCACCCTCGCCCCTAATGTGGACTCGCAGGTGTGGAATGGTAACTACTAACCCTCGTCCCTGGTGTGGACTCGCAGATTAGCTTACTAACTCTCGCCCCTGGTGTGGGCTCGCAAGTTAGCTTAACTACTCGTCCCTAATGTGGACTCGCAGATTAGCTTACTAACTCTCGCCCCTGGTGTGGGCTCGCAAGTTAGCTTAACTACTAACCCTCGTCCCTAATGTGGAATCGTAGGTTAGCTTCAAGAATTTTAAGGTACAGCAGTTCCGATATGACTTATTCATCCTATGACACGATGCGACTCAGTCCAAGTACAAGAGATGACACGACACGACCCAATCATGATACACGAGAAAACCAATCCAATATGAACTACAAAACTAATTTTAAATAATGCTATATATAAACTAGCAGGCATGATATATAAATAATCAACTAGTAACACTGTATAATAATATAAATATTCATGTAAATAAACTGTAGAGGAAGGCAAGGTATCTTGCCTGGAGGTTACACGCAGATCCCACAAAATATAGTCAACTAGTGAGCCATAAAGTCCAAGTCATCACAACTGTCTTCGAAAGCTGAAACAAACATTGCCAACATTCTCAGA
>JANAVB010002395.1:12469456-12492435 GCA_029216955.1 Iris pallida | reverse complement strand
GGGTTTTTGGGGCCAAATGTATTTTCACATATTCAAGACCCGTACAAGTCATATCATACTTGATTCATGGCCTTGGGTTCTGTATTCGAACTCTGGTTCAAATTATGTACATGGACAAAATACGCAAATAATTAATTATTTAAATTCAATGTGTACCATGCTATTTTTGAATTTCTAAAATACTTTTATTGCTGTTAAAATTCTAGAAAAATAGTATTAGATACTATGTTAATTTAGCTAATTTATCATAATTTTTGCAGTATTTAATTTACAGTTTTGCCACTGTTTTGGCATATGAAAACCAGAACTCATTTTCTTGTACTTATGAAAACTGATTTTTATAAAATGTACTGGTTAATAAATTCCAAAAAAAATTATAATAAATTTCTATAATAACAAGGATCATTTGGTACTTTATTTTATGTAAAATTGAGCTTTTTGTCTATCTCAAAAATTGTTGGACACAATGTTCAATTGATTTTTTATTGAATAATTACGACTTGCAACTTTTGTGTTTGTTGTGTTTTTAGTCATATTGGACCTCACCCCGCACTAGCGTAAAAACCCTAGAAAGTTAGTTTGAGTATTGTGTCACCCCACATTGGGTCTCTTCTATGCTAAAGTAATCATTTTGGCTAGGTGTCCAATCAGAAAGTCGTGTCACCACTTAGTGTCTTATTGTTTAACTTAGTGTAAAAAACTAAGTTTATGTATTTATTTCTACAGTGACGAGTTACCAGGCATTATAGCATTTTTATCGCAGCTTGCTTTGCTAGAGGCAAGTACTTTCTACAACTTTACTACTGTTTACATCAATGAACTGCAAATCCAACCATGTTAAATACTGTCCTTGGGTAGCAAAGTTAAATATTCACATGTTGTACTTTCAGTTACTACCATGCTTAGAACATCTTTATGTATCTCTCACTGATTGAATCTGGGTTATGGGAAAAATGTTAGTAGCATACGTGATCTGCCCCCTTCTCCGTACGTAGTACCGAGCAAGGTTGACATTTATATGTATAACCTTGTCGTAGGCTTTATCTCAAAGTGGATTTGTACGTATGTACATCTTCACCTTATCACTTGTACGAAAGTACATTTCATTATGTGCCCCTACACATTGTACACCTATTGACGATCACGTACCTGCTACAGTTTTAAACATTACATATACATCTGTCTCTATGACATATTGTCATTGCCATGATAGATTGTGTGATGCCTTGTTTCCAGTTATTCCTCTTATGTCATTTCCATGTTTCATATGCTAGTTTGTTAGAATCAGTACTTGCTCCGTCCTGACAGGATAACGTTGTAGGTATCTTTACTGAGGAGGAGTTGCTCTGTGACCCCGTATTATGGAGATACTACCGAGGACCAGGCTTTGCCTTACGAGGATGTACCTGCGGGGAAACTCGTCTAGTTCGCGTAGTTGCTGGGATATTTAGTGTACTCATGTATTAGACTACGTATTTGTAACTGGACATGTATCCAGTTTTATATTTCAGACTTGTACTTGGACTTATTACTATATGAGACGACTTTTGTGTTTGGAGCATTTATGACTTTTTTTTCACTTATAGAACTGTTAGCACATTTAGTCTTATCTTGTTATCTCTAGACAGCTTACTGCGCTTTATCCCAAGCGCAGGCTGGACATGACTCGGCCCGGCCCAACAATTTGGTTAGCGGGTCGTGACAGCTCCATGGAAATTAATTTCAAGAGCAAAAATCATTAAGCTTTACCATGGAGTCTTATCCTTACCTCCTAGTAAAATCACCCATGGTTCCCTCCTTAGGGTCACCACCCCATGTGCACACCTCAACTACATACCAAGTATATATTTATATACTACTCATGTTGCTTTTCTAATGTAGGACTAAAATTACTAGGCATTGAGAGCAACCTCTTTACATGTCAAGAAAAAAGCTCCAACAATCCTCCACATGCCTCGATATATGGAGTTGAGTGTTCCCTACAGAAACTGTCCATCATGCATTAGGAGAGATGTCGGTGACGACTTGAATCTTTCCGCATGGGTCAAATAACATACTATAATACAAGAATGGACTAAGCCTTGAACTCTGCACCATAGCTGAATTCTTCTCACTCACATAATGTAGTTACATGTGCTTTTGGCTGCACATTAAAGGCCTTATGCCAGCCTGTTTTAGTGTATAATTTTGGACGTCTATAAGTTTACCCTCAAGAGACGACTGATATCTCTGTCCATACACTATAGGTGAGTTCTTTATTAAAGAGACATGACATAAAGCCTTGCGCTTCCCTTGCGGTGCTACGCCGTTATGACATGGCCTAAAGCCGAGGCATTACCCTACCCGGGAACCTCATCGTAGTGTCATACTACTGTAGCATGAGGTCACAACCTCTTTGTAGTGCCATACTATCCAGCATGAAGCCTTAGGCTCCCTTGCGGTGTTACGCCGCAACGACATAGCTTACAAGGCCGAGGCTTTATCCCTATCCGGGTACCTCATCGTGATGTCGTGCCACTATAACATGGGGAACACCTCCCTTTTGTTGTCTACCCCTCTTTAATTTCAACATACATCATTAGGCTACCTGCCTATTTGCGGTGCTACTTCGCTGTGACTTGGCTCGCAAAACCGAGACATTACCCCTATCCGGAAACCTCATGGTGGAGTCACCCCACTGTAGAATGGAGTTTCACTCCTTGTAGTGCTGCGCTACCGTGCTTCCTGTAAAGCACACCAGGCATTCACTCTGCCTGAGAACTCATTAAGGCGTTTAAGCCATCCTCAACACAGGATCCGTTTTCGCAGAAAATAATAGTAGACAACAATGGTTGTAGGTCCGTAACCTCTCCATGCCACAGAGGACATACCCACGTTCTTGATATGTTTCCAGTTAATGGTTCTTCCTTGAACCAAAAGCTAGATGCTTAGTAGATTTCTCTTTGAACTAATAGCATAAAACTTTATGGTAGGATTGCAATAACACAATATCAGAATGCTTTCAAACCCATTTTACTTGTTGTGTCATCGACCAGCTGGCACTTGAGGCCCTTGGTGAACGGATCTGCCAGGTTCTCCTGACTTCGAACATCAATCATTGTAATAACACCTCTCTTGATGAGATTGTGTACTGTCCTGTGCTTTAACCACACAGTACCCTTCTTCCCGTTGAAGAGGTCATTTGATGCCACCGCCACAGTCGCCTGGTTGTCATAGTATATTGGTATCGCCGGTATTTGTGCCCCAACCACTGGAAGATCATACATGAGCTCCCGAAGCCATTCTGCTTCCTCCGCTACGGTATCAAGTGCAAAGAACTCAGATTCCATGGAGGACCGCGAGAGCATAGTCTGCTTCTTCGACTTCCACGATATAGCAGCTCCATCCATTATGAAAATGAATCCACCTGTGGACCTCTCGCTCTCCAACTCTGAGCACCAGCTGACATTATTGGAGCCTTCTACTACCGGCGGATCTCCGCTATAGTGCAGTGCATATGTCTAAGTTTTCTTGAGATATCTCATAACTCGTTCACAGCTTTCCAGTGCTCAATGACTGGGTTGTTCGTGAAACATCTCAGCATTCCCATGGCGAAAGCTATGTTAGGCCTTGTGGCAGTAGTAGCATACATCAAACTCCCGATAACACTTGCATATTCCAGCTGTCTAACGTTTTCTCTCGAATTAGGCTTCAGCTTTATATCACACCTATAAGGCGTATCGATCCCTGGAAGATCCTGATACCCATAGCGTGTGATCATCTTCTCAATATAATGAGACTGTGACAGCGCAAGTCTAGTGTCTGTCCGGATGATCTTGATCCCTAAGATCGCATCAGCTTCCCCCAAGTCCTTCATACTGAACTTAGTTAAGATGAACTTCTTTGTCTCCGTGACACAGCCCATATCCGTACCTAGGATCAGCATGTCGTCCACGTACAGACAAACGATTACCCCTCTTCCATCAGCGAACTTTGTATAAACACACTTGTCCGTCTTGCTGACCTTGTAGCCGTTTGACCTTATAACCTTGTCAAACTTCTCATGCCACATCTTGGGAGCCTGTTTAAGACCGTACAAGAATTTTACCAACTTGCAGACTTTGTCTTCAAGACCCTTGACGACAAATCCCTCTGGTTGTTGCATGTAAATCTCTTCGGTCAGCTCGCCATTTAGGAAAACTGTTTTCATATCCATCTGATGTATTATCAACTTATGTATTGTTACGAGAGCAATTAACATTCTGATGGTGGTCATCCGGGCTACTGGAGCATACGTGTCAAAGTAGTCGATCCCCTACTTCTGAGAAAACCCCTTGGCTACCAGCCTAGCCTTGAACTTGTCAATAGTTCCATCTGCTTTCATCTTCTTCTTGAAGATCCATTTACATCCGATGGATTTTGCTCCTTCAGGAAGATCAACCAAGACTCAAGTGTTACTTGAGGTGATTGAATCTTATTGTCTATCGCCTCCCTCTAGAAAACAGCATATCTGGTCTTTATTGCCTCATCATAGGTAAGCGGTGAAGTACGTGTAGGCAACTCTAGAGGGGGTGAATAGAGTATGTGTCGATAATATCCAATTAAAAATAACTCTATTCAAGTCCACTCAACAGAAATAATAATCAGAGTATAAGTGCGGAATATAAATAGAGATCAGAGAAGCATACGCAGACACAACAGTTTTTAACCTGGTTTCTCTCGTGGAGGACTAGTCCAGGCCTGAGAACTCTAGCTCAGGATTGAAATTCACTATTTGTGAAATAGCGTACAACTACGTGCCTTTACTCAGAAGAGCACGCCAACTTCTTACAGATTCGCGGATGGCGAGACTTGGAATTGTCCAAGTGACTTCTTTTGAAACTCTTGCACACAAACTTCTAGTTGACTCGCACTGAGCACCTTGGGGGCTTGGAAAGTTTTGTGGCTAGTTATATGAGAAGAATAAGCTCTTGAATGTATAGGCTATAGGAGAAGAGAAGATAAGAAGATTGGATGATTGAAAATGAGAGAAATCAAGGCCTATATATACTAGTCCAGAGAGGCAGAGTTCGGCTAGAACTCTGTCCCAAATATTCAAATATTTAGTCGTTAGATATCTAGCAACCAGCAAACCCTAAAAATTAGGTCCTAAAATTAAGGGGGCAGAGTTCGGCCCGAACTCTGTGTGGGGCAGAGTTCGGCCCGAACTCTGTGTGGGGCAGAGTTCGGCCCGAACTCTGTCTCCTAGAGGACAGAAAGTTCAAGTGGGCTTTTTGGGCTTGGCAGGTTTTGGAGTTTGTTTGGTGGAGCTTGGGTATTAAGTCTAGGGTAGAGATACTCAGTGCGACGCAACTTACAATAGCCTTGACTCAATAAAAAGCAAAAATACAGACTCAGATAACAAATAACAGCAGCACTGTCGAAGCAATCGTCGATGATGTCTGTCTTGAGCTGATATGTGATGACGTTCTATTTCGGAGCTTGATGGAGCTTGATGTTTTAAGTTGTATTATAACCGATATCGTCTTATTAATTATCAAGATTAGGTTGACTGCGATCCAGTTTGGGTCAACAATCTTCCCCATTTTGATAATTGACAAACACACGATATTTGTATGTCGCAACATTCATACCTGGACACATGGAATAAAGATGATAGCTCTCCCGTAGATGAACATGTCGGCTCCCCCGTAAAAAGATATGTCTTAAGACAAGTTCTAATCCAAGCAAGCACAACATAATATATATATAAGCTCAAAGCACATATCAAGTATTCCCAAAGCAAATATCAAGTATTATTCCCCTTTGTTATTTAGCAAAATGAAATAATGGTTCCCCCATAAAAAATAGACAAAGTGAATACATGCAATCACACAACTAGAAACCATAACCATAAAGAGAAAAAGTGCTAGCAGTTTTATACCTCAATACTGAACCAAAGTGCATAGTTTTGAAGAAAATACAATGCATGAAGGAAATAGAAATACTACAACTCAAAGTTTTTAAAAACTACTACATAAAGCAAAATAAAACTATAGCCTAACATTAGCAGCATCAACAGGTAATAAACCATGACCATTATGGAGCACGGGATGGACCAGCAGAGTTTGAAGGGTCACTGGCAGCGCGACGAGGGTCAACAACGCGTCCGGGTCCAGATACCGCCTGACCCATGTGTCGTCAATACGGTAACCTTCGCGAGAAGGGTCCCGTACGATAGGAAACGACATAGTAGGATGGGTGGCCAGGATGTAGTGGAGGTCGTACAACGAGTTGCTGATAGCACTCATCTGAAGGGTGGTACGGTAGTCCAACTGGGTCCAGTAGTCGTCTTCCAAACGGAAGCGATCGCGCAACATCGCTTGGATGGAATCAAGAGTAGCAGGAGGCTCGGGCTCAGGAGCATCGGAGTCAGAGGATGCAACAGCAGCAATAATCCTACGTGCCTTGGACATAGAGGCAGGAGCAGGTAGGAACTGACAGTCATCAAGAGGGATGTTGAAGGCACAAAAAAATCTTTGGAAGGTACATGGCATAGACTAAGGATTTTGGTTTTGGTCTCATACGAATCATTCAATCCATCATCGTGCGAGGGAAGTTGAACGGAAGACAAAAGTGAAGATGATATAGAGCCGATATCTCAAGATAAGTGACTTCATCGGTAGATCCCGCTTTGGACACGATCGAGGAGAAGATGATCCGATGGAGTTCATAAAAATAGTTGTTGAGATATTTGGCTCGAAGCTTGCGAGGACGTGTGTTAGGAGAACACAATGCATCCTTGAAACCCTCAAGAATGGTTTCACCGGGGAATTGGAACTGTCGGGCAGCAACAAGTTTTTTCCAAGTGTTGGGTTCCGGGAGGTCAAGGTAATCGGCAAGTTCAAAATCGTCAAATGATATGTCAATGCCGGCGACACGAGAATAAATCCTAGTGTTGTCATGAGTTAAATTACAGTAAAACATCTGTATGACATTGAGATAGACAAGAGATGAAGTTGTGACAAGTTCATCGAGGCATAAATCATAAAAAGTGCGTCACGTGCCGAAAAAATTGTGAAGTTTATCGGATGGCCCGGAAACACACTACGTGAGCGAAATTCTGTGTACCACTCATTGGATGCATCCAATGAGACAAAAATTTGCTCATTGTAGGTGTTGGGATTTGGTGGAGGTGGTGGATTGAACAAAGGATGACTAGGAGGAGGAAGAGGATGAGGGTTAGATGAAGATGCCCCCTCACTTCTCAACCTCGTTCCTCTACCAAATAACTTTGGAGCCATTGATAATGAAAAGATGAATTTGAAAGAGATGAAATATAGGAGTTATACCTCACAAAAGTAGTTGGAGATGGAAGAGATCCAACAAAAACTCTTAAATCTTGAGTTTGGGAAAAGATAGTCCTAAGAATTGAGTTTTTTAGGGTTAGGGTTTGAGGAGAAAGGGTTTTGAGGGAGGTAGAAGAAGAGAAAAGTGATGTGAGAGAGAGAGAGAGAGAGAGAGAGAGAGAGAGAGAGAGAGAGAGAGTTCGGGTATATGCGCATTAGGGCCAGCAGGTCGGGTTAAATCGTGGCCGTCAGATCAAAAATTGAATGGCCAGGAGCAGCTGGGGGTTCTGGAAGCAGGCACACAGAGTTCGGCCCGAACTCTGTGTAGGGCAGAGTTCGGCCCGAGTTCTGTGGCTCTGGCTCCAGAACAAAAAAAATTAAAAAAAAATATTTTTGATAGAAAAAATCTTGAATTTGAAATTTTAAATGTTACAAGCCATAAAAATAGTGTAGCCATATAATAAATATTATTTAAAATGATGATCATCACAGTGAAACTGCTTTAGGTTAGCTGTAGGGGCTGGATCCCAGCTAGCGGTAGTTTGAAGACTAGTGCATCGTGTCGCTTAGGCTTTTATGCCTTGTTGTTAGAAGTGACCTTTCGGCTTGTACCCAAAGCAATGTTACCATGAATGATGTACATTATAACCGTTATTTACGCAGGTACAATTTATTGTATGACAGTTTTATCTAAATTCCTAACTCTCGATGAAGAAAATTGAAGTGCTCTTCGGCTAGTGGTTTTGTAAAAAAATCTGCTAGCTGATGTTCAGTGTCAATGAATTCTAAGTTAATAGTACCGTGTTGTTGATGATTACGCAAGAAATGATGTCTAATCTCTATATGCTTTGTGCGTGAGTGACATACTGGATTCTTAGTCAAATTTATTGCACTAGTATTATCATATAAAATATGTATGTGCTTGAATAGTAAGTAGTCTTCAAGAGTTTGCTTCATCCACAGAATCTGTGCACAACAACGACCAGCTGCGATGTACTCAGCTTCTGTTGTGGATAGTGCGACAGAATTCTGCTTCTTGCTAAACCACGAGACTAAAGCCTTTCCTAACAAATGACACGTGCCACTGGTACTCTTACGGTCGAGTTTGCATACCGCAAAATCAGTATTGGAATATTCGATTAATTCAAAGGAAGTAGTTTTGGGATACCATAAGCCTATAGTAATCGTTCCTTTAAGATATCTAAAGATACGCTTAACAGCGGTCATGTGTGATTTTTTAGGATTAGCTTGATATCTAGCACATAAGCAAACACTAAACATAATATCGGGACGACTAGCAGTTAAATACAATAGAGTACCAATCATACCTCGATACTTACGTTGATCGATCGGTTTGCCGCTTTCATCTGGTTCCAGCTTTGTTGTAGTAGCCATATGAGTGCTGATAGGTTTGATGTTGTCAAGCTCGAACTTTTTCAGCATGTCCTTTGTATACTTCGACTGACTAATGAAGATGCCTTGCGAGTGTTGTATGATTTGCAGTCCAAGGAAGTAGTTGAGCTCCCCCATCATGTTCATCTCAAACTCGTTCTGTATACACTTGGCAAAACCTTTGCATATACACTCATTAGTAGACCTAAATATGATATCATCTACATATATTTGTACTAACAAAATAGTGTCATCAAGGGATTTTATGAAAAGTGTAGTGTCAATTTTCCCTTTTGAAAAACCTTTATCAAGTAAGAAAGTACTAAGGCATTCATACCAAGCTCGAGGAGCTTGTTTGAGGCCATAAAGAGCTTTCTTAAGTTTAAAAACATGGTCAAGAAATTTATGATTTTCAAAACCTGGGGGTTGCTTGACAAAAACCTCTTCTTTAATAAAATCATTTAGAAAAAGCACTTTTCATATCCATTTAAAAAAGTTTAAAGTTTTAGAAATTTGTAAAGGCGCAAAGCATCCGAATAGATTCAAGTCGTGCAACATGAGCATACGTCTCATCATAGTTGATACCTTTCTCTTGGTTGTAACCTTGAGCTACGAGACGAGCCTTGTTACGAGTGACCGAATCGTCCTCAGTAACTTTGTTTCAAAAAACCTATTTGGTACCAATGATTGAATGATAAACAGGTCCAGGAATAAGTTCCCAAACCTTATTTCGTTCAAATTGGTTGAGTTCTTCTTGCATTGCAAATATCCAAAATTCATCGTTAAAAGCTTCTAAAACATTTTTAGGTTCAATTTGAGAAATAAAAGCAGTGCTAGCAATATAATCTCTTAAAGAAGATCGAGTAGTTACCCCCTTTCGATACCTCACATATTACCAAGTTTTCTGGATGTGAAGGTTTGAATTGGAACTTCTTTGGTAAGCTCTCCAGAGAACTGGTTTCGGGTGGTGTATCCACAGGAGTGGAAGTTGATGATTCATCATCATCGGAAATGATAGCTATACTATTGTCCTCATCAAAAGATACGTTAGTAGACTCTTCAACAATCATGGAGCGTTTGTTGAATACTCTATATCCATTACTCTTGGTAGCATAACCAAGAAGAATACCTTCGTCAGCTTTGGCATCAAACTTACCTAAGTTGTCTTTGGTATTCAGGATAAAACAGCGACAGCCAAATACTCGAAAGTAAGAAACATTTGGAGTTCTTCCAAACCAAAGCTCATAGGGTATTTTCTTCGAAATAGGTCGAATCAAAACCCTATTCAAAATATGGCACATTGTGCTAACAGCTTCTGCCAAAATATTTCGAAAGAGAAAATTGATTCAGCATGACTCTAGCCATATCGCCAAGAGTCCTATTCTTTCGCTCCACAATACCATTTTCTTGAGGAGTTCTAGGACAAGAAAACTCATGATTAAAGCCATTTAAATCACAAAACTTTTCAAAATCAGAATTTTCGAATTCGCCATCATGATCACTTCGGATACGAGTAATCATGTAGCCTTTTTCGTTTTGGACCCTTTTAGCAAAAACTTTAAAAACTGAAATGGTATCATTTTTATTTGCAAGAAAGAAAACCCAAGTAAATCTTGAAAAATCATCAACAATAACAAAAGCATAGAGTTTCCCGCCAAGACTGGCTACTCTACTAGGACCAAATAAATCTATATGGAGTAATTACAAAGGTCGAATGGTACTTACAGTGTTGATGGATTTAAAAAAAGATTTGGTAGCCTTATTCTTTTCACATTCGGCACATACCGTGTCCTTTTTTAATGTGATTTCAGGCAATCCTCTTACTAGCTTCTTGGTAGATAGTCTCGATATGGTGTCCATGTTAGCATGACCAAAACGCTGATGCCATAATAGCCTTTCATCTTTGTGGGCGTAAAGACATCTACCTGCACTGTTAGTATCTCTAGATAGATAGAAAATATATATGTTATCTTTCCTTATCCCTTCAAAAGCGATGTCTCCAGATGATCTATCATAGATAAAGCATTTAGTTTTTCCAAAGTTAATATCATATCCATGATCAGCAAGATACTAATGCTGAGCAAGTTATGCTTTAACTTGGTCACTAAATAGACATCCTTAATAACGGAAGAAGGAGGATAACCAATTGTACCGTTACCTATGATATAGCCTTTCAGATTGTTGCCGAAGGATACATATCCTTTCCTTTTCATCGATAGTGTTGCGAATAGATTAGCATCTCCAGTCATATGTCGCGAGCACCCACTATCGAGAATTCATTTGCTTTTAGTTTGAGAAGGAAGGTCCACCTACACCATGAGTAGATATGACCTTTGGTACCCAGATTCTTGTGGGTCCTGAAAAGTTAGTCTTCGGTAGCCATGCATATAGATTAATATCTAATAGTTTTCTAATTCTACACTGTGGAGATATGTGTCCATGTAAACCACAGTAAGTACATGTAGCATGCATATTGGTATTGGGTGCAGGATGATAGTGATGTCTATCTGTGGGTGTAGGATGATGATAACTATGTGTAGTAGTAGGATGATGATAATAATTACGTGTAGCAGTAAGATGATTATAACTACGTGTGTGTGTTTTACGTGCTGCATGGGAGTAGGTGTACATAAAGGCATATTTTTGTGTGGTATGTGGATGAGTGTTCTTGTAATGATGTGCTTCCTTGTGTTGAACCGTCTGGTGTTTAGTGTAAGTGTTGTGATTATGAGACTGAGTTTGAGGTTGAATAACCTGTTTATCCAGTCTAATCTCTAATTTCTTATAGGCAGCATGCAACTCATCATATTTAGCAGTAAGACCATTTATTCTACCAGTAGCAATCTTGTACTTATTTTTCTCTTCAGCAAGTTCTTTATTTAAGGCAGTGATATCATGTGTTTGCTTCTCAATAAGAGATTCGGCATCGTGTAAGCTTAACTTAAGCTTAGATACCTCCTCAGTGTTTTCCGTGGGTGTAGTGTTTCTAACATTTTCTAATAAGCATGAAAGTCTATGGATCTCGGCTTTATGAGCCGTGATTTTATCCTTAGCATGTTTATATTTGTTAATACCTTTTGTGGTCTTCAAGTAGATCACTAAAGGCATCACCTAGTTCATCAAAAGAAAAGTCGTCAAAAGAATCATTTACCTTATCTGAAGTTGCCATTAGGCAGACGTTTGTCGTGTCTTGCGGAGAGTCATCTTTTTCTTCTGAATCACTGGCTTCGCTTTTGTGCCAGATGCTAGTGTTGGCATACTTCCTTGAGGTTGGCTTCTTGTACGGCTTTTCGTATCTGCTTCTTTTCTTTGCTACAGGACAATCTTTTCTGACATGTCCCGTCTTCTTGCATCCGAAGCAGGTGGGTTCTTCCTCATTGTCTTTTTGTTCCTTCTTCCTTCGGTTGAAGCGTAGAAACTTCTTGAAATTTTGAACCATGAGTGCTTGATCGTCACCTTCAGAATCGTCGTCATCTGTTTTCTCTGAAATGGTTCTTCGGCAATGAGCTCTTAAGGAAATATATTTTTCTTTTGGAGCAGTTTCTTCAAAATATTTGAGGTCGAGCTCATGCGTCATCAGCTTTTCCATCAGAGTTTCTAATGACATAGCCGTAAGATCATTTCCTTCGATAATCGTCGTGACCTTGGGGTTCCATATCTTCGACAATCATCTTAGCACTTTGCGTATCTTCTCATGGTTGGAATATACTTTGCTAAGGAAAGATAAAGGGTTAACGATGTCGAGGAATCTGGTGAACATCTGAGTAATCGTCTCATTTGGCTTCATTTTGAATGCCTCGTATTCTTGTGTCAGATGACTGATCTTTGATTCTTTAACTTGTGTTGTTCCTGATGGAACTGGGGATTCCTAGGACCCTTACTTTGGTGTGCGTATTGATCGATAGAAAGTTAAACAGATTTAATATGTGTTCTAACCCTTCATAGGCGGAAACTAAGGTTCACGAATTATACCTGCGGCGGAAAGAAGATAAGTAATTCCTGGCAATCTCGAACGGACGACTCCAAGATCTTTTGCACGTATTCCTTCCTCGAGTTGGACGTCGTGTGGGCGACGATCTCCCAACCTTTTCTTCTCCTTGGCAGCCCTCCTTTCTCTCCTTACGTGAATCCGAATTTAGAGAAAGCTTCAAATTTCTGATCAATCATCTGGCAGCCGAGAGAATAGAGGATATATAGGCTACGACAGGGACCATGAGGAGAAATTAGGGTTAGGCCTCCTAACGGATCTGGATATCCCATGTTCAGCCCGAACACACAATCCAGGCCCATTAACAATAGCTCGGTCCACTAATGAGCTATTGTTGCACTACCTCCCTAATCCCAAATTAGTTTGTGGGCTCCTTTTATTATATGCTCGTTTGGCTCCCCATGTTAAGATATTGTATGTCCGTCGATCAAATTAAGTTACTGACAACTATATTGATTCGACATCTTTTATCCTTAAGTAGTACCGCTCAACTTTATTTGTCATGTCGGATATAATCTACCTGCAGGGTTTACATGACAATCCTTATGAGCTCCTTAAGGGGACATCATCAACCCGATGTATCGGGACATGGATTCCATTTATAATCAACAGCCCATCATACATACAATGTTATTACCCAATTCATAGAGGTTGTTGATCCATAATGAATCTCACTCTTTCATGAGTCAAAGTAATGTACACTGCATATACATGTCTGTTATTATATTCAGATTAAAAGCACAAGCATCCATAATAACAGAGGTGTTGTTCTCTTATGTAGTCAATACAAAGAGAACAACCTCAAGTGGTCTTGTTCAATACACACAAGTGTACTAGTGTAAACCTATAGTCAAGATAGACTAATACCAGATTACACTACAACCTTTCCAATAGATTGTCCAAGTCCATATAGGTTGTGAACTATTTATATACTCCATAGGGAACTGATAATATGATCTTCTGTGTGACACCACACACCATTATCTACAATATAGAATATCAGACATTTGCATTAACACTTGTAACAAATACAATATGCAAACATTTGTCCATATGATTCTCATTCAAAATTTAAGGAAATAAGGTTACTACAAAAGTGATGCTTTTAGTATATAACCCTAACAGTTCCTTCATGAGTCACCTCCAGAAGCCTCCATATCGTGTGAGGTGGAACATGTAGAGACCCTGTTGAATTTAGTCTTGTCTATTGCACAAAAGAGAGCATTAATAGCCCTAGCATCTAGACTTGCCTGTTTCTTTTCCTGGTCAGAATATTTGTCGTAGGGTTTTTCAACAAGAGTCCCTTGACAGCTATTCTGGCAGGTTTCTTGTAACCATCCGTGACGATGGTCCACAGATCAAAGTCTAGAGACTTGAGATAAAAACTCATCCTAGTTTCCAATAGGTGTAGTTAGTTCCGTCAAATAGGGGTGGCCTATTTGTGGATTGTCCTTCACCATAGTTGAAAAGGTAGGTTGTGTGGTTGCTATGGATCAGCTCTTAGGATGTTAATCCAATATAAGAGAACAGAGCTCTGATACCAATTGAGTACGTGTAGGCAACTCTAGAGGGGTGAATAGAGTATGTGTCGATAATACCCAGTTAAAAATAACTTTTTTCAAGTCCACTCAACAGAAATAATAATCAGAGTATAAGTGCGGAATATAAATAGAGATCAAGAAGCATACGCAGACACATCAATTTTTAACCTAGTTTCCTCATGAGGACTAGTCCAGGCCTGAGAACTCTAGCTCAGGATTGAAATCCACTATTTGAAATAGTACAACCACGTGCCTTTACTCAGAAGAGCACGCCAACTTCTTACAAATTCGTGGATGGCGAGACTTGGAATTGTCCAAGTGACTCTTTTGAAACTCTTGCACACAAACTTCTAGTTGACTCGCACTGAGCACCTTGGGGCTTTGGAAGTTTTGTGGCTAGTTAGATGAGAAAAATAAGCTCTTGAATGTATAGGCTGTAGGAGAAGAGAAGATAGAAGATTGGATGATTGAAAATGAGAGAAATCAAGGCATATATATAGTCCAGAGAGGCAGAGTTCGGCCAGAACTCTGTCCAAATATTTAAATATTTAGCGTTGGACATCTAGAAACCAGCAAACCCTAAAAATTAGGTCCTAAAATTAAGGGGGCAGAGTTCGGCCCGAACTCTGTGTGGGGCAGAGTTCGGCCCAAACTCTTGTCTCCTAGAGGACAAAGTTCAAGTGGGCTTTTTGGGCTTGGCAGGTTTTGGAGTTTGTTTGGTGAGCTTGGGTATTAAGTTTAGGTTGAGATACTCAGTGCGACTCAACTTACAATAGCCTAGACTCAATAAAAAGTAAAAATACAGACTCAGATAACAAGTACAAGCAGCACTGTCGAAGCAATCGTCGATGATGTCTGTCTTGAGCTGATATGTGATGACGTTTTGTTTGAGCTTGATGTGTCAAGTTGGATTTAACAGATATCGTCTTGTTAATTATCAAGATTAGGTTGACTGTAATCCAGTTTGGGTCAACAAGCGGATCTGCTTCCACATGATAGGTGACAAAGTCATTTTCGAAGTCCTTCGCCCTCCTCACACGTTTAGCTGACGGCTCAGTGAGTTCAGGTTCAACCATTGTTTCAACAACATCTTCTTGGACTACATTCTCATTGAAAACTTCAGTTTCCTGCGCACCCTCATTATTCTCCGGAACATCCGCAAGAACAATGTTCTTGTGCCTTGCAAATTTGTCTTCAAAATATTCTATGTCGCGAGATTCAATGATATGATTTGATTCAATATCAAGAAATCTCTGAGCATCACTCTTCTCGGTATAAACTAAGAAGATTATCTTTGTAGTCCTTGTCTCGAGCATCTGAATCTTCAGATCTTGAAGATCACATATGCCAGACACCCCCACACTCGAATGACATTCAAGTTAGGTCTAACTTTGAACCAGAGTTAATGAGGAGTAATGTCTGAAGTTGCTTGAGGCACTCTATTTAGAATAAAAGTGGCCGTCAATACAGCTTTCCCAGTAGCATTTTGGAAGACCGCAGTCAACAGCATGAGTTTATCATTTCTGTCAACGTTCTATTCTTCTCTCTAATACTCGTTTGATTGAGGAGAGTACGGAGCCGTAGTCTCGTTGACAATTCATGTTCTTTGTAGAATGATGCGAATTATGAGACCGGTACTCTCCACCTCGATCACTTCTATTCTTTTGAGTTGTTGTCCAGTTTGCCGTTCAGTCTCGGCCCTGAACTCCTTGAACTTCTCGAATGCTTCGTCTTTAGCCTTCAGAAGGTAGACGAACGCGTACTTTGAGAAGTCATCGATGAAGGTTATGAAATACTTCATCCCGACCTTTGTAGAGAATTGTTTGAAGTCACAAATATCATAGTGTACCAACTCCAGAAGATCTGTGCTTCGATTAACCGAGGAAAGGATTTCCTTGTGATATTCGTTTGAGCACAAACTTTACATTTCTCTACCTTACCCCCACATTTGGAGATAAGTTCTAGACTAGACATTTTGTTTATTCTTTTACAATGAACATGTCCTAGTCTATTATGCCACAACTCAAGAGTATAAGCAGAATGAGTGATTGCATTAACAACATTGGACTGATTTACAAGTTGAATTTTAAACATTCCTTCGGTATAAAAAAGCTTTCCCGAAGTATGTTCCCTTTATGGACATCACCATCTGACCAACATTGATGTCCATCCTGAGGCCAGCGTTGCAGAGTAGACCTCCAGAGATCAGGTTCTTGGCAATAGCAGGTACATGATGTACGCCTTGAAGCGTCAGAGACTTCCTAGAAGTCAGCTTCAATACCACTGTCCCGATCCCTCGTACCTCAGCTTGTGCCTGGTTCGCCACCATAACCACTTCAGAAGTTGGTGTGTAGGTGGTGAACCACTCCTTGCTTGAGCAAACATGGCAGGTGGCACCAGTGTCTACCCACCAGTCAGAGTCAGTCCCCACCGCAGTGACCTGCGCAATCATTACAACAACGTCAGTGATCATAGAAACCTTGCTAGGCTCACCTTGCTCTGATTGCTTGGTCTTCGCTTTGCATTCACTCTTGAAGTGGCCCTTCTTTCCACACTTGAAACAAGGCATCTGGGACTTTGCCTTCTGATGCTTAAGGAGGTCTCCTTCACTTTCAAATTGTTGGGGTCCTTCTTCTTGTTGTTGGAAGCCGCCTGCTTTCCTTTGAATTTTTTGGTGTGAACCAAATTGGCGTTAGCCAACTGTTTGGACAGAGCGTCCACCTTTAGTTGATCCCTCATCTGGTCCTCAACGTAAATTTTTTACAAGAGATCTTCCAGACTAATCTCCAACTTGTTCCTATGCATGTTTGCATAGAACTTGCTCCACCCAGCGGGGAGCTTCGATACGATCCCTCCAACAACAAACTTGTCGGTGAGGCGTATCGCCTCATCTTCCAACTTCTGTCGCAGCTTCAAGAACTCCTTCACCTGCGGCAGCATTGGCTTCTCGGCTTCACAAAACCACTTGTGATATTTTTCAACTAAAAATATCTTGCTTCGGTTCTTATCATCTTCGTACAGTTTCTCCAGAAACTCCCATATCTCTCTTGGCAATAGTCTTCTTTGAATATGATTCCGCCATGGAGTCTTCCATAGCATTTAGGATCATAAGCCTACAAATGCTATTGTCCCTTCTCCACTTGGCCTGGTTCTTAGTAGCAGCAGTAATTGCGGCTGCAGATCCAGTTTCTGGAATATTAGGTTCCTCATCAATAAGCACATGATCAACATCAGATAGTTGAATATTGATGCTAACCTTCCTTTTCCAGATTTGATAGTGCTGACCATCAAATTGCTCTAACTTTGTGAAGTTAGGATTGATTAGCGAAGCACGAAAGTTTTCCATCTTGTGAAATCAAGTTTTGAGACTGTTAGTCCCGAAGCGTAATTTTCAATAGAAAACTGAGAAATGAAACGATTGTATAAACAACGTTTCGTAGCAATACTTCAAAGAAGGTGCATGACAGAGATCCTTGGAGGATTTTGGATGACGAAAATCTAAAAAGATTTTGTTACAGCAGCAAACGAATATAATGCTTCTAAAAAGAAGGTACAAATCGAATTGCTAGCAGCAGCAACAATTGTCCATTAACAGTTTCTGATTATATCAGAACATTTCTCGTTCAGAACGAGTTGAAGTGGATGACAGGCGATGAAGTGGATGGAAGAACAGCCTGCTGGCGTGAATGATCATCGGCGCTCAAAGCTTGATTCGCCCCACACGAACAACTTCCAGGAACTAGCAAGTTCGACGAAGAACTTCGGAACACTCCGCTCTTCTGACTCCTCGGATGGCCCGAACTCCTGCGCTAAGTGGCGCTGGTGCACTTCTTCTCTGCTCTTTGGAACTCTGTAGAAATTCGTAAGGAATTGTGTTCTGGACACTTAGTCCCTGAGAGAGAGCAGAGAAGCTTATATAGGCCGCACTATAACTGTCCAGTTAGCAAAATGTTCGGAACGTGAAAAAAAACTGTCCCGAACATTTTGTAGCTACTCAAATCGTGCACAGACACGATTTGAGCCAACTGGCGCACAGCGCGCGCTAACTGTGCCACTGCGCCAATGGCGCCATCTGCTCCCGCACGCATCTGTGCAACATGTGCACCGCGCGCACCCTGCGCCAACCGCTACGCTAACAGCAGCGCCAACTGCTGCACCACTGGCAGCGTCATCTGGCTGCACCAACAAGCAGCGTCAACTGGCCGTGCCAACTGGTACGCCACTAGGCGGCGCCACTTGGTCAGCGTCAATTGGTCGCGCCATCTGGCCGCGCGAACTGGCCCGCGAACGGCTGCGCAAGAGGCTTGCGCAACGAGCGCACTATGCGCCTAACGACGATGTTGACGTGCAAAGTACAAAGTGCGCCAACAAAATGCCTCGTTACGTCTCATGAGCCCGAGTCCGAGTCGCTAAGCCCTTACGGGACTTAACTCCAATGGGAATTAATTTCCAAGTGCAAAAAGCATTAATGCTTTATCATGGAGTCTTATCCTTACCTCCTAGTAAAATCACCTACATCGTTCCCTCCTTAGGGTCACCACCCCATGTGCACACCTCAACTCCATACCAAGTATATATTGAGATACTACTCATGTTGCTTTTCCAATGTGGGACTAAAATTACTAGGCATGTTGAGAGCAAGCTCTCTACATGTCAATGGACTAAAATTACTAGACATGTTGAGAGCAAGCTCTCTATATTCATGACGAGAGCCGGCCCTGGGGTAAGCTTGACAATCCATTGGGCTTGGGCAACCCTCCTGGCCCCTAAGTCCCCACCTCTCTGTCAATAGAGCCTCCGCGGTCCATTCCAACTCCTCTATGTTAGTTGAACTAGCAATCCCCCAGACTCATATTTTGTGTTCCTACTGGGAAGGCCTTGAGTAGCTCATCAAGCAGCCGTAGAACCCAGAATTCGAGCTCCACGCCGTCGTCAAAATCGAAGATATCTTTTTTCTGGAGTTGATATCAGTTCAACGTTTTATAGCTTTCAACTTGTTATAATTTTTTTGATATCTTTTTCTGCTGTCAAGGGAATGAGCAACCAAAATTATGTCCGGCTCGGGCAACCCAACCTCTTGGGCCGGCCCTGTTCACGACGCAGGGGCATATACTCATCCCAAGAAGAAACATGGAGGGATATGCACATCCTGTACTGTTAGGTACAGGAAGCCGAGAGCCATGTTTTCGTCTCTGACTGGTTGCTTTCGCAGCCATGGATGGCATCAGCTCCATGTCGTGGAGGAGGATGGACTGTCCCTTGCTCTTGATCCATCGAGCATCGGTCAATGATAGGATATCGACCACGACTGCCCAACGTCTCTTAACCTTCAATTATGTGCTGTGAACCCTTATCCCCTTGTGTAAGGTCAATGCAAGGATTTCCGAGATAAGGTTACGGAGCACAATTTGATGGGGAAAAAAAAATCTCATCTACTTGGTTTCTGAAGGTTTGGAAACCATTCTGAAACATGATTGAGTGTAATGTTCGTAATTGTTGTCATGTTGTGCAAATTGTCATTTCTATTGCATGGTCATATCGCAATTATTTTGTTAAAAGGAGATGGCATGGTTCAAGGAAGAAGTTGTCCTTAGGAAAAGTGTACCACAATAAAAGAAATTCATATTTCATACATGTGACAATCATCCCTAACCGTGATTGAATCATAGCAGATGTATGAAGTAAATTTGGAATCGTGGACCAAGCGATTATAACAATGTATCTAAGACAATCTCTCGACAGATGAGGTAATGAAGATCTTATCGAAGAAGCAAACATTCAAATGAAGGGTGAGAAAAATCCTTTGATTAGACCAAAGTTAGCACATCGATATGCAGATGATGGCTCTGGTTGAAGATTTGCACAGCGCAGACATGTGCAGTATCAAGAGCAGAGACTTGACTGAGCACCAAGCTACGAACCATCAACTAAAAAAAGTCAGAAATTTGGGAAATAATTAGCATGCACTTTTCTTTTTTAATTAGCACTTCAGTTTGCTAATACAACATCAAAGAAGATTGAATAAACCATGTAGATTATTGTGCTATTAGAGCTGGAATGAAGACCAAATAAGAACTACTTCATAAAATCAATTTAGCAAAGGACTGAGAGTTTGGCATAGCTGCCAAAAAAAAAAAAAAAAAAAAAAATCAACCACTTCGCCATACAAAGATCCCAAACAAATGACTGAAAATTTGATTGTCATTTCCTTCCTAAATGATAATTACATGAACTCTACTACGTTTTGACCCAAAACACATCAGATTAGTAATTCAACCATCCACAAATACTTAGAATCGATACATTGTATTATTATACCATTGGACGGGCTCGTCATTCACCACAAAATAGTTTTTCCTTAGAATCGAAGCAATGTGCAACTCAAAAAAAAAAAAATGCTTGAAAGGAGCCTCTAAACAAAATGTTGAGTTGGGTACTCATTTCATACCCATTGTAGTCATAGTACAACCTCTCCCCTTTCGATATATCTCTAATCGCGATCAGCAGAACTCGCGCCTCTCCATCGACATTGTACCTCACGCATTTCACATTCTGCTTCTTCTTCCCCTCCCTGCTCCGGAATTTGCAAAGAATTGTCAGTACCGACGAAATCGAAGAAAAAAAAAAGTAGGAACCAAACGTAAAAATGGCTTACGGGGTATGATTGTTGATGCCATTGATGAACCTAGCAATGTTGCTATGCTTGTCTGGACAAATCACGAGACTCATGGAAGGTTCCTTCGCGGAGATCAGGGTCATCATGCTATCGCCATCGTAGTGTTCTCGGCTCCTCGCGTAATCGACGTCCCCAACGTATTCTGTAACGATCGTAAAGTCCCTTATGAACCTGTCAGCTTGCACGGTGAACCTGCGACGAAGATCCAGTCCAATTCTCAGTCCCTAGACCCGAATCGGGAAACAAACCAGACGCAACTCACCCCTCCCAGGAGTCGAAGACGACCAGCAGAGGAGGGCACTCTCCCCTCTCCATCATCTTCTTGCACGATCTCAATGCGTCCGCGTCCTCCTTGGACAGAACCTGACACAATTGAACATCCAAATTCATCTACATTCCTTTCGACTTTGGAACCGACTTGCTGGCTACGAAATTTACCTGCATCCCGCCCCGTTCATAGTCGGCGCGATTGGCGGACCTAGGCGCCAGCCCTTCGACGTAGGTGAGCTCGTTGCTGAACTCGGCTCCGGTTGTCGTCAGCGCCGTTGCGAGAGAGGCCATCTGCTCCATTCTCCGGAGGGGATCCTCGGTCGGTTTGTAAGCAAGCAACTTCCTCTTCTTCTTGGTCACTAAACTGGATGGCTTCTTCTTCCTTTTTCGAGACGAGGGGCCCGAATCTGCAGCCCTCTGGATACGGAAGAAGTCGACAATCTTCGTCTGGATCAACGGAAACTCTGCAAAGAAAAAAAGAAAAGAAAAAAAAAAACCAATTAGTATCAATGTCCATGCCATAATGTTGGATAGATGCTGGACACGACACAAACACGCCAATAGACATCGGGATTCAGGACGCTCGAGATCTGTGGGTGCCGTATCCATGTCGTGTCCCGATTCGTGTCCGCGCAACATAGGATCCTATGTGTCATGTTCTGCCGGACACGTATTTGACACGACATAATTACAGTTGAAGGGAACAATAGTAATGAAGCAGAAGAATTTACGTTTGGGTTTTTTGTTGTTGGAGGAGCAGGAGGGGCAGAACCAGTCTCCGTCGGGGACGCGGGCGAGGATGGGGCGGAGGCAGGAGAGGTGAAGACCGCGGTCGCATCCGTCGCAGAGGAGGAGCTCCTCCGGCCTGTCGCCGGAGCCGCAGGAGTCGCACCCGACATCGTCGACGGGGGCGGCGGCGGAGGAGGACCGGGCGGTGGTTCTTCTCCGGAACGGGGTCTTCGGAGCCATTTCTAGAGAGAGAGAGAGAGAGCTGTGGATGTCTAGAGAGAGAATGAGCATGGTTGTGATTTATTTGCCATTTTTTATTTATGAGTTTCGCGCGCAAATTTGAGGGGGGGTGGCGGGAAGGGAAGTGGTGGTTGGTTTTCCCGGGAAGCGGTTAAATTCGGTCTGATGGGTTTGTTTGGTTCGACTGGGCTTAACTTGGGCCTGGTCTGACTATTGATTTTTTTTTTTTTTTTTTTTTTGGGGTCTCTCTTTTGGGCTGCAGTCAAAACTACCTTGATTAATTTTGTAAAATGTTGTGCCCAATCTAGATATGTAAATCTCTACTATTATAAGAGGCTTCAAAACGGCTCCAAATTAAGTCGTGTATATATATATATATATATATATATATATATATATATATATATATATATATATATATATATATATATATCATCAATCATTTAATTTTAAAAAAATATGAAATATATAATTTTAAAATTTTTATTTTTTTACTTTCGCATAACTGAGTATCCTTTTTTTTATCCACAAAAAATTACGAAGATTATAATTTTAATTTTCTCTCATTTTTTTTCGCATAACTGAATATCCTCTATTTTTATCCACATATATCCATAACAAGTTATAATTAAATTTAATTAATTTTTATAATTTTAATTGATATATATATTATATATATATATATATATATAATATTATAATATATATATATATATATATATATATATATATAATAAATCTTTTTTTAATCAAATATAACAAATCTTAAGTTAAATTTAAATACTTTTTGATAAGATTAAAAAATATATAACTTTTTGATTCTATATATCTAACAA
>JANAVB010002395.1:12076956-12464456 GCA_029216955.1 Iris pallida | reverse complement strand
ATGAGATTCCAAAATGGACAATAATCTTCTAAGTAGATCACTTGCATAATGAATTTCTTCCACAAATCCAAAATGATTCTCGAAAATAAACTATAATCCTAATAGATCTATGAATTGAAGATGGAAAATAAATAAACAATGAGATGGATAGGTTGGACCGGATATAAACCTAACTTTAGGTTGTTACTAACTAGATTCGGTTTGGTTCGGTTTAAGGCGGTTTTTGGAATGACCAAACCATGAACCGAACCAAATCGATCGGTTTTTTAAATGGTCAAGTCGAACCAATCCGACCGGACCATCGGTTCGGTTAAAAACCGACCGATTCGATTTGGTTAGGTTCGATTTGGTCGGTTTGGTTCAAATATGCACACTCCTAGTCCAAGGCTTGATGCAGTCCTTGCTCGTCAAGTTGTTGCACGATTAAGTTAGGCTGAGTTATGATAGGCTATCGAAGTCTTTTCTAAGTACTGTCCCATGTTTCTACGGTCGTCAAAATTACTTGGTTCCACGACCGTAAGGCCCGTTGTATAGGTATGTCTTGGGCGGTAGTATCCAGAACATCAATTGGTGTAAGACAGGATGTCACGGACTTAGTATTTCTAAGGTACGGGTCACGGTTGATTCATTTGGAGTTGGAAAGAATGGCTTTCGAATAGTCGTTCCTAAGTTGAATGAAATAATAGGGCAAGAAGAAGAAGGCTCGCGACCATGGGTCGTCGCGGCAGTCTCAGATATGAGAAGTATTGAACTTGGTCCTGAAAGAGATGGTAACACTAGAAGTAGAATGACTGTATGAGACGTCAGTTCGAGTCGAGTCTTGTATTTTCATTGGATAACTTGTACAAGGCGAGGTAATGTTTCTCGAACGGCGACCCAGGCAGCCAACGGGACCGTTTCGATGGAGACATGATTAGCAGTGCTGGATGACCGCACGGGTTAGGCAGGGACTTGTAGCGGAGCTCGCTACTCGCGCTGGCAAGGGACGTCCGTCTAATAAAGCTATGGTCTCTAGGATAGCGCTGGGCGCTAGTGACTAGTTCATATAGATGAGTCGGCATGGGCGGCGATCCGCGTGTATGTCTTTGGATTGAGTCGAGTATGTGTGCACTATATCAATGAGTCGAGTCGAATGCGTGCACGACCAGAAGACAATGTTTGGGCCTAAGATTTGGCTGTAACGTAGACATCGTACTTCGGTATGAGATGTAGCATCAAGTTTTAAGTTGTCGGCATATAAGTTGCATAAGTTGGTTTTGAGTCATCTTGAGTTTAAGTCAGAAAATGTCGTAAGGCAAAGTCGGTCGAGTGACAATTAGTCCACAAGTCTTGATTGGATCAGTTGGTGATTAAAGTAGCAAGGGCCGCGAGGCGGCAATATGGTTAAGTCACACTGAGTTTGTGAGGCACGACACAATGGACTTGTAGCACGATCACGTGAAAATTGGGTACTATCGTGTAGTTGCATCTCTGATTATGTGTCGAAAGGCAAGCACGACATGATAGGTTAACGTTGTTGGTACGAGAAGGGTCTAAAGATAAAGTATGTGTTGGCGTTGTTGTTGCAAGCACGGGATGGTCTAGAAACATAAAATAGGCCAAGACGTCTGTTCTAAAACTGATCCTAAGGCAAGAGTAGAAAGACAATCATAAAGGGACTATGTTACACAAAAGTAAATAAACGTGTCGGTTTTGTATGGGTGGGTGAGGAGCTCACGTCACCAGTATAGTTACTGACACCCACACAATGTTTATGTACATGAACAGGTAGAATCTCATGGCGCAGAGCTCGCTTGGATGCGTCGAGGTACGGAGTTCCTTGACGATTCGAGACATACGGTCGCATGGAGTCTGGACTTATACGAGACATAATGTATGGACATCGCCTATCTAAAGCTTCTGCCGGCCTACTCAAGACATGTATTGAGAGATAAGAGAGAGAGTTGAGTGACTAGTAATGTGAGAAGAGTGAGCTTGAGTGATTGTAATATTGGCCTAGTGACCCCCTTTGTAATCTTTGTTTCAATATCAATAAAGAGTATTTTGAATGACTTGTGTTTTGCTTTAAATTTTTGCTGCTATTATTCAATGTCTCTGCTTGGGATTCTGTGCGATGACCCCGTCGCAGCCGCTGTAATTGGCCGTTATGGAACCTGCCTTGCACGAGCACAATCTAGGATCGTGCGACATCATGCCTTAGCGAGGACGATCGCTTCTACGGGAGCGGGACATGATATAATGGTATCAGAGCACGGCTTTACGTCCTTGGACTATCGATTGAATTCTTTAACTCTGTTGCTTCCACAAGTTGATATCGTTGATGTGCACTCTCTCAAATGTACTACGGGATGTCCATACAATAAGTCTATGTAATTTGCAAAACATAGTAGAACAGTTTTTGACAAGAAACAAAAAGATGGTTCGCGTAAGCACGATTGGCTAAGTCAGGCTGGGCATATACACCAAAGTTGTGTCGACCTTAGAAAAGTCGTATGTGGGATTGAAAATGTGTCGAGCAAGAATGAGTTAAACTCGATTGAGTAAAGTGAGATGACTATCGATAGGGGTGCTATCGAGCGACGATAACGTCGGTACGATATTGATGAGCGTGCTTGGAATTCGAGGAATGGTTCGAACAAAAAATTTAAAGAAGTCGATTTTGATTCGAATGATAGTTTAAGGATTTGTCGAATTTTTTCATCCCTGAGTGGTATATGCGACAATTTCAGGGATGTCAATCGATTGATGATGCGGGGTGCCAATGAGTCTATCAACGAGCGTCACACGTACACAAAGCCTTAGATTGAGTATTGTTGATTAAGTTGTTGTAGTCTTGAGATTTGATAAGTTGATTCGAACAAAAGTTAGAAATGACGAGCATGGGATTGAGATTGCGCAAGTATGAAATGTGGAAATGATAGAGTAGGCAAATCAAATTGTGGAAAAGTTAAGGTATAGCAAACAGATGACTTGATAAAGGAAATTGATAGGTGGATTGTATAGAAAACGTTAGCACGATGGAAAGATAGCGTGTATGAAAAAGTTGAATTTTAAAGTTACACAAATGACTCTAAGGATTGGATTGAATGTTGCTCGATGATTTGAGTTAGCAAAGGAATAATGCGAATTGAGGGAATACGTTGGTCGATGACTTAAGATAGACGGATGAAAATACGTAATTTTAGGTTTGAACAAATTAATGATGTAAATGATTCGAGGGATAATAATCGAAATTGATTTTGAATGTCGAGGAGATTATCCAGCTGGACGATAACATCAGTCGTCGACTCAGAATTTATTGCAAAGGAAGATCGTCAGGTTATGCATGTCATCGATGGTATTGAGACATATCAAAGATCGATATGCGATAACTCGGGGGTACTCTGACTCAGCGAATGACGATCGTACAAGTGTTATCGTTCTAATGGATGCTATACTTAGGATTTTGATTGAAATGGATGTGGGGATGAAAAAAGAATTATCTTGGTGGTTGCATTGATAACCACAACGTCCATGATCTTGTCTTGCGCGAGTGCAACTCTAGTCTCGCACATACGTCACGACAGATTTGGGGCGATCTTTTCGTGTGAGCGCTGACATGGTGATTCATGTCACGGAAATGATCGAACTCGAAAAATTAGGATATGGCAATTTCGATTGTCTCGACTTGTGGTTTGATACGAAGGTGGATTCGAGGATTAGTCAGACTTTAGATTAATGATTGAATGAAACTTGAGGATTGAGTAGGTACAATCCATGCAGCAAAAATGAATTAGTCTAGACACAAAATAAGAGTTACGTCCCAATGATGATGTTTATCCCGCGAGAGCATTACATGGTGATTTTATGCCTACCGTAGATAATCGAACTCGCGTGAGATCGGAGCATGACATATTGTTAAGTCAGACGACATTGTGATCGATTACGTAAATTGGGGTAAATGACTTAAGGAGTATGAAATGTGAATTATGGTTTAGCGACGAATCGTGTCGTAGCGTGTTTGACTTGAGAAGGATTGATAGGTGGATTATGTCGAACGTGTTCGAAGAGATAGACTATACGAAATGGCTTGTTGGTCGAGCGATATTGATGTATCGAAGATTTGGTTGAGTGAACTTACGATAGGATAGCTTTACTGAATGACTCAGACCCCATGCGACGAATATCTGGATATGAGTAGGAATCTATGCTCGATGTTTAGAAATTAGAGTGATACGAGCTTGGGTAGAAAATTATGTATTATCAACTTTGGTTTGACCTTAGGATGGGTCAGTGTTGATATTATTGTTTGGGAACTATGATTCCAATACTGTCGGATTGACTTTAGCCTAGAAAAAAATGGCCTAGCGGTTAGGCGAGACGTCCATGTTGCGAGAGTTAGCATCTGTGCGAGTGATCTTGAGGATTGATTGGTTGGGATATTGGAATTGATGAGTGGAATGATTCAGGAATATGCAAATACCAATTGTGAGCCTCGGCTTACATGCATGTATATCAGGGACGCTTGAATATGTGCACGATCCGACTCGAGTGGTAATGGCAGAATTCGCTATCACGAGGCTTGACTGAAATGCATGTATTTTGGAGACGCCTGGAATATGTGCACGATCCAACTAAGTGATACGTTGAATCAAGTGATACTAAAAAAATAGAAAAGTGTCGAAGATTTTAAAATAGTGTTTCAAAAAAAAGATTGATGGTAGTACGAACGTGGCTCGGATTGAAGGAACGTATAGGAGAAATGTGTACGAGAAACATAGGATGTTGAATCAAGTCATAAGTCGATAAGTGTACTCAGTTAGTTTCGAGGACAAAACTTTTTCTGAGTGGTGTATGATGTAGTGCCCCATCCCGCTCAGTCAATCAAAGAAAATCGGAACGCCGACGGCGTTCGGACTTAGCCTTGCAACGGTGACTCGACGGCCCGCTCGGTCGAGGCGACTCCTCGCTCAGGTGGGGTAGTTTCAGTAAACTCGTCTCATCTTTGCCTTCACATAATAATTCCCATGTTTTCAACTTGCACAAGTAGGTTTGATAATAAAAGAGACGAATCCGCATAACAAAGAAAATAATCCCGACGGGTCAAATTGAGTTAGAATATGGAAAGGTCTAACGGTCGGCTTAGAGTTGGTGCACAGCGTACTTTGAAAATAACACTCGGTCCTTCGTCCCATGGCTTGGGAGAAGGAAAAGTTGGTCTTCGCCTGTAAAAACCCCCTATATTTTATTGATTTTTTTATTTTACTTTATTAAATACTTTGATATTTCTCAATAACTGAATAACTTAGTATATATATATATATATATATATATATTAAATATTTCAAGTAAATATATTAAATATTTCAAGTAATTAATATTACTAAATATTGCTTAGAAGTTAATTGAGTTTTAAATTTTTAATGATAATTTAGAGAATTATTTATTTAATAAATATTAGATAGCAAATAAATTCTTATATATTATATAAAGGGAGAAACACTTACAAAAGAATAATAAATAACAATTTTTGGATTATTATAAAATTTTATTCTTGATTTTGGGAATTTTGTATCTATTATTAAAAGATTACTAGAGTATATATATAAGTCATATATAAAAGAAAAAAACTTAAAGGCTATTGTTCCCTTGCGGGAACAGTAGACTTTCATCCCCGCAAGCCCAGCTAGGTCGAGCCCAGCTTGCACATAGCAACCGCTATGTACATAAACTCGAGAGAGAGAGAGGGGTGAGGAACGAAGCAAAAAAAAATCTCCAAAACCCCAAACCCTAGCCGTAGTACTAAACCCCCCCGACCCCTAGCGCCACGGGCATATGCGCGCCACCGCACCACCGCCAGGGCGGCGACCAGTCGACCACGCGACCGACAATAGCATGGGGCATCAGGCGTGCAATAGCAGCAACACCAGCCTGTGGGATCGACTTCACGACGTGATTCCTCGATGCACACTCGACCGTTTGCCAAACCATCTTTTCAGGTATGTAGGCAACCCCACCAACTCCATTGACCTTCAATTAGTTTAATTTCACATGCCTTAGGATGCCCAGGAATTTGAAGCCCAGTCGTCGAAAAACTATCGAGAAAAGGACAGAACAACGATCCCCGACACGCTAATAGGAAGGCAAAACTTTGCCAAATTACACCTAAATCTCAAATTCTAATTGAACAATCACTTAGACTACCTAACCAGCATTCAAAACCTGTTTTAGATTATTTTTTTAATCAGTAGACGCTAAGATAAATCGACTCAAAAATCGAGAAAACTCATGAAAAACTGTTTTGGAAAACTTAGAAAAAATACCGATACGGCGTGCGTCCCGACAAACCGGGCGACGTAGTCGCGAACCGAAAGCATCAAAAGGTGCGTATCGACTTCACGGACGTATGGACTTTGATGGAATTCAAATTGGTTGCGTGTGCGCGACGAATTTAATGCGTATTCGTCGAAATTCACAGTATCGATGTCTCACCCCGCTCCCGTAGGAGCGATCGTCCTCGCTAAGGCGTGATGCCGCACGAGACTACATTTGCGCTCGTGCAAGACGGGTTCCATAACGGCCAATTTCAGGGGCTGTGACGAGGTCGTCGCACAGAAGTCCCAAGCAGAGACATTGGATAATAGCAGCGAAAAATTTGAACGAAACACAAGTTACTCAAAAGATGATCTTTATTGATATTGAAACAAAGGTTACAATGGGATGCCAGGCCAAGATTACAATCACTCAAGCTCACTCATCTCACATTTACAAGTCACTCAGCTCTCTCTCATCTCTCAATACATGTCTTGAACCAGCGGATGCTTCGGAAGGCGATGCCCATACATTATGTCCTAATGTAAGTCTTGACTCCATGCGGCCGCATGCTTCGAATCGCCAAGGAACTCCGTGCCTCGACGCATCCAAGCGAGCTCCGCGCCATGAGCTTCTACCTACGTCTGTACATGAAAACTATGTGGGTGTTAGTACTCAACTATATTGGTGGAATGAGCTCCTTGCCCACCCATACAAAACCAATACGTTTGATTTACTTCATACAATATAGTCCCTTCTTATCAATTATCTTTCTAGTCTTGTCTTAGGATTAGTTTTAGGACAGGCGCCTTGTCCTATTTTGTATCTCTAGACCATCCCGTGTTTGCAACAACAACGTTAACCTATCAAGTCGTGCTTGCCTTACGACACATAATCGGAGATGCACTGCACGATAGTACCCAATTTCTTGTGAACGTGCTACAAATCCTCCGTGCCGTGTCGCGTAACTCAGTGTTACTTGACCATATCACCGTCTCGTGGCCCTTGCTACTTTGATCACCAACTGACCCAATCAAGACTTGTGGGTTAAGTGTCACTCGACTAATTTTTCCTTACGATATTTCCTGACTTAAACTCAAAACAACTCAATCCAACTTATACAACTTATATGCAGACAACTTACGACTCGACGCCATAACTCGTGCCGAAGCACGTCGCCTACGTTGCAACCAAATCTTAGGCCAAATACTGTGTTCTAACTGTACACACACATTCAACGTAACTCAGTCCAAAGGCACACATGCGAATTGCCGCCATGCCGACTCATCTATATGAATTGGTCACTGGCTCCCATAGCCATTGTGGACTCCCTTTTAGATGAGTATCGGATGGACCGGTCAAAGCGGGTAGCTAGCCCCAATGAGCGTCCACCGAATACTTTGCCCCAGGCTCAGCCATCTCGCTCACATTCATCTACGGTTTTCTTCTAGACCGAAACGGTCCTGCTGTGGCCCCAGGTTATCGTCCGTGAAAACAAATTTACCTTGTCGACAAGTTGTCCATGTCCATGGAAGACTCGACTCAAACTGACGTCTCACACAGCCATTCTACCTCTAGTGTTAACATCTCTTTCAGGACCAAGTTCAATACTTCTCACATTTAAGACCTTGCCTCGACGACCCAGTCGCGAGCATTCTTCTTTCTTGCCCTATCATTTCATTCAACTCAAGAACAACTATTTGAAGCACTTTTCCAAACTCAATGATTCAACCGTGGCCCGTGCCTTAAAATGCTAAGTTCGTGACTTCGTGTCTTAAACCAACTTGAACTTTATGCAACACCACTGCCCAAATCATACTCCATATGATGGGCCTTGAGGCCGTAAGACAATGTGGTTATACCCAACCGTAGAACTCATAGGACCGTGCTTAGAATGACTTAGGTCGACCACCATCACTTTGTCTAACTTAATCAAGCCTACCCAAGGGATGAGCAAAGGCTATGTCAAGCCTTACATTGTGGAAGCGTGCATGCTTTGTCGAGCATTTACGCGGGCGACGCCTATGACTTAGGCTAACTCATGGTTTGTGTCGAAGACCAACTTTTTCTTCCCCCAAGCCACCGGACGAAGGACCGAGTGTCATTTTCAAAGCACACCGTGCACCAACTCTAAGCCAACCGTTGGACCTTTCCATATTCTAACTCAATTCGGCCCGTCGGAATTATTCCCTTTAGCTATGTGGATTCGTCTCTTTTATTATCAAGCCTACTTGTGCGAGTTGAAAACATGCGATTTATTATGTGAAGGCTAAGATGAGGCGAGTTCACCGAAACTACCCTACTTGAGAAAGCAGTCGCCTCGATCGAACGATGTCTTCGAGTCACCGTTGCAAGGCTAAGCTCGAACGCCGTCGGCGTTCCGACTCCTCCGATTGACTGAGCGGGACGGGGTACTACAGTCGACCTTTTTGCAAATTTTTCCAATTACTTTGTGCACGTTCGTCGTATCAAGACGAAACTTGCTCCTGCAGGACCGAATCATTTTTCTGGTCTTGTATGCCAAGTTTGGTCCGATTCTGAGAATGTTGACCGAAATACCTTTTTGGCGGGCCCGCGACCCGTTCCAACGGGCGAAATTGTGCACAGCCCACCGGAATCCAACTTTGGACATACGGTTGGGTTCATTTCCTCAAATCAGACCCATAGATGTGTAGTTTGATGACTTTAGAGATCGTAGGTTCTGGCACACATTTCGGTGCAAAATGGGTCCAACGGCAAATATTGTTTTGACCTGAAATTATGATTTTGTCCCTGTTCCAAAATTAGACTTTTGAAAAGACATTTTCTAGACACATATTTTATTCCAAACACGTTCGTGGTGTTTATTTCAGCATCCGAGGACGTATGCGGGATTTGGCTTTCATCGGTTCACTATTCTAACGGTTCGAGCTATTGGACGTCGCCCGTTTGCACACAACCTCAGGCAAGATACCTTACCATATTTACTGCTTATATTTAGTCTATATTTTTATTATTGTATATCACTGTTTACTTATTTTCAGTTTTTGTAGCTGTACCATTATTACAGTTCCTGATTTATTGCCTGCTCAGTGATATTAGCTTTACTTTACTTATTATCCTTTGATTGCATATGGACCTAGAGTTAAGGGACTACCATTTGTAGAGTATATGATAAACCTTGACATAGTTGTACCATGAGGTATGTGTGAGATGAGTAGCATATAGAGGTACTTGTGTGATGGCTGATCACCTGTGCGCATGCATTAGGGCTAACTGCTAATAGAGACATGTTAGGTGACTTGGCAGTTAGTAGAGGTATATGAGTCATGGATGTGACTCTACTAGGCATTGGGTGGAAAGAACAGTTCCTTAACGTATAGGCCACGTATGCACTTTCCTATTATTGTCGGTTATCTCCGCGGAAGATAAGGTCCTGGATCCTGGTACCTGATTTCCTACTGGCCTCTGGCATTCGATGAATGTTATGCTTTGAGGTCCATGGTATCCTGTAGGACCATACCTAATTTTCTTGCAGCCAGAGTGCCCATGCGTTGAAGGTTTGTTCTTAACTGCATAATCACATTAAAATAGTTAGGTAACCGTCGTCAATGTCATATCACCCCCGTTCCATTAGTAGCTTGGAACAATATCGCATCGCGGTATAGTGTGCTACCCCTTGTTCTTGTTTGGTTGTAGGGGTAGTCCACTGTTTCGATGATGAGATATTGGATCTTGTTACGATTGGAACTATTTTACTTTACTTGTGATTTATGACATATTATATATATTCAGTTATGTGGCATGTTCTTTATGTATCTTGCACTACACCAAAATAGCTAATTAGGAACACTAGGCATATTTCAATCTGGAACGCTTATTTAGTGTGCCTAAGTTTTGGAACGGATAAAACTGTACCAAAATAAAAAAGTTCCAAATATTAATTTTGTTATTTTTAACAAAAAATATTTAGTCTGGAACATATATAAACCGTTCCAAAACCGTTCCTAATGGTAAAAATTAATTTCATGTGATCTCACGTGAGCTTAACAAAACTTCCACTCCAATTTTTCTTCCATCTAACCTCCACCCGCACTCACCCCACGCCCAAATCTCTTTTTGCAATCCCCACCCTACGTCTCTGGAGGGAATTAAAAACACGCGAAAAAACCCCTCCTTCTCTGGTGGGATCATGACAGGTCTCGCCGTCCTCTTCTCTCCATGCGCAGGATCAACACCTCTGGCGTCATATCCTCCACCCCCAACACCCCCTCCCTATCCTGGCGACGACGTACTGTGCTGAGTTTATTGTGTGGCGACTCGATCTGACGGTCGGCGTACAAAAAATTCTTCTTGGAGCTGTCCAACTTATATAGACGATCAAGATTTTCCATAATTTTTTTATTTTTAGGGTTTTGGATTGTTCTGTTGTTACTTGGAGATCACATGTATTTTTTTCTCTTATAGACAAGTCGGTTCTGTTTGCATTATTAGTTGACTTGGAATCTAGATTCTGCTATCGATGAGATGAGAGGGATAAATTGTGCCTGGAAATTCGACCCAACGAACTATGAGTACGAGAAAGAAACTTCTTTTGATCGCCATTCTAATGATGTTAGTATCAGCTCGTCTACCTAGGGTTTAAGAGGGACGTCAGTAGCAGCCGATTCGAAATTGATAGATTTTCCTGAAGACATGGTAAGATTTGTTTGTTCATTTGAAAGTTCATGTAAAGATCTAAATGTTTGCAGTTTTGTTGCATGGACACAAAATAGAGACTGGACATATTGACACGGATGCAATACTATTTATGGTGTGTCCTAGTATGTATTGGAGTATCTGTGTCGTACACAATACATGCCTCACATGACACGAACATCTTAAATTGGTTAATTTTACCCCTGAACTGATTATATGAATTTAACAATATCACAAAGTGAGGATTTTAATGGTTCTCTACATGTGTTTCTACTTAACAAAACCAATAATTTGGTTTAGCCAGCCTGGTGCTGGGTCATGCCTCAAGAAGAAGTAAATTTTATGCCAAATCTTCATTCTTATCCTAAATTTGGATAGATGGGTAGAGGGGCTGTAGTAACAAATCCCTTGCAAATTCTTTTTAGCTGCTGTTAAGCTAACTTTATCGTTAATCCCATGAGCACATAAAGAGTTTTTTGTGCGCTTATCTTTCCTTCTAGAAGGAAGGAGGAGGTATGTTTCTTGCATGCCAATTCTTAATTTTGTGTGCGCCCACAATTTTCATAGGTCAAATTATTTCAACTATTATATTTTCCTTAGATATTTTAAACTTTTTTTTTTACTAAATTCGGCTTCTCTTGAGTGCAGCTGAATTTTCGTGCTTAGTAGGTGATGATCTCAGTAAAATAATGGCCGGAGTGGTTAAAAGTGTGATCTTTCTGTGCCCATGGGATTAACGAGAAAGAAGGGGGGGTGGGTTTCTTTCGACATAGGGAGTATTCACTATATAATAAAAATACAAATAATTAGGGGGGGGGGTGTGAGTTACAGGCTGGACAGATTTGATCAAGAAATAGTAGGAGGCACCAGCAATATAGCCTGAGATGGCCATCACTGCCCCACGCAACTTGTTTTAGATTCACATGGTATACCTATTTTTCCATGTTGTGGTCACTTAATAATTAGGTGACACATCAAGGACACAGGGGAAGCAAGCAACTAGCACCAGTAGAAACGGTAACTTACAGTCTTAAAGTACACATGCATCCATGAGAGGAGTACAAAGTAGCCCTGCAAAGGTGAAATCACCGAATCAGCAACAATGTACATGTATAAAAGAGGTGGCTCATTTCTTTTATTGATTGGTAAAATAAACTAGGCACCGAATAGTAAAGGTTAATGCTAATAGAGTCCAAGTATGCCTTGTATGAACTTGAGTGTTACCCAGTTGTTGACAACATTAGCAACTATGACGGCCCACGTACGAAGCTTAGATAGCAATTGGCGTACAGGCAAAAATTTACGGGGTTCGGTTGAAGAGTCTTTCTTCCCAGCCTGAATGAGCCGCAATTCAGCCTGGCTGACGAGAGGACTGTCACAAGGGTCATTTGTGGCTCCAACTACCTATGCAGATAGCCATATGAACCCAAGTAATGCAAACAGAGCAAAAGAACCATTGATGCCAATCATCGACATTATTACTGGTGTTGCAAGGAAGCTCATCACATTTTCAAGATGAAACCCAGCCATCGAGAGGCCCACAGCACTTGCTCTTTCATTGGATGGGAACCACCTACGTCACAGACACAGGTATGAACTCCAGTACTATGCAACTTTCAAGTAAAAATGTACCTTGAAGAATCAGTAGTTGATTTTAAGTATATTATATTGCTAGATAAAAAGCTTCCAGTGAACCATGCTTCATGTGATACCAAATAAAACGGTAAGGACCAAGTTGATCCTTGCCATGTTCGTTAGATACACATCTGATGAGATTGCTTTGCAGGCTTCATGTGAGCAAAATGGTAGAGATCAGGTGTGAGGGCTATACAACACCTACAAAGTTATTAGTTATTGTCTAATATACTTGGGGGCAGGCTACTTGAATCCTGTGGCTCTGTTTGGTTCTGTAAGGGCCATCTCCTACGTTCGTTAGTAACTGCCTAACAGTTTCCATATATTGTAGCAATTAGTACCATAATCTTTTTTGTCGGTCCTAATCCTAGTCCATTTGGGGTTTTCCCTGGCCCAACCAGATCACATGACTACCATCATACTTCTAACCTGTGCATACGTCGATCTTTATTGCATGTTTAAACCATCTCAAATACATTTTATGCTTAATCCTCTATGGAAACATCTTCCAACTTTCACATATGCAGTAATTTCTTATCTGCTAAAGCTTTTGAGTAAACCAAATGGATATTCAGCAAAATAACTTGTTTGGAAATGCTGTGAGTTCACAATGGAAACTTTCTTTCACCTTTCACAAATGCAGTAATTTCTCATCTTCTGTAGCTTTTGGCTGAGTACATCATACGGATATCATCATTCAGGAAAATAATTTGTTTGGAAATGTTGTACATTACAAGACTGCTAACCATCCGACAACTTGTATTCTCTTGTTCGTGCTTTCCCAGGAACTTATAGTACATTATACTTAAAATTCTCAAAGTTTATTTGAACATCTTAGTAGCAAGGTTCCAAGATCCTTATCAGAAAGTAATTATCGTGGGATATTGTAGGCTAAACTCGCTTTGTTTTCTGAGATTAATATTATGTGAATGGTCACTTTGTTACTTTGGTGGTAAAGTGAAGATGGTTGTTGTTGTCTAAAGCATTACTTTACCTTTTTTATGTTTCTATTCTATTTCACAGCTCTCTCTCAAAGCTCTAGCTAGTCAAATGCACACACCCTATGAGATGATCAAACAATACTATTTTATCTTTAAAACTAAAACTGAAATCAACATTGAATGGAATAAGTTTCTCTCTCCCTTATTCAATTCACATATATCCTTCCAACATTCCAATCTTGCAATATATATGTCCCAGTTGTATGCGGATTAGAAAGACAAGATATTTTGGCATTGTAGCTTTCATCCAGCTGATTGAAGCAAGAATATTACTTCATAAATTTTCCACTCTTGCATTTTTTTTTCTTTTTTTGATTCTTTTGTCTGAAAGCTTCCTTATTTTTCTTCCTATCATTTGACTAAATGTGGAATCCTTATTAACTGACGTGCATGGCTATTTTGGTAAGTTTAAGCGACTACTGTGCTGATCATGCACACTGCAGTGTGGTGATAGTGAAGAAGCCCAAACATAAGGACTAAATTGTGCGAGTAAGACCAGATTCTTCACCAATATAGCTTTATATTGTTCCACATCGTAAATAAGCATAGGAAATGAAGAAGCAACATGTTGGCTGTTCTATACTGTTCCAGATCGTAAATAAGCATAAGAAATGAAGAAACAACATGTTGGCTGGGTAGTAATTCTCAGCTCCTGATGTTCATGCCTTTGCTTTATTACATAATATTTATATTTGTCCCCTTCTCTTTGTGGTTTTAGATGAGCACTAATGGAGGTTCTCAAGCAATATATCTATATATTCTCTCAAATCATAATAATCTTAAGAATACTGGACACTGTTATTTTGTAGCAAACAAGTCGACGAGGACTTGCTCCTATTGCACATGAGAAGTAGCACAAGAAACCCTCCATCCCATCTATCCCGGTTCATACTTCATACAATTTGGACAATTATATTGTTATTGATGATGAGGACTTGTCACTCCCGATGGTCCAGAAAACAAAAGAAGTGGTTTGATTTCGAATTATCTTACATAGTTAAGAGTTTTTTCCTCAATTCTTGGTTGATGAAACTAACATTCTCTATTATTTTCTCAGTATTAGGAGCTTAAGGTGGTTGAAATGGAGGACCTAACTATGGAATCAGTACCAGATATTGACACTTGTTCCAGATCAAAATTTATTGGCTATTGTTGAGTAAGTTGAAGATATATGTAATTTCTACAGACGAGTAGAGGTAAAGTTCTGTCCCCTTTCTATTTATTCTCCTATTCATTTTGAAGGTAACTGTGTAATTAGTTTTTTTATGTTAATCATGTAATTTGATTGAAAGTGTTGAAATAATCAATTAAGCAGCTGGCTTCTTGTTCTTTCTTATGGACAAAAGACATTTTACTTACTAATTATTCTATTACTCTGTCCTTACAGTATAAATATTCATTTTGGGGAACTTCTGGATCGTTTGAGGAGATAGGCTACCGATAAAGAGCTCATGTCCTTTATTTGAAAATCAAAATCTTCTCCATTTGATGGACTATGCAAAATATCTGTTTATAACTAGCAAATTCATGGTAAGAGTGACCCTTCTTGAACATGTATTTGTACCTGTTAGCAATATCTGTTCGCATATTTTTTTGATTCCCGTACTGGTTGATAGTCTTGTTATAGAGTATTACAACATGTCTGTTCATGATATTTCCATTTTTCATTATTAATGGGGACCGAGTGCATAGGGGCTCAGCTTAAGGACAATTCTGATGGCATTCTATCAGTTCTACCTAGTTTTGAATCACTCGTAAGATTCAGCTTGCAGAAGGTAGAGGAGAATGCTTTAGCCGTTGTATCTAATGCAGTACAGACTCAGGTTGCGATTGGGTGCAGCACCAGTGATGAAGGGAAGTTTAATAAGTAGCTTCGGCATAGGCCATTAGTAAACTACAGCGAATTTGACAACAACTCAGAAGAAGAACCAGACTCTGAGTTGATAAAGGTTTCATTTTTGTATCCAAGCTTTTGCTCTATGTGGTTTATG
Source organism: Iris pallida (assembly GCA_029216955.1). Lineage (NCBI taxonomy): Eukaryota > Viridiplantae > Streptophyta > Magnoliopsida > Asparagales > Iridaceae > Iris > Iris pallida. The sequence continues at coordinate 12,448,861 of JANAVB010002395.1, read as the reverse complement.
ACCTCCTTGAGTTTTCATGAGCATCATAATTATCTTTTCCTCTGTAGGATGCTCCTAAAAGAAACTTGCCAAAAGGGGCGATTCGTAGATGTGCAGAATGTTGAAACTGTCAAAAGGTTAGCAAGTTAAGGCTCAGCAATATTTTTGTCTTGTTCTTCCAGATTCTACTGTATTTACCTTGGGTGTTGGCTGAAATATTGTAACAGGTCACAACAAAATGGCCCCCAGAAGATGCATGTAGGCCTGTGTTGGATGAGGCTCCTATTTTTTATCCAACCCAAGAGCTTTATTTAAAAGATGCTCCTAAAAGAAACTTGCCAAAAGGGGTGATTCGTAGATGTGCAGAATGTTGAAACTGTCAAAAGGTTAGCAAGTTAAGGCTCAGCAATATTTTTGTCTTGTTCTTCTAGATTCTACTGTATTTACCTTGGGTATCGGCTGAAATATTATAATAGGTCACAACAAAATGGCGCCCAGAAGATGCATGTAGGCCTGTGTTGGATGAGGCTCCTGTTTTTTTATCCAACCCAAGAGGTTTATTTAAATAATTAATTTTTCAATCCGTGCTTGAACACAGTCATTTTTGGGTTTCGACAAACAAAGAATATGAGTATTTCAAATGAGAATTTTCTGACTTACAGTTTCGGGTATTATTTTCTGGAGTTCAAGGATACTCTTAAATACATTGCAAGCATTCGCCCAAGGGCAGAACCATATGGAATTTGTCGCATTGTTCCTCCTTCATCATGGAGTCATCCTTGCGCTCTTAGATACTCAGTCTCACTAGGATGAATTTTTTGAGTCTATTTCTAGTTTTTGCTCATACTGTTTGGTATAATACATGAATTATTGGTGGAATTAAGTAGTAGTACAAATTCTTGGTATGTGAACAAAACTTGGATTAAATTTGTTGTGTCAAATTTGTTGTATCAATAACGATATTGTGTTATATGTTTCTTTGGTTTGTGAAAGTAATTTTCCATTCTTCAGCTGACTTTCTGAGAGTAGATTATGGGGTTCTAAGCTTTAATATAAAAATTTTTGTTGCACATGGAAAAATGGCTTCTAAGTGTAAATTTTGATTGAAAAAAATTATGTTTCTTTTGATATATAGAATGTTGGCAACTTGGGATTGTTGGCAACTGTTTTGAGTTCTTTTGAAAGCAGTTGCTTAGATTTATTATGTATCAAATGTTTAAATTTCTAGTATCAATGGAGGGACAGTGTTAGGAACTGCTGGAAGATCGTGCATAATATGTTATATCATTTGCTGGAAAAATTTTAGTATCAATGGAGGGACAATTTTAGTATTAATGGAGGGATAGTGTTAGGAACACATTTATGGTGTTCCAAAACTGGAACTCATTTATGGTGTTCCAAATAGTAATCTTTGAATCGTTTTGCTAGGCACGTTTTACTGGTGTTCCAAAACTGGAACGCATTTATGGTGTTCCAGTTAGTAATCTTTGAAGCGCTTTGCTAGACACGCTTTATTGGTGTTCCAAAACTGGAACGCATTTATGATGTTCCAAAATATGTCCCTTGGAACACTTATTTTTCGTTCCAAGAAAATTGGCAGCCCAAAAATAGGCACATGTTATAGGCGTTCTAGAAATTATTTGGAACGTAATTTAGCCGTTCCAAAATGGTCATTTTGGTGTAGTGAATTGTTACGTCTCTCTGAGGACCTAGTTATCTCTCCAGGTGTGTGCTTTGTGACTTTGTAGGTGTTCTAGCCAAGGCCGCGATCTTCTCCATTCCTTCGAAGATGATTGCCCTTGGTTTGTCTTGTCATTTTTATCTATCCTTTCCTTGTTTATTTCTCTCTTTTAAAATAGTTGGTAGTTGACTTGTCTCCGCCCAACTACATGTATAATTGACAAATTTCACAGTTGATTTATATTATTATTCTCTTATTTGGTGGATGAGATTTAGTTGTCTTGGTTTACTGTATTTTACAGTTTATGGATACATATGAGGCTTCAATACATTGGAGTATTCTTCGTATGTATGCAGCTGGCACGTTCACGTACTTAGTCCCAAGTATTTTGGGACTGGGGCGTTACATATTTTTGTGGTGGTCCATGCAGGTCGAGTTTGTCACTTCGATTACGTTACTGTACCGATGTGAGCCTGCATATAGGATTAGGATATAGGAATCTCATCCACAAGCTTGACTTCCTTCCTTGATTCCAAATCTCGAACTCTCGTCTGACTACCTTGACTTCCTTCTGCTTGATTTCTTTTCTACCATAAATCTTAATTTTTCCTTCGTGCCTGTGAAACCCACTCCCGGATCTGGTTCCTTTAATTCACAACTAAAATTTGCTATATTAGCGACGTAATAAAAAACCGTCGCTAAATATGTAATATAGCGACTCCCTTCTATTGACATCGCAAAACGTCGCTGAATAGCGACGTTCAGCGACAGTAGATAAATTACGTCACGGAATAGCGACGTTCAGCGACATATTATTAAAATATGTCGCCATATATTAAAATGTTGCGACGTTTAGCGACGTCGGCTGTTGATGTCGCTACTTTTTTACTTAGGGCACAGTACTGTTTCCTTTTTCCCCCTCACTCGAAAATTTCATAAATTCCAAAGTTCCTTCGAGCTCTCGGCGATTCCCTCCCCCCCCGGCAACTCCCTCCTCCCCGGCGACCCCTACCCCCCCCCCCCGTCGAGCTCCTCCTTCTCGAGCTCCTCCTCCTCGAGCTCCTTCTCCCCCAATCCGAGCTACTCCTCCTCTCCGGTAAACCCTAACCTAACTCCTCCTCCTTCTTCTCTCCCACACACACACACACACACACACACACAGACAAACACACACGGACACACGGACATACACACACATGGACACACACACACACACAGACACACACGGATACACACACATACAGCTATTGTAATGGGTTTATCCATCTTAATTTAGGAATAGGTATTAACCTATATTTGTAATAGGTATTATAATGGGTTTATCCATCTTCATTCAGGTATTAGATTGTCTTGCCTTGCCTTAGGAATAGGTATTAACCTATATATGTAATAGGTTTATCCATCTTGATTTAGCACTGCCTAGTATCAGTCCTCTTAGGGATTAGGTTTAGGGATGAGATTTGGGGCTTGAGTTTATTTAAGTGTCTTAACTACCAAGAGCATGTACTGATTACTCCTTACAGTTCAGTATGAGATTTGGATGGTTTTGGTGAGGGATAATGTACCTAGGGGCCTGACCTTGTACTATCCAGACTTTGTGCAGACCATGGGTACTTGGTATGAAGCCACTTCTTGCATTGATCTCATTCTTGATCTACTTAATAGCCATGTACTGTCTCTTTGACATATCTTTCTCCTTTCATGCGTGTGTGAGTGTTGGAGAGATAAAGAGGAAATTTGGAAATAAGGTTAGAGAAAATTGGTAATTCTGGACTTGAGTGATAGAAAGGATGCTTGTGTGAGTGAGTGAACATATGAGAGTGTCAGTGAAGAACCTATAGTAGTAGGAGCAGGGAATTAGTCATAAGGAGAAGGCTTGGCTACGACCACTTGGCCATTTGGCTTAGGAGTGGATGAAAAAAAATAGAGAGTGTAGTGTTAGTATCAGTTAGCTATAGTGATGGTATCAGTAAGGGTGTCATGGTGCAAGATGTGCATATAAAATTGGATAGATACATAAGTTCTAAGTATATATATATATATATATATATATATATATATATATATATATATATATATATATATATATATATATATATATATATATATATATATATATATAGTGGAGTATAGTGAATAGGAATGGATGGTTCATGATAGGCAATGGATGAAGGGATTTGTTTAGTGCACTCTGTTTAGAATGTGAGAATGGTGCTAGTGTAATAAGAATATAGAAGAGAGCAGCAGTAGTAGGGTCTGCCATGCCTTTTATGCAATACAACAGGTTGGGGGATACCAGGGAAGCCCTGCAGGCAAGAGAAGGCCAATGCTCACTGCTCTTAGGCAAGGACTAGTGGTAAGGTTAGGGGGGAGTAAGGTATATGTGTGTGTGTATGTTAATTATCTGTGTGTATGAAGAAAGAGCTTAAATTGGTGTGGGTGTATAGTTGTGTACAGGAAATAGTATCTGTCCCTGTTTTCTAAAGGAAGCAGCTATGAAGAGTGAGATGAGTGTGTACAAGAGCCAGCAGGCATGCAGGGGTCATCCTAAATCAGTGTGTACTAGTAAGATATGTATAAGATTTGTAGTTGATAGGGGATTTTGGATAGTTTTAGCTTGGTTAATGTTCAGTAAGAATCGATAGCGTATGTGTACACGTTGGATGCACAAGAACTTATGTACGATATAGCATGGTTATTAGTAACTGTCTGTTACTAATGTGTGTCCCATAATAAGACATAATATACGAATTTGTGCCTATTGGATAATGTGTGTCCATCTTTGCAGAATTATTTCCAAATGGATATGAATTACTACTTGCAGAATCGTTCATGGATGTACAATCGTCGTCCTGATGATATGTGTGGTGTGCGGGATAAATACATAGCGGGAGTAGAGCAGTTCCTGCAGTTTGCTAAGGCGTTCCCTCAGTACATAGACGGCACCAAAATTAAGTGTCCGTGTGTGAAATGTCATAACGTGAAATATTATCCAGAAGTGGAAGTGACATATCATTTGTACTCGAAGGATTTCACGCCTAATTACTATCAGTGGACCGCACACGAAGAACTTGTGTCTTTAGCATCAGAGTCGGAGCCTTATGTTGAGCCGTATATGCATGCAGGACCTAATTTTGTTTCAGATAATCATGCATACGACGACGGGTGCATGAACATGATTTTCGACGCTGCGGGGCCTAGTTTTGTTCATGATGCAGCTGAGGAGGCACCAAATGTCGATGCTGTAAAGTTTATGGAGTTGCTGGAGAATGGAAGAACTCCATTGTATCCTGGTTGTGAGGATCATTCACCGTTGGAGGTGGTTACAAGACTGTTGAGCATTAAGTCAGATTTTAACATGTCGCAAGAATGCTACAACCGAGTGTTGGAGTTGATTATAGAGATCTTGTCGGCGGGTGCTAAGTTACCTAAAGACTTCTATCGGTCTAAGAGGATGGTGAGATCGCTCTGGATGGGATACGAGAAAATCGATTCTTGTCGCAATAGGTGCATGCTGTACTACAAAGACGACAAGGACGCAGATGTATACAGATTTTGTGATGCTGATCGCTATAAGACAACTAGTATAGAAAGGTCTACCGGTACAAGAAAATCAACCGATTCAATGCACTACTTGCCTTTAACGTCGTGGTTGTAAAGATTATTTATGGTGAAAGAGACGGCCGAAAATATGAGTTGGCACATGCGAGAACAGATTGAAGGAGTGTTGGATCACCCATCCGATGGAGAAGCGTGGAAGCACTTTGATCGAGTGTATCCTAATTTTGCTTCAGATCTGCATAATGTTAGGTTGGGGCTATCTTCTGACGGTTTTACTCCTTTTGGTCTTTCGGGATCCCAGTATTCGTGCTGGCCTGTGATTGTCACTTCGTATAACCTACCACCTTGGATGTGCATGAAGACTCAGTACATGTTTCTAACCGTTATAATTCCTGGTCCGAACAATCCTAAGAGACACATTAATGTGTACTTACAGCCTTTGATAGATGAGTTGAATCAGTTATAGGAAGTAGGTGCTAACACGTACGATGTTTCCAGGAAGCAAAATTTTCAGATGAAGGCAAACCTTATGTGGACCATCAATGACTTTCCGGCCTATGGAATGTTATCTGGATAGAGCACTCATGGCCGTCTCTCATGTCCGTATTGTATGGATCATACTAAGGCTTTTTGCTTGAAACACGGAGGAAAACCGTGCTTCTTTGATTGTCATCGGCAATTTTTACCAAAAGATCATCCGTTCAGAAGGAACATGAATGCATTCCGTGCCAACGTTGTAAAGAAGGGTGATCCACCGCCAAGGTGGTACGGAGCCACGATATGGGAGGAGGTTAGAGATTTTCCAAGTGCTATCAAAGATCCTATAACTGGGTACAAGTACGATGGATTTAGTAGAGATCATAACTGGACAAAGAGGAGCATATTCTGGGATCTGCCATATTGGAGTACCAATCTGATCAGACATAATCTTGATGTTATGCATATTGAGAAGAATGTGTTTGATAACATAATTAATACTATGATGGACGTAAAGGGAAAAACGAAAGACAATCCCAAGGCCAGGTTGGACTTAGAAGAAATATACAAACGTCCTGCGTTGCATTTGATAGAGGAGAATAGAAAACAGTTCCTGCCGAAGTCAATTTTCTCACTGGACAAGAAGGATAAAGTGAGACTTTGTCGGTGGATCCAGGGCCTAAAATTTCCAGACGGATATGTGTCAAATCTGAGAAGATGTGTCGATCTGAAGGAAAACAAATTGACGGGTATGAAGAGCCACGATTGTCACGTATTCATGGAGAGGTTAATTCCAATTATATTTCGAGAATTCTTACCGTAGGCAGATTGTGATCCATTGACGGAGCTTAGCATATTCTTCAGGGATCTTTGTTCTAAGAAATTGCTCGTTGATCGTCTAAAAAATCAAGAAAAGGACATTGTGGTAATACTATGCAAGCTAGAGAGGGTGTTTCCTCCTGGATTCTTCGACTCTATGGAGCATTTGCCGATTCATCTATCCTATGAGGCACGTGTTGGTGGACCCGTCGAATATCGATGGATGTACCCGTTCGAGCGACATTTGAATCGCCTAAAAAGAAAGGTGAAAAATAAGACACGGGTCGAGGGTTCTATTTGTGAAGCCTATGTTCTCGAGGAGATCACAAACTTTTGTTCGATGTATTTCAAGCCTCATGTTGCAACTAATAGAACGAGAGCTTCCAGAAACGACAACGAAGATCATGAATGTAATGATACAATACTGAAGGTATTCAATGCCCCAGGAAAGCCATCGGGTAAAATGAAGAAGAGATATCTGAACGATGATAAGCTAAAGGCTGCTCAGGTGTATGTATTACTCAACTGCGACGATGATGAAGTAAAAAAGCTGGAGGAATAAGTAATTAATACGTCTACATTATTTTAATAGTGTTGATTATTATACTATTACATTAATTGAACGATGTTGTTTTCAGCATATTTAATGATGATGTGAGGTCAGGTAGGCCACACATAACAGAAGAAGAACTAGAACAAGAAATGAGGCATTATTTTCCATTATGGTTGAGTGCATATGTAAGACTTGAGAACTTTGTAATTACCTTTCTGTATATGCACTTGAGAATGAGCTTAATTTATATTTTCATGGTATTTAGGTCGATCGTCCATACGCAAGACTTGAGAATGAGTCTATTAGAACGCTAGCCAAGGGACCAATTTATGCTGCAAAAATATGGCCAAGCTACTGTGTTAATGGGTTTAGGTTCAAGTCAACAACTTGCCCGATCAGAAACAACTTTGTGGATCTCGATTCCACCAAAAACAGTTGTTTGTGTATCAGATCTTCGAACTACAAAGATGTTGATGCGGACAACAATTTCTATGGCGTCCTATGAAAGATTATGGAGCTGACATATAGTTATGGAATAGAGCCTGCTAAGATTGTGTTATTCATGTGCGATTGGTTCGATCCGATTGAAGGTCAAGGGTAGAAAGTAGACAAGCACGGTCTTGTGGATATAAACTATTGGCGTCGATATCAAGCCTATGAACCATTTGTCCTATCAAGTCAGGCTCAGCTCGTGTACTTCACAAGTTATCCTAAACGGGGAACAACAAGGTCGGACTGGTGGACAGTATGCAAGACCAAAGCTAGAAATACCTTTGAGGTTGACGATATAGCTTATCAGGAGGATGAACTACCTCTTGTAACAAATATTATAGAAGTGGACACGACGGAAGTTCCTCATTACACATCTAATTGTGTAGAAGAAGTAGAATTATCTGAAGAGGAAGATGCAGATGAAAGTGAAGATGTAGAGGAGGAAGAAGAAGAAGAAGAAGAAGATGATGATGATGATGATGAGCTAAACGAACTAGATGAATTTTCAGAAGAGGATTAAATCGGTACGTTTGTTTTATCATCATATTTGACACTTTAGTGACACTTTTATCATATAAATCTGTGACACTTTAGTGACACTTTTATATGTGACTATGAGATTTTTGAAAAATCTGTGATGTCTATCATATAAATATGTATATTTGTTTTATTGTCATATGTTATTATTAGGTATGACTAGACCCGGACGACGCGGAGGATATTATGTTAGGCAGTCCCGTCTGCCTCGGGCTGGGGATACAGATTCCGTACCCTCATCCTCATCTCCGAGTACGCCAGTGTATCGTTCTGTTCCAGGTCCATTACCGGGACAGGGCAGTTCCAGCAGGTTGGCGACTCCTCCCTCGTCGTCCAGCATTCCTGTTCCCGCGTCCAGCATTCCTCTTGCCGACGGCTCTATGGGGAGAGTCGACGCCGAGCATATGGAGGACGACGATCAGACTGATCCTGTCCAGCCAGGAGGTGAGAGCGACCCTCCATGCGCTCCCCCGGACGAGACGCGTATGGAGATTTGGACGGACGGGCCTACGAAGTAAGTTAATTAGTTAATATATATTTCTCAAATGATTATATGTACATATATATTCATGAAATTTATTATTGTATAGATATCGGCCTCCTGCAGTACAGAGACTGCTAGGGTTATTTCTGAGGCAGAACTATGGTGGGCCTTGGATTAACTACTCAGATGCTCCCGCAGATAGGAAGGCCTTTTGGTTGGCCCACTTCAAGGTAAAAAATTTGTTTATTTTTAAATTTTAATAATTATTTGTGTATATTATATAACTTTTCTATTTTACTTCTTGTAGATGACCTATTTCTATCCACCACACCAGGCGGCGAAGATCGAGGCCCAATTTTCTGCCGTCGCAGGCAAGCTCATCCGTGATGCGATCTACGACCAGAAGTCTCGTGATCGCTCCGGAAAGCCGATCCATAGTTGGATCATGCCAGAGCAGTGGACTGCGATGAAGGCTAGATTCGCCGAGGCCAGGTACCAAGAGCGGCCTGACAAGGCCAAGGTGGCACGGTCGAGCGCCAGTAAGTGGTATGGTGGCTCCATTCCGATGACGGAGCATTTTTGTCGTCTGGTGCGTTTGCTATGACGGACATCATTTTATATATAGTTGGATAGAATGTTTAATACTAATAATAGATAATATATTTTAACATGTAAAAAAGGGTGAGGACCCTAACATGGTTACCGTCTTTCTGGTCACCCATCGGAGGGCTGGAGAGTTCATTGACGAGAGGGCGACGTAGGCATATGTACATTCTATTCTTTACATTAATTTACTATAATTTAGAAAATAGGAAAATAGATATCAATATAGACTTTAGCAAATACTTATACGTTAGCAAACATTATTCTGGGCCGAGTTTGTTCGGCTACAAGAGGAGGCGGCTGCTGCTGCTAGTGCTCCAACAGAGGGAGGGGCTGGTACTTCCTCCCAACCGCCTACAGCTCCATCGTCGGACGACCTCTGGATGACCGCCGTTGGCGGTCTTCAGAAGGGTACGTACTACGGTACGGGATCCTACGACGCTTATTTGGCTTCAGAGTCATCTCGGGCCCCCTCTGTCAGTGCGCAGTCTCCGGCTTCGCAGGCGTCATCACGAGCTCAGGATATTCGTCGTCAGATCGACGAGCTACGTCGTGAGTTACAGCAGCAGATTTTTGATCACCTTACCGCAGAGCGACAATCTGACCCTCCGATGATCATCGGACGATTTGATGCGGTCGAGCGCAGTATACATGAGCTGATGAGTCTGCAGTAGGCTACAGCTACCAGCTTGCACACACTCACCGAGTCTACGCAGCACACAGAGCGTAGACAGGTCGAGCTGGAGGGATCGCAGAGGACCATGTCTGCCTCACTCACTCAGGTATCGGCTTCGATTGAGGAGAGTACTCAGAGGATGGTGAGTACCCTTGCTGCGCATGGTGAGCGACTGCGAGAGCTGGAGCAGATACGTCCTCCCGGTCCATCGACGGCGCCGACTCCAGATATTACACTGCCTCCTACTGCCCCTACGGTGCAGCTCACACAGGAGCAGTATGAGTACATGCTATCCCAGATGCGTGGCAGGGGTCCTCAGTGATCCAGTAGATTTTTTTTATCATCTTTGTATGTATTGGCCCTATGGGCCCATTGACCGTTCTGTACACTGATTTTTATTATTATTTGACTCTGTTGGACATGTATGTTTGTTGGACATGTATGTTTCTAATATTTAATTTGTTGGTATTTTTATTGAGTACATGTATGATATTTAGTTGTAGACTGTTATGATGGGAGACTGTTAATTATATATGATGATATCTGCGATGGGGATGACAAATATACCTACGTTGTGTTATAAGCGATGATCTGATATACAAAGGAGGTGCTGTCCAAATTTTAAAAAATATAATGTGTATTTTTGTGATGATGTGTGTCTGTGTTTACAATGTATGTGAAATATAGTGTTCGAAACCATCGATAGTTTCGATTACTGTTGTATGTTTTATCTTGGACAGAAAGAGCAACTGTTCAGGGTGTACTTCTGAGAGCTTCATTTTCACATCCTTCACTCTCTCGGGACGTCGTACAGGATCCCGAAAAGGACGTGAAGAGGAAGCTCTGAGAAGTGTACCCTAAACTGTTGCTCTTTCTATCCAAGATAAAACATAGAACAGTAAGCAAAACTGTCGATGGTTCGAACACTGCACTTCACACACACTGTAAACACAGACACACAGCATAACAAAAATACAGATTATATTTTTTTAAATTTTTTTTAGTATTTTGCGACGGATAGCGATGGATCTGCGACGTATAGCGACGTATGGGGACGTCGCTATACGTCGCTAATTAGCGGCATTACATTGCTGTACGTCGCTACTATGCTGACGTGGCAGACTCACATAAATAGAAATAAACGTCGCTACGTAGTCGCACTACGTCGCAAAATTAGCGACGTAAAGTTTTCGTCGTTCTACGTCGCTAACTTTGCGATGAACCAGCGACACGGCAGTGACGTCGCAAACAGCGACGTAGAGCGACGAATTTGTCATCTGCGACTAGCTTTAAAGAGACCTTCATTTTCTGTCGCTAAAGTCGTCGCTAATTACGATTAGCGACGTATTTTCTATAATTAGCGACGTATCATGACGTCGCTAATTTGCCTTATTTTAGTAGTGATTGTTATTAGTTGTATTATTATTATTATTATTATTATTATTATTATTATTATTATTATTATCGTATTATTACTATTATGTAATGCCAGTTCGAAACTATTATTTTCAAAATAATAATCACTTGGATTTTTGGTTGCCATCTGACCCCGAGTCCGGTCCCAGTTCGAACCCGTACCAAATCAGAATATTATTTGTTGCATGTGTTTGTATTTTTTTGCTAAGAAAAAAAAAGAGAAAACATTTAAGAACCTATCCTACCCAACCCGACCCGAACCCACCCGGTCTCCCCCTACCTCACGAACAGCTCCACCCACTCTATTTCTTCTCCTCCTTTTCGTCCACTCCACCCACTCTCTCCATCCCCCTTCTTTCTCTCCATACACTTCTTCTTCATTTTCCTCAAGAACTCACCAGTACTCAACAACTTCTTTCCCTCTCACTCACACTCTCCACTACCCAAAGCCCTACCGTCGGAGCTGCCCGTGCGCCATCCCCTGTGGCCGCCCGCCGACCGCCTCCGATAAGAGCCAACCCCCGACGACCCTCCCAAGGCTGCGCCAGCCTCCCGTCGGCCAGATCCACATCCGTCGGCGCCTTCCCGGCTGACCGCCCGTGCGCCCGCCTCCCGAGGCCGCGCCCTGCCTCGTCCAGCGCCTCCGGTGACCCCCATGGCCGTTCGGCCAGCGCCCCCGGCGTCCCCGAGCTGTCGGCTCCGACCCGAGCCCCTGCCGGCTCCACCCGAGTCCGGCCAACCCTCTCGAGCCCGCAACGAGCAGTCGCCCCGGCTAGCACCTGTCCGACCCGACACCGGCAACCCTGCCCCGGCCAGCGTTGTCCACCTGGGCCAGCGTCCCTCCATTGTCTAGCGCGTCTGTGCGCTGTCCGGTGTGTTTCCCGATCCGCTGTCCCTGTATGCTTTTTCGAGCCGGTTTCCCGCTGTCCGCGGAATTCATTCTTCTAATATTTTCATCTGAGAGCTCTAGCCGAGCATTTGAGGTATAACTTCGTGTCCCCGTGTCCCTCTCGTAGATAGTCTGTGATAACGCTGTCCCGATCCCGTTTCGGGAATCGGTATTTTGAAATATTGTTGCTTTTGGATGATACGTAGATTATCGGTTACGTCGTGGCGTATTTTCTATTTTTGGATATATTGTGCTGTGGTTCACTTTTGGGTTGGATATTTATTTTTGGGTTGGTAATTAGTGATCCCTGGTTTAGGATATTTATTTGTGTTGCGGATTGGCATCCTCCCAGGATTGGGTTTTCTCAATTACAGAGGAGATGCTGCCCAAATTTTCAGGAAATATTTTAAAAAGGAATTTTCTTATAAAAATTAGCAATTTGAATAAAACTATTTTTCAAAGAAAATCGGTCTTTGCAAAATGATTTATAGATTGGATTTTTTGGTATCCTACCCAACCCGACCCGAACCCACCCGGTCTTCCCCCACCTCACGAACAGCTCCACCCACTCTCTTTCTCCTCCTCCTTTCCCTCCACTCCACCCACTCTCTCCATCCCCCTTCTTTCTCTCCCTACACTTTTTCTTTATTTTCCTTAAGAACTCACCAGCACTCTACAACTTCTTTCCCTCTCACTCATACTCTTCTCTCCTCAAAGCACCACCGCTGGAGCCGCCCGCGCGCCATCCCCTGTGGCCGCCCGCCGACCGCCTTCGACCCGAGCCAACCCCCGACGACCCTCCTAAGGCCGCCCCGCCTTCCGCCGGCCAGATCCCGACCCACCGACGCCTCCCCGGCTGACCACCCGAGCGCCCGCCTCCCGAGGTCGCGCCCTGCCTCGTTCAGCGCCCCCGACGACCCCCGTGGCTGTTCGGCCAGCGCCCCCGGCGACCCCGAGCTGTCGGCTCCGTCCCGAGCCCCTGCCGGCTCCGCCCGAGTCCAGCCAACCCTCTGGAGCCGGCAACGAACAGTCACCCCGGCCAGCACCTGTCCGACCCGACGCCGGCAATCCTGTCCCGGCCAGCACTGTCCGCCCGGGCCAGCGTCCTTCCATTGTCCAGCACGTCTGTGCGCTGTCCGGTGTATTTCCCGATCCGCTGTCCCTGTGCGCTTTTCAGAGCCAGTTTCTCGCTGTCCGCGGAATTCATTCTTCTAATATTTTCATCTGAGAGCTCTAGCCGAGCATTTGAGGTATAAATTTGTGTTCCCGTGTCCCTCCCGTAGATAGTCTGTGATGACGCGGTTCCGATCCCGTTTCGGAAATTGGTATTTTAAAATATTGTTACTTTTGGGTGATACGTAGATTATCGGTTATGTCACGGCGTATTTTCTATTTTTGGATATATTGTGCTGTGATTCACTTTTGGGTTGGATATTCATTTTTGGGTTGGTAATTAGTGATCCCTGGTTTGGGATATTTATTTGTGTTGCGGATTGGCATCCTTCTAGGATTGGGTTGTCTCAATTACAGAGAAGATGCTGCCCAAATTTTTAGGAAATATTTTAAAAATGAATTTTCTTATAAAAATGAGCAATTTGAATAAAACCTATTTTCCAAAGAAAATTGGTCTTTGCAAAATGATTTATAGATTGGATTTTGTTAGTTTTTGGATTTTATGGATTTTGTATCACCAGTTAGGCGACGACCATAATGGTCGAATGAGCCTCGGCGAAACGCAAACGCTACAGGATTTTCTGTACGTTGAGGCGTTAGCCAGCAACATGAGATTGTATGGCCAAGTCTAAGACTCTTTAATTTTTAATTTAATTATAATTTATTTTAGAACTGGTACTGTTTTTAGTATTTATGGTGCAGGGCCTCGGCCTACTGTTTGGACCGTTCGCGGCACTCAGAGCTCGCCTTAGGATTAATTAATTTATGTAAAAATTTATAAGGGCATAAGCCCAGTTTTTCCTTCGTTTCTCTGTGAACATGTACTGTGTAGAGTAGCTTTTCCTTATGTTTTTGGAGGGTTATTTTGTCGTTAAATGCATAGAATATAAAATGGACATATATTTTATAAAGAAAATTAATAAGTTTTCTCATAATAAATAATCTGGTAATTTAGCAATTCACATTTTTCCTCATTTAAAGAAAAGTCTAGTTTTATATATATTATAAAATACAAAGTTTTAACAGGTTAACCTATAAATTGCTATTTTTTCCAATTAACTGAATTAACTGGTTTAACCAAGTAAAACGATAACCAACGTAGCTTGCGACGTTAGGCGTGCTTCGGTAGTTAATTAAATAAACTTAAAAACCTGACTAGAGTCTGCTTCTAGAGATTGTAACTAGCACACCTAGAATGGTTTCATTATGGTTCTAAGTTAAGGTTCTCAACTGTAGGATCTCGGAGACGTACTTGACTTCATCTTTGGTACCGACATTCCTGATCCAGTCAATCAACAGAGACAAGTTACGATTATGTTATCTTATATTTTAATTAGTAATTGTCAAGTTACATGTTTAAACCACAATGCTACACGGAACCCTCTCCTAGGGTTCAAATATTGATTGATATTGATTATGGGGATATTGGGGGAATAGTATAGCGTTTATGACCAATACCCCTCATATTGTATATTGTTATTGTGCGAGCTTACCCCTCTTACACACGGGGATAAGCCGTATCGCATCGCTAGGATGCTATTGTACAACCCAAGCCGGTCATAGACGTTACATATTCAAATTACATTGTTTCAAGTATTGAATTGTTAAATTGCTGGAAAATCTTGTTTCAACTGTTTAGCTTGCACTTTTATGTTATTATTTGAAATATGAGGTACATATTCATACTTGCTCCCTCCTGACTGGAGACCAACATTTTTAGGTGATATTGAGGATGCTGAACTATTGTACAATAGCTACTATGACCCGGTATTATATCCTGTGGTATTGCCAGAGTCCCCCTTGGAGGACGCAGAACCAGAGGCTGATGAGCCGACTGTCTAGCTAGTTGTTTTCTAGTTATCTAGTTTTATTGTATTGGAGTTTGTTAATTTGAATTCAGTACTTTATTTCAGTTCTTTCATTTCCAGTTGTACTTTTCAATTGTTGAATAAAAAGTTTTTAAAATTTCCGTATATTCGAGTTGTGACAAATGTATAGATGTTGTTGTGAATACCTGCATATAGAACAGCTTACTGCCGCCGTCTCACAACGGTGCCGGCTGGGCATGATCCGGTTCGACCCAATAATTTAGGATCGGGTCGTGACATATTTTTAGTGATGGCCCATGCAGGTCCAAAACAACAACTTAGGTAAACATATCTTGAAATAATTAGAACACTAGAATATTGATTTGTCACAACATAGGACCGAATTATCTATATATAAGTAACTATTTTTGCTTGCTTATAGAACGGTAGGTTATCTTGTTTATGCTTGCCCCTAAACTTGCCAGACTATGAAGACAACCTGACCTATGCCTATCAGTCGGTACTAGCAAGATCTTGTTTTCTATGCATGACCCAAGAAAACATGACAAGAGAATCGTAGTAGTAGATTGAGCAGTGGGAGGCTGCTCGAACCAGGCCAAGACCAGAAGAGCTAATGATACCTAGAATTATTGATTAGCACTAGATAATATCCTACCGAAGCATAACATATTACCCTTGATTATATTTTTTCTGGCCAATATCTTTCCCAAAGTCATGTCTCCCCTACGATAAATTTTTTGAATGAGAATGTATGTAAGGCGGTATTTATCAAGGATATATTGGTGATTTAGAATTGGAAGAATAGAATTTTAGAATACCTAGATATTAGTTGGTACTGATAACAGTTGGAAGCGATAATGACATAAGTATACATGGTGAACAGAGAGTCTACTATATTCACCATGTTACAATATATGGCCAAATTTTTTTATTTTAAAATATTTATTTTGGCTTGCTTATAGTTTTATATGTTATCTTGCTTACGTTTGAACCTAAACCTTATCTAGATTAGGCCGATTGTATGATGGTATATTTTACTGCCTATTTTATTTTCTAGATTTTTGGTATATTTTAGTGTCCCATGGCTTTCGGAATTATTTTCTTCCATATCTTTATCAGATTCTAGCATATTTTAGGATCCATACTCTCTCGCCGTTTTTGGATTAAGATTAGATTTCTTTTTATCTCCTTCTTTAGCAAACCTATTTCAACTTCTCCATTTGTTGATCAAATCTTAATCCTCTATCTTTATTTTGAAACTAGATCCATTCGCTATTTAGAGTTTCAAATTCTTCTATAGCCAACCTAATAAACTCTTATCTACCCAACGTATTTCTACGGCTAGTGTATCCAAGCATTTCTCTTGACCTTATTTCCAATTGACTTTCTCAGAGCCAATTTTGAACCGAATTCTTTTGGAACCATAAAGCCCCAAGGTTAATTGTTACCAAAAAATGGGTTCAACTTAGCTGGTTCACATATCTCCCAAGGGAACTATTTTTTGAAAAATAATTCCAATATGGATTGATATTTCTTAAAGTTATTCCAAGTACCGAAAATATTTTTATTTGTTGATTTCCTCCACTCAACTCGAAACCTTACTCTCCCTAGGCAACTTCTTGATCAATTCAAGGCCTAAAAAGCTTTTAAACTCAATGCTTGAGTATCATGAAGCACGAACGGTCAGAGAATTGATTCCTTCCTAATATTGAATTTCCTTTAGTCATTGAAAAACTTTTTGAATTGTTGAATTATCCCTTTGAAATTCCCATGGACAAAGTTAAGAAAATATTCAGTGACCCAATATGGCTTCGCACATATGCGTCGCAACCATCTATTTGAATTATAGAAATTGCGAGTATACTGCAGCCAGTTGCACACTGACGGGACATAGACTCTAAGTTGAAGTGATTCAGGTGTTGATAGGTTTTTTTGGATATTATTAAGACTACGTCCTAAATGCGTCAAATTTGCCTCCTATGTTGTTTAGCTAGAAAGTGGATAAAGTTGAAAGACTACTCAAAAACTTATTACTATTCAAGTTATGGAGCCAAAATTTTACTGCAGTCAGGTGCACTCTGGCGAGGCATGAATTTGAAGCAAAGTGACTTCGGATATATTTGGATTTTCGAATATTATTAAAATTATATCCATAATATGGTTGTCTTTTCGGCACCATCAAATTATTCTGATTGTTGTCCGATTAAAGGATTTGTATTTTTAATGGCTTTCCATTTTCAGAAATCTCTTATCACAGCCAGAAAGGATAGATTTTCTATAAAATTGTACTTGATTCTTTTTCCTAGAACTTATTAGGACCATATCAATTTCTATTGGCTCAATCTCTTTCCTATTTCAACCTTAGTACGTTGCATATATATATATATATTTTTATATTTATTTATTTATTCATTTATTTATTTATTATTATTATTATTTTCTTAGTTACATATTTTGAAAGCTGTAGATAGTTGTGGTTAGCTTTATATATTAAATAGTTGAAATACATCTTGTGGATGACTATATGTATATAGTTGATAGCTATATGCAGAGGAAACATAGATTGTTACTTATCTCATTCCTTGTAAGGGATCCTTGGGATTAATATTAGATAGCTAAAGGGTAAAAAAGGTAGAAGAATACCTTGAGTAAGCTAGCCTTGAGGGAGTGGTATACCTAGCTTGTGACTTATTTGGAATAGAATCGTTAGTAGTGCTCGCTAGTGCCTAAATCTCATTCAAGCAAATGAAGGTATTTGACGATTTTGAATTTTATGATTAAAGGAAGAGTTATAGAAGATAAAGGAAGACGTAGGTAGAGTTAGCGAGGAAAGTATAGGATTTGGTAATGTTCTCCCATGGAGGAAGTGAATTTGGATATATATATATATATATATATATATATATATATATATATATATATATATATATATATATATATATAAACATGTGAATATAATGATCAAGTAAAGAAACACTTGACGATGAACAACTTTTATAGTTAGATGACTACTATACCTAGAAGGTACGAATATAGCCATGGAAGGAATAATACGAGCAATAGAATGATAGGTTCTAGAGAAGGAATAAGCAGAGAGGATTTGAGATAAGACCATTGGCATACAACGATGGATGAAAAAAATTTGATTTAGGTGATTTATGATTCCATATATATATTTAGTTTTAAGACCCTGACAGATATCTTAGTTTTTGTAGATACCGAAAGTTCAGCTAGTTAGAGATTGGTTTTGCATAGTATTAATAAGATAGTTATCTTGTAAGTCTTTTTCCTGCATATCTTATCTTTTGACCGTTGAAATAGTGAAACGATATTCTTTCTATTCCCTTTGATCATCACTCGGCCCTCAGTGGAAATATCTTACTCGATTACATTTCTATCATAGTTATATTATTCTAATCATCTTTGTTAACCTACCATCATACAACTTTTTATCTTTCATGAGTCACAAACCCTTGTACCCCATTCTAATTTGATTTAACATTTTAGTTCCTCATCTCAAAAGATTTCATTACTTTCTGCCTTCTCAATAAACTGTTGAAATTCGCTTCTATCTTGCCTTTTCTGTTTCACGAGACCTTATTTGATTTTTTACTATTTTATGATCATAATTGTACCTAGATTTTCTCGTGCCTAAAATGATTTTTGATCACAACAACAATCCAACCCTATCTCAGATAATATCATGATGATTCTGATCGTGCCGATATTTTATCATTGTACCTAGTGATCATGCCTAGAATCCGATCGTGCCTGATGATTTAAATTCCATGTTTGATCAAGGTTAAGTGATTTTGATTGTACCCCGGCCCTTATCTTTAAAATTTCAAGGACGAAATTTTTCTAAGGAGGAAAGGTTGTGAAACCCACTCCCGGATCTGGTTCCTTTAATTTTTATTAGTTGTATTATTATTATTATTATCGTATTATTACTATTATGTAACGCCGGTTCGAAACTATTATTTTCAAAATAATAATCACTTGGATTTTTGGTTGCCATCTGACCCCGAGTCCGGTCCCAGTTCGAACCCGTACCAAATCAGAATATTATTTGTTGCATGTGTTTGGATTTTTTTGCTAAGAAAAAAAGAGAGAAAACATTTAAAAACCTATCCTATCCAACCCGACCCGAACCCACCCGGTCTCCCCCCACCTCACGAACAGCTCCACCCACTCTCTTTCTTCTCCTCCTTTTCCTCCACTCCACCCACTCTCTCCACCCCCTTCTTTCTCTTCCTACACTTCTTCTTCATTTTCCTTAAGAACTCACCAGCACTCCATAACTTCTCCCCCTCTTACTCACACTCTCCTCTCACCAAAGCCCCACCGTCGGAGCCGCCCGCGCGCCGCCAACCCCCGACGACCCTTCCAAGGCCGCGACCGCCTTCCGCCGACCAGATCCCGACCCGCCGGCGCCTCCCCGGCTGACCGCCCGTGCGCCCGCCTCCCGAGGCTGCGCCTTGCCTCGTCCAGCTCCCTCGGGGACCCCCATGGCCATTCGGCCAATGCCCCCGTCGACCCCGAGCTGTCAGCTCCGTCCTGAGCCCCTGCCGGCTCCGCCCCAGTCCGGCCAACCCTCTCGAGCCCGCAACGAACAGTCGCCCCGGCCAGTACCTGTCCGACCCGACGCCGACAACCCTGCCCCGGCCAGTACTGTCCGCCCGGGCCAGCGTCCCTCCATTGTCCAACGCGTCTGTGCGCTGTCTGGTGTGTTTCCCGATCCGCTGTCCCTGTGCGCTTTTTCGAGCCGGTTTCCCGCTGTCCGCGGAATTCATTCTTCTAATATTTTCATCTGAGAGCTCTAGCCGAGCATTTGAGGTATAACTTCGTGTTCCCGTGTCCCTCCCGTAGATAGTCTGTGATGACGCGGTCCCGATCCCGTTTCGGGAATCAGTATTTTGAAATATTGTTGCTTTTGGGTGATACGTAGATTATCGGTTACGTCGCGGCGTATTTTCTATTTTTGGATATATTGTGGTATTGTTCACTTTTGGGTTGGATATTCATTTTTGGGTTGGTAATTAGTGATCCCTGGTTTGGGATATTTATTTGTGTTGCGGATTGGCATCCTCCCAGGATTGGGTTGTCTCAATTACAGAGGAGATGCTGCCCAAATTTTCAGGAAATATTTTAAAAATGGATTTTCTTATAAAAATTAGCAATTTGAATAAAACCTATTTTCCAAAGAAAACTGGTCTTTGCAAAATGATTTATAGATTGGATTTTGTTGGTTTTTGGATTTTATGGATTTTGTATCACCAGTTAGGCGACGACCATAACGGTCGAATGAGCCTCGGCGTAATGCAAACGCCTACTTTCCATTTAGATCGACAAGCAAACGCCTACTTTCATTTTATGGATTTTGTATCACCAGTTAGGCGACGACCATATCCTGTCATATTGACTTACTAGTTATCGACAAGCAACGCATAAGCACTACATTCGATGCCATTAGAACCCTTATGACCATTGTTTGGCAGGCTTGACACAAATAGAAAATTTTATGACTTAGTCGTTAGAGATCTTTCACATGACGTGCCTTAAAGTTTGTTATCCTACTGATAGACTCTTGTATACTATAGAGGAGTGGGTCATTATATTTTATCGACACGTGTGTCATTGTACGCACTCATTTTCCATTTATTAGAAATTGAGGAATGATCCTTGAACTTGACTCATCAAAAGTCGAGGTACAATATCAGGACTTTGAAATTTTCTAACCTCATTAATCCTAAAACCATATCCTAGCTTCTAAAGTGAGTATAATGTAAGTCTTCTAAATTTTAGGATATAATAAGATTACCAGTTGATCAGGATAAGTTGATTTTCATTAGGATGATAATTATTGCCCCACGAACTCCTACTTTCCATTTAGATCATTTGGGATCCCCGACCGTGACATTTATATTCGGAGCATAAGACCACCTATTACCTTCCAACAAACTTCACATAGAAGACATAGCCGACCACACCTTTATTTAGGCATATCATGTCCCACTAAAATATGTCCCCTTGTACTCTATTGTTATGATGCAACTTTCGAGTCAAAATGGCTAGCTATAATCCCTACCATAATACCATTGTACTTTCCGACTGCAATTAGAGATCCAACCTTGACTCAAATCTTTTAACCCAATATATGGTTGTGATCTACTCGAGGCCCACTACGCACATGCCACTAGTGTACCACTCAATTGAGTCTCCTTGTGCTACTTAAACACAAGAGTCACAGAAGGTGCATCTTCATGACCTACAGAACCTATTCTACCAACCCGACGGGAATTAGACCAACCACTTGGATTTGAAACCGATTCTAGGTTACCCTAACATAATAGAAATGGTTTAGATTGATTTTGGGATCTCATCCAGCCAATATAGAATAAAATCTAAGGTTCATGCAATCACGGATTGATGTCCAATTAGGAACCCATTGAGATCTAGGTTAACCCATCCATGCATATCACTATAATTGGACTATAAATCCAAAACTTATGAAATAGGTCCAGACATCTATTATGTGAGCCCCACCTCTTGGCTCACTAATTCTTTTTCTATCGATATTGTAACTGTATGTCTTTGTAGCCTATGTTATAAGATGAATGAAATAACTTGGTACCGGCTTGTTTCCGGTTATGCTTGACCAAGACCTTCCTACTGTCTTGATGAAATATGGCCAATGCATGGGAAATGCTAAATGAGCAATACTTAGGCTCCCAATAGAGACCATGACTACGATCCGAAGTACCTCATACTTTTCTACACTTCCTTGAAATTTGACTTTTTTAGAAACCCTACTACTGTGCTTCCCACGATTAACCAATTTCTTGAATTAGGTAGAACCTTGAACTTAGTATCCCCTATCTTCTAGAATGGGATGCTGTAACGCCCGTAGTTCGTATTACGTATTTTGGTATACGTGTACGTATTTTGACTCATATTGCATGTCTCATTACATGGTTATTTTGGTATTTCATTTGCTTGGTTCGGTTCGGTTTGCTTGGTTCAGTTTTGCATATGGACCAAACCCACCTACCACCCCTCTTTTCCTTTATTAGCCGCCAACCCCTCTCTCTCTCCTTATTTACTTCTTCTTTATTACTTCTTCTTCCTCCATTAAACTCTTTCCACCTACCAGAGAGGCTTAGACAAGTGCAACTTGCTTCATGGAGGAACTCAAGTTTTATTGTTCTATTTTCTTTCTCACGAGATTCTATGACACTTTAATACTTAGCATTTTTAATTTCTATGGCTCATTTCTTGTAGATCTAAGCTTGTTATATTTTTGGATTCTTGGGTTTTGATCTATTAAACCTTGTTGTTTTCATGTTTTGATGGTTCCATGTTGTAGAGAATTTTATTCTGCCCTATTTTGACCTATGGAAGTCTGGATTCGGACCTTAGATGAAGATTTAGTGAAGCTTGGAAGCCATGGATCTTCATGGTTCTTCTTCTCGAAAAAAATGGAGAAGAAGAACAGTAACTTAGCCGCATGGCTCGTGGCAGTTTCGGCCGCATGGCTTTGTTGGCTTATCGCCGCATAGACCATGGTTCCAGTCCCCAGCCGCATGAGACCCCATCCCCTCAGCTGTATGGTTTTGGGCAGCATTACCGCATGGCCCTTGCCGCATATGCAAGTTTTCTCGGGGCCGTATGGCTTCGGTAAATCCGAGCCATAGGAGCCCGATCCCCTCTCAACCGCATAAGACCCTCTTCCCTTTCAGCCGTACGAGCCCCTGTCTCTCTTTGCGCAAGGGGCTGTTCTTTTTGCCGCAGGGCTTTGTTGCCTCCAGCCGCATAAGACCCCACTTCCATAGCCGCATAGCTACCCTTAACTGTTACCCGCATGAGCTTGTTCCCTTCCCGAGCCGCATGGCTCTTGGCAGCTCCGAGCCGTATAAGCCCATTTTCTTTCCTGGCTGCATGAACTCATTTTCTCCTTTGCCGTATATACATGTTTCTTGGCCGCATAGGCCTTGCCGCATGGCCCTGCCTGGCTCTTGCCGCATGGCTTTATTGGCTCCAGCCGCATGAGACCCTCCAGCCACA
Source organism: Iris pallida (assembly GCA_029216955.1). Taxonomy (NCBI): domain Eukaryota; kingdom Viridiplantae; phylum Streptophyta; class Magnoliopsida; order Asparagales; family Iridaceae; genus Iris; species Iris pallida. The sequence continues at coordinate 12,425,628 of JANAVB010002395.1, read as the reverse complement.
TGAGACCCCCCTTGCTTGCTGCATGGCGATCTCTGACTCTGGTAGACCCGAGCTGCATGCACCTATTCCTTCCTGGCCGCATGTAACCCCTTAGGCGCGTGAGCCATGACCCTTGAATCTCAGGCCGCATGGCTTTTCCATAGCTCTTGTCCTCTTTTATTATTACTATCATTATTATCCTTATGATGGGTTGTTACATTTATGTTTGTGTCTCATGACCCTCTGTGTAACTTGGGTCCCTTGATAATATGCTTGTACCATATAAATTTTGCACATGTTCCATGAACACGATAGTGACCCGTAGTGGTGCACTCCTGACAAGTAACATGACATGATAGTGGCCCGTCGTGGCGCACTCTTTGTCACGCCCCGATCCAGAAAATCGCTCGTCCTTGCTAGATTTTACCCGAATCATCGTCCTCGCTGGGGCGTGATACCGCACGAGCCTGGAGTTGCGCTCGTACAAGGCAAGATAACGGTTCACATTGTGATTATCTCAAAGTCGTAACATAAGCAGCAAAAGGAAACAAAGAATACAATAAGAATCTCTTTTATTCATAATGAACTGAAGGTTACAAGGCTCTGAATAGCCCAACTTAATATGTCAATTAGCTACAATGCTCATGATCTCTCTAGCTCACAAAGGATTACATTGTTCCATACATTATGCCTCTTCATAGCCACCAAGTAGTCTTTGGCCGAACATCTCCATGTCGCAAGTTCGAACGCCTATACGGTTGTTCCTCTTGAATCGCTAAGGACTCCATGCCTCGGTGCGTCCAAGCCAATCCCCGCCCCAAGCCGATCATAACCTGAACCTGCAAGCAAACTAGTGGGGGATTAGTGCTTTCGTCCTCGCTTCGCACTGATCAAGACCCGCTCGCACCCAAACTAAACACAAGGTATATTTAGTGAAACATACATATTAATTTGTGATCTTTCTATTTAGCCTTAGGATCAGTTTCATTATAATTCTTAAACATAGCACCTTATCATAAGTGTGTCCAATACCGTGTCCCTACGGCAGATACAGTTAGACATAATATGAATATAAACATAGTGATCGTGCTCATATCCGTCCCATTTGCCTAGCCTACAAAGGTTAGAACTTTACATAAGAAATCATTCAATTCGCGCAACCAACCAATCATAAACTCAGACAATGTTTAAGGGTCGCAGGCCCTACGCCTGCACCCAACTCTAATCTCAGCCCACCGGCCCTATCTATATGAAGGTTACGGTGTTTCGTACCGTAATGGACTTGGCATCTCTTATGTGTAAGCCTATGATCACTTCGATACGGGTTACGAGCCCAATATCCGAAGGATCCTAAACTTACTGATATCATAGCTTATCACAACACTGGGTCACAAACCGTTCGAATGATGTGCACCATAAATACCATACATAATTCTCTCCTAGGCCGAACGGTCCCGGTGCCCTGGTTGTAACCGTCCGAGGGAAGCCACACCCGTGCACGGGCCATCCGAGTCTATTGACCATGCAATACGCGCCATAGTATACAAGTCATACATTCCAACCCATCTCGTGTTCTATAAACGTAATCCCCTTATCTTTGTCTCAAGTTCCATCGGCATTATGCCCCAACATATCAATATTGATGCACGACGCCGAACGGCTTAGACTTCTCATACTTATATTTAACGCATTTTATTCATAAGTTATTCACATAACCGTGGTTCCGTAGTTACTTAGTCATTTCGTAGCTTTCGTGCACGAGGGCACGCTTAACGCCATAATTAATGTTCTAGACCTAGTATTCAATGTTCTCGGAGCCGTGCACGTGATGCATGTCACGTCCCGATCCGGGAAATCGCTCGTCCTCGCTGGGGCATGATGCCGCACGAGCCTGGAGTTGCGCTCGTACAAGGCAAGATAACGGTTCACATAGTGATTATCTTAAAGTCGTAACATAAGCAGCGAAAGGAAACAAAGAATACAATAAAAATCTCTTTTATTCATAATGAACTGAAGGTTACAAGGCTCTGAATAGCCCAACTTAATATGCCAACTGGCTACAACGCTCATGATCTCTCTAGCTCACAAAGGATTACATTGTTCCATACATTATGCCTCTTTATAGCCACCAAGTAGTCTTCGGCCGAACATCTCCATGTCGTAAGTCCGAATGCCTATGCGGTAGCTTCTCTTGAACGCCAAGGACTTCATGCCTCGGCACGTCCAAGCCAAGCTCCGCCCCGAATCAATCATAAGCTGAACCTGTACACAAACTAGTGGGGGATTAGTGCCTTCGTCCTCGCTTCGCACTGATCAAGACCCGCTCGCACCCAAGCCAAATACTAAATATTTTTAGTGGAACATGCATATTAATTTGTGATCTTTCTACTTAGCCTTAGGATCAGTTTCATGGCATTACTTAAACATAGCACCTTATCATATTGTGTCCAATACCGTGTCCCTGCGACAGATACAGTTAGATATAATATGAACATAAACATAGTGATCGTGCTCATCTCCGTCCCTTTTTGTCTAGCCTACAATGGTTAGAACTTAACATAAGAAATCATACTATTCACGCAACCAACCATAATCATAGCCATATTCAGAAGGGTAGCAGGCCCTGCGCCTGCACCCAACTCTAATCTCAGCCCAACGGCCCTATCAATATGAAGGTCACGGTATTTCGCACCGTAATGGACTTGGCATCTCTTATGTGTAAGCCTATAATCGCTTCGATACGGGTTGCTAGCCCAGTATCCGAAGGACCCTAAACTTTTGGATATCATAGCTTATCACAGCACTGGACAGTCGTAATCCGTCTGAATGATGTGCACCATAAATACCACACATAATTCCCTCCTAGGCCGAACGGTCCCGGTGCCCCGGTCATAACCGTCCGAGGGAAGCCGCACCCGTGCACGGGCAATCCGAGTCCATTGACCATACAATACGTACCATAGCATACAAATCATATCGTTCCAACCAATCCTCCGTTCCATAAATATAGTCTCGTACCATAAACATATTCGCGTCTCATAAACATAATCCACCATCCTCATCTCAAGCTCCGTCGGCATTATGCCCTAACACATCTATATTGATGCACGATGCCCAACGGCTTAGTCATCTTGTACTCATATTCAACGTGTACCATTCGTAAGTCATTCTCATAGCCTAATTTCGTAGTTACTTAGTTATTAATTTGCTTCCGTGCACGAGGGCACACTCAGCGCCAAAATCAATGTTCTACGCCTAGTGTTCAATGTTCTCGGAGGCGTGCACGTGATGCACATCTCGATATTGTCTTTCAATGTTTTACCATCACTGCCCTACCGCGACTCGTACACTTGATGTACGTCGCTTCAATTGTTCGATTATTCAATGTTCTATCTTAGTGTTCGATACATACTTGGACCTTTCGTCGCCCGAGCCATGCTCGCTAACTCGATAACATCTTACGCATACAATGATATATATTTTATTAGACGTGAAGGAATAGGGAGAGAGAGTCAAGAACCCGCCTACCTTAAGCCGATACGTCTTGTCGTTTTGTCGAGTTGATGCGGCTTACTTCCATAACTTGGTCGCTTAGCTAACTCTCGGACTTAGCCATACCTTTGAACTACTCGGTTGATTTGGCCTATCGCGCCCATACCACGATCCGCAATCCAGCATAAAGGCATAGCCTGCACACTAGATCAACTGAAATCAACACTTGCTCAACGGGACTTATCCTTTACATCGATTCGATCCATAGATTCTAATCGACTCAAAGCTTACCTTTGGCCAACGTAACTCTAGCATCGATTCGCATCGATACTTTATCGGGTCAACGCAACTCTTCGAGTCAACGACTCATCATAATGCACCATGCGAAGCGGGGCATTACATAATATACCACTCAAAACAAGGTTCGTCTTCGAACCAAAACCAACACTTAAATCCAAGTGTTTAGCTAGATTGTTTCACAATCTCGTGCCACTATCACTGGAATCATACAACTTAGTTTGGATCATACACATATTTTAGGCGTCCCACCAATATATGCATTTCAGCCAAGCTCAGTTGTAGGATGTCGGGACAACTAACAAGCTCAACTTAAATCTCAAGCACCAATCAGTCCGTACTCGACTTAGTCATATCTTAGCGCCTATTTCCAAAATACTCCTCGTATGTTTATTCCATAACATGCGATCATCTTCCAACATATTGCACATAACTTAACTCGAAACTATTAGTTCAATCTCATAAGTTTTTCGACGGCCATCTAACGTTTGCATTGTATTAAGCCGTTGCGCCTCCGATTGCAACAATTCTCCGCAATGCCTACTCGCCCAATCGTTTCCTATCTCTCACATAACTCAATTCTTTTATCCAGTCATTCATAACATTTGGCCTTAACGACATGGACTAAGTCCAATATGTCATAATTTCCTTTGCCTACAATCCGTACTAAGTCTCGCACACAACTATCCCAACACGAACTACGTTCTTGAACTGTCTACACATCGCGTTTGGGGCTACCCCCGCTAGGTAACTTATCCAGACATCATGCTTAATCTCTTCCGATACAAGAGGTCAACTTGAGTCTACGATGCTCAAAGGCAACAATCTTTCCGACCCAAGGTCTCTTACGATACGCCTATCTCCGATTCTCGATCGAGTACGAATCCTTTACGCAATCTTCGATTCAATCCCGACTAGTTCATTTCGTAATATCGATGGTGCGCTCAACACACATAACCTAACTGTTACTCAAACCGATCTACGACACAACTCTTAGGGTCGTTCTACTATCCGTTACTCTTGCGTGTTACAGAATCTTGCAATCGCTATGCTAAGCACATTCCTCGACTTCTATTCGATCATCGACCAACCAAGTCTACTTACGTACTTATTCGATCGATCATAAATTTCCTTTCCTGACCGTATCGTTCTAGTCGAAGGCTACTCGCCAACTTACTAAATACGATACTCACTCTCTTAGACTCATCCTTATCATGCACTACCTCATCTTTCATCCTCGACGAAATTTCTTACTTGACTTCATTGGGTCATCCTATGGGACTTCAACATTTATTTGATTTGGCGGTCAAGTCTTCTAGGGTCATCTGCCCCGAAACTACGCTTGATAATTGAAGATCATCAACGAGGGACAGTTACAACGAACCATGCTATATCCTATCGCGGAGCCAAATCAATTCCCGGTAATTCCTATGTACTTTACCTAATCTGACATATCAATCCATAATTTATCTATCCCCACGCAACTGATGCGTCGTTGCTACTCGAATGACTCATGCATTACCGTCAACTATCCTTGCTAGTCATATGACATCTACTCGCGTCAAGTCCGAGTTTACCTATTCGTGATCATAGTTCGACACATTCCATACTCATCAAAACCATCCTCGAATAACTCTTCGCATCAAACCACAAGTCAAATTCGATTTTGCCATGCCTTGTAAGTTTGATCATTTCCGCTGTTTGAATCACCATACCGGTGCTCACGCGGAATGATCGCCCGAATTTGACGTGACGCATGTGCGATGCTGGAGTTGCACTCGCATAAGACAAGAATGTTGACGTTGTGGTCATCCTCGAAACAATCAAGCACTTCCATTTTCATCCAAGTAATACACATCCACTTTCTAATTCTCCGAAGCGTTCATACCGTTATCATCCAAATTGCCATCAACTTAACTTGCGTCTTATTCATCCAACAATAATGCTCAACATAATTTTCGTTCATTCGATCAGAGTATCCCCGAGTTATTGCATATCGTCTTTGATATGCCTTAATACCATCGTCGATATGCATAACTTGAACATCTTCCTTTCTCATAAGCTCAAACTCGTTACAATCATTGCCATTATCCGAACTCGAATACGAATCAAGTTTTGCGCACGTCAAGATTCATTCAGCTGTAACTAACTATCATCGTTGTGATACAATTTTTTTCAATTCACATATCCGTTCTCATATCCCTAACTCGTACTTCCAATCGTGCTACCGACTCCTCGTGCTAACTCAAATTTGTTTACAAGATTTCTTCATACCTACTCGAATCATTCCGAAGGAGTCTTCATACTAACTCACATAAGTTCAACCGGGTCGACTATTTCCTCAACGTAACATTCCTTCGCTATGCTCTGCCTATCGTTCAACTTACACTTAAGGACTCCTCGTCCGACGTATCCTCTATAGGTACGGCTTCGCACGTAATCGTTCAACTCAATTCACCGACGCATACTTGTATCGACTTCTATCAAGTCATTCCCACTCGAGTCTCGGTACTACTCCATCCGTTGTGGACAAACATATCGTAATAATACATAATCTTCTCGACGAAATCTATCGCAAGTCACCAAACGGCTTAACATAGCTATCGTTAAGTTGTTTTCCATATACCACTCAGGAATCGAGCCTATCGTTACCGATACAATACTTTGCTATACTGATCGCATAATTGGTATTGCATATACCACTCGAAATTAAGTCATTACTCGACATCACACTCCGTATAGGTCCGACATCTATCTTCCAACCAACTATCCCGTATGGCGATCTTTTGATCCCAGCTCTAGCGTTCGCTTACACGAGTTGGCACAACAACTGGACCAACATGCCCTATCGTTCGCTCAAGTTCGACATACATTTTATCTAACCGTACCTTGGCAATCATATCGATCATACATGCAACATTCGCTTATTTGAAGCTCAACGTGACATTCGGCCAACATATACGTTCGCCTACTCAACTCGACTTAGCAACCAACTCGACTCGTTACTATCGCATTCGCGATCTTCCAATCTCGCTCATTGCAACTCGTGCAACAATTTACTCTCGATACTTAAGGTCACAATCCCGTTCGACATATCGCTATCCATATGCATAGCCATACAACACGCATCATACCCTATCGATTCGTTGTACTGATACAATGAACGATTCATGACTTGCTGCACTCCGTGCAACCGACAACACATAACCCTTCGCATAGCAACATAACAAGCATCGCCTCACATATCGACCCGTTGCACTTCGTGCAACCAACAACACATATCTCCTCGCACTTTGTAGGACCAACAATACATAACTCCTTGCACTTCGTGCGACCAACAATACATAACTCCTCGCACTTTGTGCGATCAACATTACGTATATCATTGCACTTCATGCAACCAACAACACATATTCGTTGCACTTCGTGCGACCAGCGACTCACAACTTTCTTGTACTTCGGAAACCAAAATCTCATAACCCGTTGTACTTCGTGCAACCAACACTCTCCGATGGCACCCGGAGATAGCGTAATAGTCATGACATACTTGTGGCAGACGTACGCACTTAATATAAACTTATTGTATGGAACATCCAATGTAGCGTCGAGCAGATCCATGAGCCATGTGGTTGCGGAAACAACTTACAGTCAACTGAATTCGATAGCGAAGCAACTGAGGGTCAAGGAGATTCATGCACGGTCCAAAGGATGGAACCGCTCTAATACCAACTTGCCATGCCCCGATCCGGGAAATCGCTCGTCCTCGTTAGATTTTACCCGAATCATCATCCTCGCTGGGGTGTGATGCCACACGAGCCTGGAGTTGCGCTCGTGCAAGACAAGATAACGGTTCACACAGTGATTATCTCAAAGTCGTAACATAAGCAGCGGAAGAAAACAAAGAATACAATAAAAATCTCTTTTATTCATAATGAACTGAAGGTTACAAGGCTCTGAATAGCCCAACTTAATATACCAACTGGCTACAACGCTCATGATCTCTCTAGCTCACAAAGGATTTTATTGTTCCATACATTATGCCTCTTTATAGCCACCAAGTAGTCTTCGGCCGAACATCTCCATGTCGTAAGTTCGAACGCCTATGCGGTAGCTCCTCTTGAACGCCAAGGACTCCATGCCTCGGCACGTCCAAGCCAAGCCCTACCCTGAATCAATCATAAGCTGAACCTGCACACAAACTAGTAGGAGATTAGTGCTTTCGCCCTCGCTTCGTACTGATCAAGACCCGCTCGCACCCAAGCCAAACACTAAATATGTTTAGTGGAACATGCATCTTAATTTGTGATCTTTCTACTTAGCCTTAGGATCAGTTTTATGGCAATACTTAAACATAGCACCTTATCATAATGTGTCCAATACCGTGTCCCTGCGGCAGATACAGTTAGACATAATATGAACATAAACATAGTGATCGTGCTCATCTCCGTCCCTTTTTGTCTAGCCTGCAAAGGTTATAACTTAACATAAGCATACTATTCACGCAACCAACCATAATCATAGCCATATTCATAAGGGTAGCAGGCCCTGCGCCTGCACCCAACTCTTATCTCAGCACACCGGCCCTATCTATATGAAGGTCACTGTGTTTCGCACCGTAATGGACTTGGCATCTCTTATGTGTAAGCTTATGATCGCTTCGATACGGGTTGCTAGCCCAGTATCCGAAGGACCCCAAACTTACGGATATCATAGCTTATCACAGCACTGGACGGTCGTAATCCGTCTGAATGATGTGCACCATAAATACTACACATAATTCCCTCCTAGACCGAACGGTCCCGGTGCCCCGGTCGTAACCGTCCGAGGGAAGCCGCACCCGTGCACGGGCAATCCGAGTCCATTGACCATACAATACATACCATAGCATACAAATCATATCGTTCCAACCAATCCTTCATTCCATAAACATAGTCTCGCACCATAAACATATTCGCGTCTCATAAACATAATCTACCATCCCCATCGCAAGCTCCGTCGACATTATGCCCCAACACATCTGTACTGATGTACGACGCCCAACGGCTTAGTCATCTCGTACTCATATTCAACGCGTACCATTCGTAAGTTATTCTTATAGCCTAATTCCGTAGTTACTTAGTTATTCCTTAGCTTCCGTGCACGAGGGCACGCTCAGCGCCATAATCAATGTTCTACGCCTAGTATTCAATGTTTTCGGAGGCGTGCACGTGATGCACATCTCGATATTGTCTTTTAATGTTCTACCATCACTGCCCTACCGCGACTCGTACACTTGATGCACGTCGCTTTAATTGTTCGATTATTCAATGTTCTATCTTAGTGTTCGCACATACTTGGACCTTTCGTCGCCCGAGCCACGCTCGCTAACTCGATAACATCTTACGCATACAATGATATATATTTCATTAGACGTGAAGGAATAGGGAGAAAGAGTCAAGAACCCGCCCACCTTAAGCAGATACGCCTTATCGTTTCGCCGAATTGATGTGGCTCGCTTCCATAACTTGGTCGCATAACTAACTCTCGGACTTAGCCATACCTTTGAACTACTCGGTTGATTTGGCCTATCGCGCCCATACTACGATCCGTAATCCAGCATAAAGGCATAGCCTGCACACCAGATCAACTAAAATCAACACTTGCTCAATGGGACTTATCCTTTGCATCGATTCGATCCATAGATTTCAATCGACTCAAAGCTTACCTTTGGCCAACGTAACTCTAGCATCGATTCGCATCGATACTTTATCGGGTCAACGCAACTCTTCGAGTCAACGACTCATCATAATGCACCATGCGGAGCGGGGCATTACAATGCACATCTCAATATCATCTTTCAATGTTCTACCATCATTGTCCTACCGCGACCCGTACACTTAATGCACGTTGCTTCAATTGTTCAATATTTAATGTTCTACCTTAGTGTTTGACTCATACTGAGACCTTAAATCGCCCGAGACACGCTCGCTAACTCAATATCTACTTACGCATACAATGATATATTTTATTAGACGTGAAAGAATAGGGAGAGAGAGTCAAGAACCCGCCCACCTTAAGCCGATACGCCTTGTCGTTTTGCCGAGTTGATGCGGCTGGATTCCATAACTTGGTCGCATAGCTAACTCTCGGACTTAGCCATTCCTTTGAACTACTCGGTTGATTTGGCCTATCGTGCCCATGCCACACTCCGTTGCAAGGCGACAATTTGGTTTCGCAGACACTTTTCTGAATAAAGTAAAATATCGACCTCTTATCGTCCAGCATAAAAGCATAACCTGCACTCCAGGTCAACTAAAATCAGCACTTGCTCAAATGGGACTTATCCTTTGCATCGATTCGATTCATAGATTCCAATCGACTCAAAGCTTACCTTTGGCCAATGTAACTCTTGTATCAATACCACATCGGGTCAACGCAACTCTTCGAGTCAACAACTCATCGTAATGCACCGTGCGGAGCGGGGCATTACATAATATACCACTCAAAACAAGGTTCGTCCTCGAACCGAAACCAACACTTAATCCAAATGTCTCGCTAGATCGTTTCACGATCTCGTGCTACTATCGTTGGAATCATACAACTTAGTTTGGATCATACACATATTTTAGGCGTCCCACTAATATATGCATTTCAGCCAAGCATAGTTGTAGGATATCGGGACAACTAACAAGCTCCACTTAAATCCTCAAGCACCAATCAGTCCGTACTCGACTTAGTCATATCTTAGCGCCTATTCGTAAAATACACCTCGTATGTTTATTCCATAACATGCGATCATCTTCCAACATCTTGTACATAACTTAACTCGAAACTATTAGTTCGATCTTATAAGTTTTTTGCTGGCCACCTAACACTCACACTGCATCAAGTCATTGCGCATCCGATCGCAACAATTCTCCACAATGTGTACTCGCCAATCGTTTCCTATCTCTCACATAACTCAAGTCTTTCATCCAATCATTCATAACATTTGGCCTTAATGACATGGACTAAGTCCAACATGTCACAAATTCCTTTGCCTACAATCCGTACTAAGTCTCGCACACAACTATTCCAATACGACCTACGTTCTCGAACTGCCTACACAGCACGTCTGGGGCTACCCCCGCTAGGTAACTTATCCATACATCATGCTTAATCTCTTCCGACACAAGAGGTTCACTTGAGTCTATGATGCTCAAAGGTAACAATCTTTCTGACCCAAGGTCTCTTCGATACGTCCATCTCCTATTCTCGACCAAGTACGAATCCTTTACTCAATTCTCGAATCAATCCTGACTAGTTCGTTTCGTAACATAGATAGCGCGCTCAATACACATAGCCTAACCGTTACTCAAACCGATCTACGACATAACTCTTAGGGTCGTTCTACTACCCGTCGCTCTCGCACATTGCAGAATTCTTACAATCGCCTTACTGCATCATTATTATAAGTATGTTCCTCAACATCTATTCGATCCTCGTCCAACCAAATCTATTTACGCACTCATTCGATCGACCATCACTTTTCTGACCATATCGATCTAGTCGAAGGCTACTCTCTAACTTCCGAAACACGATACTCACTCGCTTAGACTTATCCTCAACATGCACTACATTATCCTTCATCCTCGACGGTATTTCTCATGCGACTCCATTGGGTCATCCTATGGGACTTTAACATTCACTTGATTTGGCGGTCAAGTCTTCTAGGGTCATCTACCTCGAAACTATGCTCGATAATTGAAGATCATCAACGAGGGATAGTTACAACGAACCATGCTATATCCTATCACGAAGCCAAATCAATTCCTGACAATTCCTATGAGACTTTATCCAATTTGACATAATTTACCAATCCAATTTCTCTACTCCCGCGCAACTGATGTGCCGTTGCTACTCGAATGACTCATGCACTTGCGCGCCGTTACTACTCGAATCACTCATGCATTACCGTCGACTATTTTTGCTAGTCGTATGACATTTACTCGTCTCAAGTCCGAGTTTACCTATTCGTGATCATAGTTCGACACATTCCATACTCCTCGAAACCATCCTAGAACAACTTTCGCATCAAACCACAAGTCAAATCCAATTTGCCACGCCTTGCAAGTTCGATCATCCCCGCTGGATGAATCACCATACCAGCGCTCATGCGAAATGATCGCCCTAATTTGGCGTAACGCATGTACGATGCTGGAGTTGCACTCGCATAAGACAAGAATGTCAACATTGTGGTTATCCTCGAAACAATCAAGCACTTTCGTTTTCTTCCGAGTAACATCCATCGACTCTCAAATTCTCGAAGCATTCCTACCGTTATCATCCAAACTGCCATCAACTTAACTTGCATCTTATTCATCCAACAATAATGCTTAACAAAATTTTCGTTCATTCGATCAGAGTATCCCCGAGTTATTGCATATCGTCTTTGATACGCCTCAATACCATTGTCGATATGCATAACTTGAACATCTTCCTCTCTCATAAGCTCCAATTCGTTGCAATCACTGTCATTATCCGAACTCGAATACGAATCAAGTCTAGCACGCATCAAGATTTATTCAGTTGTAACTATCTACCATCATTGCGACACAATTTCTAATTCACATATCCATTCTCATATCCCTAACTCGCACTTCCAAATCGTGCTACCGACTTATCGTACTAACTCAAATTCGTTCACACGATTTCTTCGCACCTACTCAACTCGTTTCAAATAAGTCTTCGTACTAACTCAACGTAAATTCGACCGGGTCGACCATTTCCTCAACGTAACATTCCTTCGCAATGCTCAGCCTATCGTTCGACTTACACTTAACGAATCCTCGTCCGACGTATCATCCATAGGTATGACTTCGCGCATAATCGTTCAACTCAATTCATCAAGGCATACTTGCATCGACTTCTATCGAGTCATTCTCACTCGAGTCTCGTTACTACTCCGTTCGTTGTGGACAAACCTATCATAACCGACATAATCGTCTTGACGTAATCAATTGCAAGTCACCAAGTGTCACGACCCGCTCCCAATTTTGGGATACGAGTACGTGGCCAAGTCCAGCCTACGCCGCAGCATCGGCGGTAGTACGCTGTCTATGATAACAATGGTCCACAACAAGCACAACACGCATATACATCATCCACAACTAAGCCAGCAAAAATTACTAAAATATCCAATAGTCTCAATAATAAATATGAAAAAATCCACTACAACTCAGAAAGTCTCGGGAACAAACCCGGATAGCAGAAAAATAAAATAGACAACTAAACTCCATAACTATAACTACTAACTAATGCGAATCCATAAGGAAGAAAATATGCTAATTCGCATCAGTGCTGGAACCGGGTACGCCAGTGACATCAGTGTTGCCAACATACTCACCGTAGACCTCGGGGCAAATCTCTTCGTCTAAAGCTGAAAAATAGTTATCCAGTCAGGATTGGAGCAAGATCACCATAACACTACATTACACAATATAGTATACAAGCATGAAGGAAAGATAAAAGGAATTTAACTGAAGATAAGTATAGGCATGACATTGTATGATAAGAAAGTACCTTTGAGACATGATAACAATATGAAGGTAGACTTGACATACCACTAAGACATGATGACAACAAGAAGGTAAACTTGACGAAAGAAGAACAATAGACGACATGGCAACAATAATTAAGTCACGTGTACTGTGTGTTTTAGAATACCAACTTTCAGCATATAGACGGCTTGGGATATCCGTCAGTCATACGTGTGGTGCATGACTGATATTATGCAATCAATGTATAGGGGGTCTGTATTCAATTCGTTGACCACATGCTTACTTGTTGTATTCCCCCGCCCGACTCACTCACAATACATGTCCACTATGATAAACATTAGCAATACGATAAACTGTAAACAATAGGAAACAATGAGTAAAAGATGAACATGTATATATCCTAACGATTCTAACTCTCGTGCACAATATTAATCATGAGCAATGACAATCATGAACCAAAGGGAAGTAATAGTGAAACGATGACACGAAGATACATGCAGCATAAAATAAAGGAAACATAGGTCATAGTGATACTTGCCTGCTCCGATAGATGATAAAGTCACAAGTCAAGACGTCGTAGTCCGATCTACCCCGTCACATAAAAACCACAAGTTAGATCAACGATTCCCACTCTAAAAATCCTAGAAAGTGGCTAATGGTTTAAACTAATTAATACTATTTTAATTCTAGAATAAATCACCTAAAATCTTATTTTAACCTATTTAATTTTGAAATAATAATCTACACAAAAATATTTGGCCAAGGAAAGTCACGGTTCCAAATTCGGGACTCGTGGCACGCAAACCGAGACATACTGTTGACTAACTGGTCAAACATTATGAATTCAAAGTTTGAGTATGCGACATAATAGATTTTAGCACCATGAGTGCACTGGAATTGACCGTGCCGCAAAATCACGCTTTGGTCAAAAGTTATCGCCATTATGGCTAACCATGACCAAATCGATGAATCGTTGACCAAATCTGACTTCTATGAATAAAATAAAATACTAGATGAAACTCTGAATTTCTGGAAAAATTATATGTTTTAGGGCTCGGTGTCAGCTTTCCAAAACTTCAAACGGATCGCGAAACGGAGTTCGGGATTGCTCGGAATCTCGAAAACCGTGCGACGTGTTGATTTTTGGACAACCGACACTCAAATAATTCTTCAGAAATTCGAGATCAAAATACCAGAAAACAAAATATATATTCGGAAACCTAACCTCAATATGCCTCTAACGAAAAAAACAGCACGCAAAAAGGATGTCTAGATCAACGGCAATCGCTCCGCGAAGTCGAAGAATCCCTATTGAACTTCCTCTCAAAAAGCTGCAGATAAAATAGGGTTTCGGAAAAACTAAACAACTATTAATATATATATATATATATATATATATACAGTCGGCGGCTGGCTTTGAGCGGCTGGGCCGGGACACGTGGCAGGATCCTGCCTGCCCCGCCCAGATCCAATGGATAGGAAGTAAGCCGGCTAGCGGCTGGCTAATCCGAGTCGGACTCGGATTAAATGTGGCTCAGAGACCGGCTATCCGCCCCCCCCTCTCACGGACACATGGGCCCGCCCACACTGCTTCAGTGGCTGACGGGTGGGCCCCCCTGGCTGACTGGGTAATATATTAAAAATAGGTTTTTAAATGCAGAAAATTAAATAAAAATCAGAAAAATCCCTAAAAATTCCCAATAAATCCCAGAAAATTTCTAAAAATTCCTAGAAAAATATAGAAAATATTTTAAGGGTTCTAGAGTCCAAATAAATTATTTGACCTCAAATATACCCTCGGGTGCTCTCCCATAAATTCCTAGAAGCTTAAGAAATAATGAAATAATATATAAAAATTATCTAAAAATCTCCAATAAATCCCAAAAATTTTAAAAGAGTGAAATAATATTCTAGGGGCTATCTAGAGGCCCCAGAGACTATATACAACCTAATATCCTTATATCTAACTTATAGACTTAGGTCAAAAATCTTACGATCCCACATCAACGTCCTAGCTAATAATTGATTTTAACTAAAATAAAAATAAAAAAAAA
Source organism: Iris pallida (assembly GCA_029216955.1). NCBI lineage: Eukaryota > Viridiplantae > Streptophyta > Magnoliopsida > Asparagales > Iridaceae > Iris > Iris pallida. Next base: position 12,410,288 of record JANAVB010002395.1, on the reverse strand, counting down.
ATCTCCAAAATTTAAAATAAATTCTAGGAACCCAAATGCTACAAACTATCCCCCTTAAAAGATTTTTGTCCTCAAAAATCAAAACATAACAAATAGCATAGTATAATACCTAACTCTTATAAGCAATAATTTCTTAATCTAAGTCACGGAGAGATAATGACTAAGAACATAAGGGAACTAACAACTAACTAAGCATGCATAACGACTAAAACTAAGGAAGGCTCTACGAACTCGGTACTCTCTGCTGTCGATCCCTCGGGTTCGGGAGTAGCATATGAGTTAGCTACCCTTTTTCCCTTACGGATCGTACTGCGCCTTGCCTCGACCATTGCGAACTAAAAGGAAAGAAGGATATGGTTAGGACGGTAGATGCAAACATATCGAAGAAATCACGGACGGAATCAAGCAAGATACAAATTAAGAGACAATAAGATCCTAAGATAAAATAGACTCATAAGGTTGGAAATCCTATTTGTGGATGATATAACCTCCTAACTTCAAATCTATTCGCAGGCTCGCAGTAGTACAGCTAACTTAAGTACTACCATGAGTTCGCAGTCTTTTGCGAAATTGGACCTGCATGGGCCACCATAAAAACTTGTCACGACCCGCTCCCAATTTTGGGATACGAGTACGTGGCCAAGTCCAGCCTACGCCGCAGCATCGGCGGTAGTACGCTGTCTATGATAACAATGGTCCACAACAAGCACAACACGCATATACATCATCCACAACTAAGCCAGCAAAAATTACTAAAATATCCAATAGTCTCAATAATAAATATGAAAAAATCCACTACAACTCAGAAAGTCTCGGGAACAAACCCGGATAGCAGAAAAATAAAATAGACAACTAAACTCCATAACTATAACTACTAACTAATGCGAATCCATAAGGAAGAAAATATGCTAATTCGCATCAGTGCTGGAACCGGGTACGCCAGTGACATCAGTGTTGCCAACATACTCACCGTAGACCTCGGGGCAAATCTCTTCGTCTAAAGCTGAAAAATAGTTATCCAGTCAGGATTGGAGCAAGATCACCATAACACTACATTACACAATATAGTATACAAGCATGAAGGAAAGATAAAAGGAATTTAACTGAAGATAAGTATAGGCATGACATTGTATGATAAGAAAGTACCTTTGAGACATGATAACAATATGAAGGTAGACTTGACATACCACTAAGACATGATGACAACAAGAAGGTAAACTTGACGAAAGAAGAACAATAGACGACATGGCAACAATAATTAAGTCACGTGTACTGTGTGTTTTAGAATACCAACTTTCAGCATATAGACGGCTTGGGATATCCGTCAGTCATACGTGTGGTGCATGACTGATATTATGCAATCAATGTATAGGGGGTCTGTATTCAATTCGTTGACCACATGCTTACTTGTTGTATTCCCCCGCCCGACTCACTCACAATACATGTCCACTATGATAAACATTAGCAATACGATAAACTGTAAACAATAGGAAACAATGAGTAAAAGATGAACATGTATATATCCTAACGATTCTAACTCTCGTGCACAATATTAATCATGAGCAATGACAATCATGAACCAAAGGGAAGTAATAGTGAAACGATGACACGAAGATACATGCAGCATAAAATAAAGGAAACATAGGTCATAGTGATACTTGCCTGCTCCGATAGATGATAAAGTCACAAGTCAAGACGTCGTAGTCCGATCTACCCCGTCACATAAAAACCACAAGTTAGATCAACGATTCCCACTCTAAAAATCCTAGAAAGTGGCTAATGGTTTAAACTAATTAATACTATTTTAATTCTAGAATAAATCATCTAAAATCTTATTTTAACCTATTTAATTTTGAAATAATAATCTACACAAAAATATTTGGCCAAGGAAAGTCACGGTTCCAAATTCGGGACTCGTGGCACGCAAACCGAGACATACTGTTGACTAACTGGTCAAACATTATGAATTCAAAGTTTGAGTATGCGACATAATAGATTTTAGCGCCATGAGTGCACTGGAATTGACCGTGCCGCAAAATCACGCTTTGGTCAAAAGTTATCGCCATTATGGCTAACCATGACCAAATCGATGAATCGTTGACCAAATCTGACTTCTATGAATAAAATAAAATACTAGATGAAACTCTGAATTTCTGGAAAAATTATATGTTTTAGGGCTCGGTGTCAGCTTTCCAAAACTTCAAACGGATCGCGAAACGGAGTTCGGGATTGCTCGGAATCTCGAAAACCGTGCGACGTGTTGATTTTTGGACAACCGACACTCAAATAATTCTTCAGAAATTCGAGATCAAAATACCAGAAAACAAAATATATATTCGGAAACCTAACCTCAATATGCCTCTAACAAAAAAAACGGCGCGCAAAAAGGATGTCTAGATCAACGGCAATCGCTCCGCGAAGTCGAAGAATCCCTATTGAACTTCCTCTCAAAAAGCTGCAGATAAAATAGGGTTTCGGAAAAACTAAACAACTATTAATATATATATATATATATATACAGTCGGCGGCTGGCTTTGAGCGGCTGGGCCGGGACACGTGGCAGGATCCTGCCTGCCCCGCCCAGATCCAATGGATAGGAAGTAAGCCGGCTAGCGGCTGGCTAATCCGAGTCGGACTCGGATTAAATGTGGCTCAGAGACCGGCTATCCGCCCCCCCTCTCACGGACACGTGGGCCCGCCCACACTGCTTCAGTGGCTGACGGGTGGGCCCCCCTGGCTGACTGGGTAATATATTAAAAATAGGTTTTTAAATGCAGAAAATTAAATAAAAATCAGAAAAATCCCTAAAAATTCCCAATAAATCCCAGAAAATTTCTAAAAATTCCTAGAAAAATATAGAAAATATTTTAAGGGTTCTAGAGTCCAAATAAATTATTTGACCTCAAATATACCCTCGGGTGCTCTCCCATAAATTCCTAGAAGCTTAAGAAATAATGAAATAATATATAAAAATTATCTAAAAATCTCCAATAAATCCCAAAAATTTTAAAAGAGTGAAATAATATTCTAGGGGCTATCTAGAGGCCCCAGAGACTATATACAACCTAATATCCTTATATCTAACTTATAGACTTAGGTTAAAAATCTTACGATCCCACATCAACGTCCTAGCTAATAATTGATTTTAACTAAAATAAAAATAAAAAAAAATCTCCAAAATTTAAAATAAATTCTAGGAACCCAAATGCTACAAACTATCCCCCTTAAAAGATTTTTGTCCTCAAAAATCAAAACATAACAAATAGCATAGTATAATACCTAACTCTTATAAGCAATAATTTCTTAATCTAAGTCACGGAGAGATAATGACTAAGAACATAAGGGAACTAACAACTAACTAAGCATGCATAACGACTAAAACTAAGGAAGGCTCTACGAACTCGGTACTCTCTGCTGTCGATCCCTCGGGTTCGGGAGTAGCATATGAGTTAGCTACCCTTTTTCCCTTACGGATCGTACTGCGCCTTGCCTCGACCATTGCGAACTAAAAGGAAAGAAGGATATGGTTAGGACGGTAGATGCAAACATATCGAAGAAATCACGGACGGAATCAAGCAAGATACAAATTAAGAGACAATAAGATCCTAAGATAAAATAGACTCATAAGGTTGGAAATCCTATTTGTGGATGATATAACCTCCTAACTTCAAATCTATTCGCAGGCTCGCAGTAGTACAGCTAACTTAAGTACTACCATGAGTTCGCAGTCTTTTGCGAAATTGGACCTGCATGGGCCACCATAAAAACTTGTCACGACCCGCTCCCAATTTTGGGATACGAGTACGTGGCCAAGTCCAGCCTACGCCGCAGCATCGGCGGTAGTACGCTGTCTATGATAACAATGGTCCACAACAAGTACAACACGCATATACATCATCCACAACTAAGCCAGCAAAAATTACTAAAATATCCAATAGTCTCAATAATAAATATAAAAAAATCTACTACAACTCAGAAAGTCTCGGAAACAAACCCGGATAGCAGAAAAATAAAATAGACAACTAAACTCCATAACTATAACTACTAACTAATGCGAATCCATAAGGAAGAAAATATGCTAATTCGCATCAGTGCTGGAACCGGGTACGCCAGTGACATCAGTGTTGCCAACATACTCACCGTAGACCTCGGGGCAAATCTCTTCGTCTAAAGCTGAAAAATAGTTATCCAGTCAGGATTAGAGCAAGATCACCATAACACTACATTACACAATATAGTATACAAGCATGAAGGAAAGATAAAAGGAATTTAACTGAAGATAAGTATAGGCATGACATTGTATGATAAGAAAGTACCTTTGAGACATGATAACAATATGAAGGTAGACTTGACATACCACTAAGACATGATGACAACAAGAAGGTAAACTTGACGAAAGAAGAACAATAGACGACATGGCAACAATAATTAAGTCACGTGTACTGTGTGTTTTAGAATACCAACTTTCAGCATGTAGACGGCTTGGGATATCCGTCAGTCATACGTGTGGTGCATGACTGATATTATGCAATCAATGTATAGGGGGTCTGTATTCAATTCGTTGACCACATGCTTACTTGTTGTATTCCCCCGCCCGACTCACTCACAATACATGTCCACTATGATAAACATTAGCAATACGATAAACTGTAAACAATAGGAAACAATGAGTAAAAGATGAACATGTATATATCCTAACGATTCTAACTCTCGTGCACAATATTAATCATGAGCAATGACAATCATGAACCAAAGGGAAGTAATAGTGAAACGATGACACGAAGATACATACAGCATAAAATAAAGGAAACATAGGTCATAGTGATACTTGCCTGCTCCGATAGATGATAAAGTCACAAGTCAAGACGTCGTAGTCCGATCTACCCCGTCACATAAAAACCACAAGTTAGATCAACGATTCCCACTCTAAAAATCCTAGAAAGTGGCTAATGGTTTAAACTAATTAATACTATTTTAATTCTAGAATAAATCATCTAAAATCCTATTTTAACCTATTTAATTTTGAAATAATAATCTACACAAAAATATTTGGCCAAGGAAAGTCACGGTTCCAAATTCGGGACTCGTGGCACGCAAACCGAGACATACTGTTGACTAACTGGTCAAACATTATGAATTGAAAGTTTGAGTGTGCGACATAATAGATTTCAGCGCCATGAGTGCACTGGAATTGACCGTGCCGCAAAATCACGCTTTGGTCAAAAGTTATCGCCATTATGGCTAACCATGACCAAATCGATGAATCGTTGACCAAATCTGACTTCTATAAATAAAATAAAATAATAGATGAAACTCTGAATTTCTGGAAAAATTATATGTTTTAGGGCTCGGTGTCAGCTTTCCAAAACTTCAAACGGATCGTGAAACGGAGTTCGGGATTGCTCGGAATCTCGAAAACCGTGCGACGTGTTGATTTTTGGACAACCGACACTCAAATAATTCTTCAGAAATTCGAGATCAAAATACCAGAAAACAAAATATATATTCGGAAACCTAACCTCAATATGCCTCTAACAAAAAAAACAGCGCGCAAAAAGGATGTCTAGATCAACGGCAATCGCTCCGCGAAGTCGAAGAATCCCTATTGAACTTCCTCTCAAAAAGCTGCAGATAAAATAGGGTTTCGGAAAAACTAAACAACTATTAATATATATATATATATATATATATATATATATATATATATATATATATATATATATATATATATATACAGTCGGCGGCTGGCTTTGAGCGGCTGGGCCGGGACACGTGGCAGGATCTTGCCTGCCCCGCCCAGATCCAATGGATAGGAAGTAAGCCGGCTAGCGGCTGGCTAATCCGAGTCGGACTCGGATTAAATGTGGCTCAGAGACCGGCTATCCGCCCCCCCCCTCTCACGGACACGTGGGCCCGCCCACACTGCTTCAGTGGCTGACGGGTGGGCCCCCCTGGCTGACTGGGTAATATATTAAAAATAGGTTTTTAAATGCAGAAAATTAAATAAAAATCAGAAAAATCCCTAAAAATTCCCAATAAATCCCAGAAAATTTCTAAAAATTCCTAGAAAAATATAGAAAATATTTTAAGGGTTCTAGAGTCCAAATAAATTATTTGACCTCAAATATACCCTCGGGTGCTCTTCCATAAATTCCTAGAAGCTTAAGAAATAATGAAATAATATATAAAAATTATCTAAAAATCTCCAATAAATCCCAAAAATTTTAAAAGAGTGAAATAATATTCTAGGGGCTATCTAGAGGCCCCAGAGACTATATACAACCTAATATCCTTATATCTAACTTATAGACTTAGGTCAAAAATCTTACGATCCCACATCAACGTTCTAGCTAATAATTGATTTTAACTAAATAAAAATAAAAAAAAATCTCCAAAATTTAAAATAAATTCTAGGAACCCAAATGCTACACCAAGGCTTAACATCGCTATCGCTAAGTGGTACTATATATACCACTCAGAAATCGAGCCTATTGTTACCGATACAATACTTCGCTATACCGATCGCATAATTGGTATTGCATATACCACTCGAAATTGAGTCATTACTCGACATCACACTCCGCATAGGTCCGACATCTATTTCAACTTAACTATCCCGTGGCGATCTTTTCGATCCCAGCTCTAGTGTTTGCTTACTCGAGTTGGCACAACAACTGAACCAACATGTCCTATCGTTCTCTCAAGTTCGACATACATTCAATCTAACCATACCTTGGCGATCATATCGATCACACCCGCAACATTCACTTATTCAACGCTCAATGCGACATTCGACCAATATAAACGTTCGCCTACACAACTCGACTTAGCGACCAACTCGACCCGTTACTATCGCATCCACAATTTTCTAATCTCACTCGTTACAACTCGTGCAACAATTCACTCTCGACACTTAAGGTCATTGCTCAATCTCATTTAACATATCGCTATCTATCCGTATAGCCATACAACATGTATCCTACCATGTTGACTCGTTGCGCCAATACAACGAACGATTAACGACTTGCTGCACTCCATGCAAGCAACAACACATAACCGTTCGCATAGCAACATAACACGCATCGCCTCACATATCGACCCGTTGCACTTCGTACAACCAACAACACATATCTCCTCGTACTTCGTGCGACCAACAACACATAACTTCTTGTATTTCGTATGATCAACAATACGTATATAATTACATATCGTACAACCAACATCACCATATTCGTTGCACTTCGTGCGACCAACATTCCATAACTCGTTGCACTTCGTGCAACCAACGTTCTCCGATGGCACCCGGAGATAGCGTGATAGTCACGACATACTTGTGGCAGACGTACGCACTTAATATAGACTTATTGTATGGAACATCCAATGTAGCATCGAGCAGATCCATGAGCCATACGGTTGTGGAAACAACTTAAAGTCAACTGAATTCGATAGCGAAGCAACTGAGGGTCAAAGAGATTCATGCACGGCCCAGAGGATGGAACCGCTCTGATACCAACTTGTCATGCCCCAATCCGAAAAAATCGCTCGTCCTCGCTAGATTTTATCCGAATCATCGTCCTCGCTGGGGCGTGATGCCGCACGAGCCTGGAGTTGTGCTCGTGCAAGACAAGATAACGGTTCACATTGTGATTATCTCAAAGTCGTAACATAAGCAGTGGAAGGAAACAAAGAATACAACAAGAATCTCTTTTGTTCATAATGAACTGAAGGTTACAAGGCTCTGTAAACCCCCAATATTTTCTAACTAATTTAGTGATTTAAAAATTATTTTCTATATTAATTAGAATTAAAGAGGTAATTAGTATATATGTGTGTATTTATAAATATATATATCTAATATGGATGATAGTGTGCTTGACGTATTTTTAATTATAGTCTATGATTATTATAAACATTTTGTTACTTATTTACAACTTATAGGATTTTTTCTTTGTGATTGTATTCATGTGTATATGTATGTGTGTGTGTATATATATAATATATAAATATATATATAATATATATATATATATATATATATATATATATATATATATATTTTTATATAAAATATATATAATATATATATATATATATATATATATTTATATATATATATATATATAAAATATATATATATATATATATATATCTATATATATATTATATATATATATATAAAAATATAAATATATATATAATATATATATATATATATATATATATATATATATATATATATAATATATATTATATATATATATATATATATATATATATATATATATAAAAAGAGACAACTTTTTTTAATATATATATATTATTATAATATATATATCTATATATATATATATATATAATATATATATATATATATATATATATATTTTATATATATATATAAAAATAATATATAGTATATATATATATATATATATATATATATAAAATATATATATATATATATATTATATATATATAATATATATATATATATATTTTATATATATATTATATATATTGTTTTAAAAAAAAAAAGAGACAAGGGTAGGGCCCGGCCAAAAACCCCAAAGGGGCGGCCAGGCTGTGCCAGAACAAAGTGGTGAATATATGTAAAGTAATACTACATATATATTAGCTTAACACTTGGCTACAGTAGCCTATGGGCTACAGTGCCCCCACCAACCCGCATAAGGGACCCCCTTATTCCCGAATTTAAACAGCAGCTGCACTCGGCTAATAAGGATTTTGTAGAGATTTGGTCGAACACCAAATCTCACCCGAAATTTCAAATAAAAATTTCTAGATTTTGCCAACGAGATTCTCTTCTAGATGTACTCAGATTCAAACCGCATCTAAATCCAAAAATCCGAATTAAAATAGGAATTTAAACCTACTATATAGGTTTCGGTAATTTAGTTCTTGGCAAAAATTCATCTGTCGAACTCCATCCCGAAACCCAAACACCGACTTCAGGACTTCCCCCACACCCCCGCGCTCACCGTCGGCCGCCTACTCGCCGTCGTCGACATCGGGATTGTAATGCCCCGCTCCGCACGATACATTATGCTGAGTCGTTGACTCGAAGAGTAGCGTTGACCCGATTGCGTATCGATGTGAATCGATACAAGAGTTATGTTGTCCCGAGAAATGTATCGACCCGAGGAACGCATCGAGTAATAACGATGCAAGTGTTAAGTTGTCCCGAGCAACGCATCGAACTAAGCCGATGCGAAGAGTTGTCTTGTCCCAAAGAATGCATCGAGTGAATCGATGCGAAGCGTCGCGTTGCCTCGAAGGATAAGTGCGTTGAGACGGCTCGAAGATTCTAAGAAATTGAATCGACCAAGGCGCAAGTCCGAATCGATGCAAGTATTGATTTTAGTTGGTTTCATGTGCAGGCTATACATTTACGTTGAAATGTTAGAGGTCGATCTTTTGCCTTATTCAGTAAGGGGTCCGCGAAAGCAAATCGTCGCCTTGCGACGGACTGAGGCGGTGGCACGGTAAGCCCAAATCGAACGTATAATTCAATAAGCACAAAGTGCTCGAATGGCTAAGTCAGGAGAGTGGCCGTGCAATGAAGTTATGAAATCGAGCTGCATCGGCTCGGCAAAACGAAAACGGCGGATCGACTCAAGGTGGGGGGACATTAACTCTCTTTCCTACTCCGTCATGCTTAAGTAAAATATATATCATTGAATGCTGAGTTAACCTATCAACGCCACGGGCGTGGCACGATAGCGAGATAAACGTAGTGCGTGTTGAACACTAGATAGAACAATTGAAATGAATCGTACGGCAAACGTACGAGTCGCTATGGAACATTAGATATCGCAAAGGCGAGCGCCTCGGTGCGCAAGCCGCAAGAACATGGGATAACTGTACTCGGCGAATGCCTTAGTGTACGAACCATACCGTGCCTTCGCGTACGAGTTAGAACGGCTAGAATATTGAAAGACAATAGGCGAGCGCCCTAGCGCTCAAGCCATGGACATTGAATACTAAAGCATAGAAATACGGCTTCGACGCATGCAACAAGTGCACGACGCAAAGGATAGACAATAAATGTGTCGAAACGTGCCTATGTGCACGAGATAACAAAAGATGGCTTCGTTGCGAGAGAATACAGTTGTGGCATGAATGTGATGGAACTGTCGGATATGACATGATGTCTCGAAAGGTGTTCGGGACCTTCGGGTCGTTCGGTTGACGAGCATTGAGTTGAGGCATGATGCCATTGAACATTGAAACGAAGTATGAAACGTAAGAACATAGAAAGTTAACGAAAGAAATACGAGATGATAATGCGGCATGGTGCCCTAAGAAATGTTCGCAGCCTTCGGGCGTTGAGTTGAGGACATTCGGGCGTTGTGCCAATTGAAATAGAGATAAGCGAACTTGCTTGGTTGTATGAAAGATAAGATTCGTTGCATGGTCAAATGGACTTAAAGATATAAAAGCCCGTGCATGGGTATTCCCTCGAACGCGGTGCGCCAGGGCGCTGGGACCGTTCGGCCTAGGAGGGATTCGTTTTCGGTATTGTCAGTGCACTTTATTTAGAAGGGTAGCGACCTTCTGGTGAATGTGATAAGCCACTTGCTGCGATTATTTCGATGGCCTCTAATGTTGGTTAGCAATCGCACAGAGTTAACATCGTCTTATATTTCGATTTCGATAAATATAAGTCCATTCTAGCCCGAAAAGCTAGTGACCTTCATATAGTTAAGGGCGACGGGTTTGGAAGTGCAAGGTATGTATATATCCTGCATGGATGGATCCTGAATAGCGAGCACTTATAACATGACAGGGAAAAATGGATAGGCGTATTCACCTTGCGTCGGTGCAAGGGCGAGTGCATCGATATTGCTCAGTGTGCCACAAATCAAACACGAGATTGCTTGCCTGTTTACTTACGCAAATTGAATAACATGCTTGCCATGCTTTACAGTCTTCGAATATACCATAAACTCATCCTAAGGAGAACATAGAAAGAGAACTAAATTGTATGTTTGCATGAATCAATACAATACTAAATGTCAGTTTGTTAAATGGGTTTTTGATCAGTACAGCGAGGACGAAAGTACTAATCCCCCACTAGTTTGCTAGCAGGTTCAGGGATTGGTATCAGAGCTCTAGGCTCAATTTCCTTTGGACGCTTGCTTCATTTCAGTTCAAAAAGTTACCCACCACCAATCGAAATCACTCTTGACTCTATTCGATGCCACACTGGATGTTCCATACAATAAGTCTAATACAAATTATGTAATTTTGCCGCATGTTGTTTTGGAAATTATATGGTGTTGCGGAGAAAAAGTCGTGAAAGGTTTGTTGCTACAAGTGCAACAAGTTGCGAGATGTGAATTCAAGGATTTGTTGCCATGGAAGCAACACGTTGTGAATTGAAATTGAGATATTCGTTGTTTGCAACGAACGATACAAAAAATGTTGGTTGCATCGATACAATAAAAGTCGTAGAATGTTGCTGCAGCAATTGCCATGCGTTGATTGTAAATGATGCGTTGAAAAAAAATTAAAAGTTGGTATGGAATGTGTCGAACGGATTCACATTTCAATTTCGAATGTGCGTTTGCGATGAAAAATGATAAGTCAATATCGAATGTGTTGAACAGATTTGAGCATTGACTTTGAATGTCGAAAATGAAATGTTGTACGAGGTGCAATAGATGTCGAAGATAAATCGATGCACGAGGTACAGAAAATATTGAAAATAAATCGTTGCACGATGTGCAATTCGTATTGAAAGTAAATTGTTGCACGTGGTGCAACGCATGTCGAAAGTAAAATTATTGTACGTGGTGCAACACGTATCAAAGTAATCGCTGCATGAAGTGCGACGGATATTGAGAATGAATTATTGCACGAGATGCAAAGGAAGAAAACAAAAGTTATAAATCGAGAAACGAAATCGGTTCGGTTGCGCACCGAGCTTACATTGGCAAATGAATGCATTGGCCGAGTTGCGTCGGATTTTGATTAATCAGAGTTACGGTTGTGATCAAGCACGATCACTACAGAAATTGTGAGTCGGATGAGATCGTTGGTTCGTAAAGAGTACGTTACGACGGAAGTAACTTGATTTCTAGGTGGTATATGGCATACCACCGATGCAATGAATGGCTCAATTTCGAGTGGTATATGCAATACCACTTGTGCGATGAATTGCATCAACGTATTGTGAGAATTGCGGAAGGTTTGTCCGCAACGGACGGGATAGCACCGAGTTTCGAATGAGAATTTGTACGATGCCATGTTGATGCAAGTGTTCTTCGATGATCGGTTAGAACGGTAAGGCGGGACTTGTAACATTGAATGATACGTCGATTGAAAAATTTATGTGTCGGTCGAATGACGGGAACTAGCGAAACGATTATGCCTTGAGGCAACAATCAGATCGACGGGATAGGAAACTCAAAACATTGAGATCGAACCGCACGACTTACGAGCTCGATGAAAATGCTGGGCGATACAAATTATAATCGAATCGCATGACTTGCGATTTCGATAAGAAATGTTGGGCGAGACGAATCGAATCATACGACTTGCGATCTCGATAGAAATGTTCGGCTAGGCGAATCGAATTGCACGACTTGCGATTTCGATCGAAATATTGGGCAATGCAAATTGTAATCGAATCACACGATTTGCGACTTCGGTGACGAGTTGGATGACGTGAGTAATCGTGCCTAAGAAATAGTTGGTTACGTTACGGCTAAACTCGTTTGAGTACGACTGAAAACACGTAAAACTTAGAGGGTGAGATCGTATGACTTGAGGGTTCGATGTTGGATAATCGGTAACTCAGTTACACGATCGAAGTATAGCGGAATGCGGCAAATCGGAGAACGAGTCGATACGTATGGAAAAGTTCGATTCGAACTTGGATGTATGCGATGCGAGTTAAGTTGACGTTGAAACGGATTCAAAGTTGACCCTTACGTTATCGAAATGGATACGACATATCGAGATCGATACATTAGAAAATGTAAACGATGTGAGAATACAAAATAGAGTGTGCCTCGCGCTATGAAATTTTGTAAGTAACGATACGAGAATGAAACGAACTGGTTGATCGTAAATTTTGTGATTGATCAGGGCGAGACTATAAGTCATCGACGATTGCTCGATGCGTATAGCATCTCGTGTGTCGACCGCGAAATAAGACAGACTCAAACTCGATACGAGTAGATGTTTCATAAATTGCGGAATCATCGACGATAGTACATGACTTTACTCGGAGGATAGTTGCGCATCATTTGCGCCGATAGAAATTGTTATATACGGATTTGATAGTCACATAGAAATGGTTATGTCGGAACGTAATTTGGCTCCGAAATAAGATATAGCATGGTTCGTAGTAAACTGTCCTTCGGTGATGATCCACAATTATCGAGCGTAGCTTCGGGGAAGCTGACCCTAGAAGACTTAACCGCCAAATCAAATTGAATGCTGCAGACCGTAAGATGACCCATGCGATATCGCATATGAGATTGCACCGATAACAAATATAATACGGTACATGTTGACGATAAGTCTAGGCGATCGAGAATTGTTGGAACAACTTTCGATTGAGAATGGTATAGTTTGATTTTGAGTATTCGTTGGATGAATGCTCGAATGGTTATGTCGGTCGACGATCGAACTAGAAATTCACCAACGAACTTGGTGATTCGAATAGACGATTGCAAGAATCGTGCTATGCATGAGAGAGAACGATAAGAGAATGGCTTACGAGTTATGTCGTTGTCATGACCCGCACCCACTGTGAGTGTACGAGGACGTTACAACGCCCAGCCTACGCCGCAGTATCGACGGTAGAACGCTGTCCTAGGTCATAACATCTAACAGATAAGGGTAATATACAGTTATACTCCCTGAATGGGGGTGACATAACAGAATATAACTCAACCACATCTAAGGTAGAACATGAAAGGAAAGATAGATAAATATCCAGAAATGAAAACACAGAGATACAACCCAGAGTTCTAAGTGTCTAAATAAGTACATATCCAAATAATATCTCAGAAAACTCAACACAGAATCCAGAAGATAAAGACATCCTAATCTAGGGAAGTATCATCAACTGCTAGCATGTCCAAGTCACTAATGATGTCTAATGCTGCACCAAGAGGGATAGACACCAGAGCCTCATCATTCACTGTAAAATTTTTAACAAATCCAGTCAGGACGGGAGCGAGTACAGTACATCTCAACAAAATCATAACTGGTTAGGAAATATAAACATGCTAGAGAGTAAGATACATGATCTGAAGAATAATATGATAACAGGAAAGACTGTAAATAAATAGCTACAGTATATAGAGAACTAACAGTGTCTAGTGATTCAGAGCACAAGATGGTTATGTAGATGGCACGATGTTATACACGAGTAATCTACAGAGGTTTGTACATGAGTAATCTACTGGATTAAATACATAACCACTTCCACTCCCCCGCCCCAATCAATACACAAGGATCCAGCTACATTATGTTATTGTACACGAAGGTCATGTGAATACATGATTATACACGATTCACACGTTTCGTACACGAATGTAACAAATACAAAGAGTACACAATGTTTCCGATAAAGTACACGAACACGAATACCCGATGTATCCGCTAAGGGGATAACATCGGACAACCATATCCATATAGTACTAATCCGTGTTTCCAACGTGTCAGCATCATGTAAAGTAATCTAAAGCAGGAAATATAATCCTAAACAAGATATGAAATGATCAGAGAATGTACTCGCCTGTAACCGGTGAATCTGAGAGAATATAGACTGTCCGAGGAGTGGTGTCTGTCTCCTATTGAGCAGTACAAGTCACTATGAGTCTACAATGATAATACGATGCAAATTAATACATTCTACATAAAACTAGGTCAATCTAGACCAAAGTCAACTCTTGGTCAACTCTGGTCCCCTAGAAGTCAAACTAGGTCAACCAAGTCAAACCTAAGTCAAAAAGTCTAATCTAGGTCTAACAAGACTATTCTAGGTCCTAACAAGGCTAAACAGTCTATTCTAGACTCCATACTAGGCATATCATGCCATAGGCTAGAAGACTAGGCCATGGGCCAATAGGCTATACCATGGGCTAAGCAACTATATCCATATCTATATCCAACCAAACACATATATACATATATACAGGAATCCTATATATATAACAAACTCAATTCATAAATATATATACATATGAAAGAGAGAGGGAACACATATGAATACAAGTGTATGTGTGTGTGTGTACTAGTGAAGCATGTGAGGGAAGACATGTGTGTAGCATAAAACCTAGGCTAGCATGTGTGATAGTAACATGAGTGTGTGGGCTTGTGTGTACATAGGCATGTGTTTGTGTGTGTGAGTGATATGGGAAAGTGTGTGAGTGTAAGGGGATTACATAGGTGTGTGGGTGTGCAGGAAAACAGTGAGGGCTGAGTACAAACTCAGATTCATATAGGACCACCCCCAATCAAAATTAGTTAACAGTCCAATAATTGAAACTCAGAAATAACTCAGATTTATATACTCTAAACCATCTCAGTAAAACAGTTAACTTAACCCAAAAAACTGGACCAAAACAGTCCTATAATCCTCAGATTTTTCCCATGAACAAACCCCAAATCAATACACATTTTTAACAGTGCCTAACAACAGTTCAATAACTCATGAATTCACATAAACTATGAAAACAGTCCTACAATGCAAATCTCAGATTTTAGGATCAAACCACAACCAAACACCCAATTTCATTTCAGATTTTTAGTTTAGGAAGAAATGAATCATTCAAACTCAGGTTTACAAATAAAACAATGAGCAATTCATGGTGCAAAAGTGGATGTGTGACAGTGTATAGGAAGGAAAGGAATTCAGTTCTTACAGCAAATCCTAAACTCAGGAAAAGGCTTAGCTACAGTGAACACATCAAGTCTAAGCTCTATTAAGGAAAACAAGTTTTATAGAAACTGAACAAAAGAACTGTGCTAACCATGAACTCAGGTTTACACCTAATTCATGAATCAAAATTCAGTTTGCAATACAAAACAATATCCCCAATCTCAGAATACACTCTCAGGTTTACAAAGAACTGGAAACACAACCCAATCTCAGGTTAATGTTGAACCTCAACACAGTTTAACACACACCATATCAGGTTTAAGATGGACAGCAATGTAGTCTAATACAGGGAAACTCAGGTTCACATATGCTCAGGTTTACATAGTTAACACATTTCAAATATAGGAAGATTGGAAATCTCAGGATACAACATATCAGTTCAACAATTCGAATGAAACCACACACTAGCCAAAATCCTATTTTTAAAATCAAAAGCCTTTAATCGAATGTAAAAGCTTAGCTAAAATGAAATGTAACAAGTGGGGATAGTTTGCAGTTGAAATCCATCATTCTAATCAGAAAATAAAAAGGTTTAACAAACTGGAAACTAAAGTATCTGTGCGTATCAGTGAAACCCAAAAAAAACATGTTCGAGACCCAAATGAACCTATTCTAAAATGTGAATCAATCTAACATAGTTAAAAGATGATATATAGGAACTAAACAACAATTATAATCATTATTTACAAGCATTAAATCAATTGAAACACAGAACACAAAACTCGAACACTGAATTACACAGTGTACTACACTTGCATAGGCCATCACATGTCCGACATGACACGAGAGCTCGTGAAATTCGAGGAGCCTCGTGTCTGTCATGGACACGACTCACATGTCAAATTTCGAGGGTTGAAACCCTCTGTGCACAGAGAAAACGTGCACGAGTAGCAGGGGAGAAATCTGCCAGTGTGCACGCGCGCGACCGCGTGTCCACGCGCTCGTGTCGGCTCAACCTGACACGAAAACATGCTCAGTGTCCAAGAAATGCATTAGCGAGACTAAAATGGATTTTCCTATTCAAATACAATTCACAAGATCGATCGAAATGCCCTTTGAGGCATTTCGTCGAACACCATCCTAACCACACTGGTACGTGTCCGATACGGACACGAAATGGGTCCAAAATCTAGGGTTAGCCTATCCTACTGTTAGGTTAGGGTTAGGACATCCTAGAAATGAATTTTAACAGAATTTAAATGCAAAATAAAGGATTATACCTATAGGTGAACAATGGGTTAAAAATTCCCAAATGGAAAGAGTTTCACAAGCCACTAAACTCCCTCAAATTGTGTTCTTCCTGAAAATACTCATCAACAACAGCAAGAATACTAATATTAGGTCCTATTGCAATTTGTTTGGAGGAATTTGGAGTAAAAATGGATTTTCTAAGAATTTACAAAGATGGGGACTCACCTCTTCCAAATGGCAATGTTTCCTAAAGAGGCAACCCTAATTTCAAGGTGATATAAATAGGGGGGATGACCATAGTGGGTCGGCCAGAATTTCTAGGGTTAGGGCTTGGTTCAATGGGTGTGGGCCTATGGGCCATTAAGCCTATTAGTCGTAAAATGACTTATGATTTCACAAGCCATTCCTTAATCAATTTAGCTCCTAATTTCTCCAAATTAATTCCAATGAGCTAAACCTCACTAACTCAAGTCAACCTAGATTTTCATATCCTAATCACTTAGTCATGACCTAGGTTTGCCACTAGGTTAGTCTCCAAGGTTAACATAAGTCAAAGTCAACTATAGGGTCAAAATCAATTCTACTAAAAATCACCAAAAATCACTAAAAATCATATTAATTCTAATAAATATAATTAATACTAATAATCACTAACCATGGTTAGCTGAGACTATCTATGACTAATCTAGGTTGGGTTTAAACCAAGTTAGGCTAATCACAATACATGGCAATCAATTAAATAATATTAAAATCACACCATTCTTAATAATACATTAAAATCCAAATAATATTTATTAAATTTAATTAAATTCAAAATGACAAAAGTACCCTTGAACTGGAAATAATAAATGAAACACCCTAATCACATAGTCAGGCTCTAGGTTAAGCTGTCTCTAGTGTTACACTATCAAAATACCAAAATCATAAGTCATGATTTAAAATAGTTTTTAAAATGATTTAAAATTACCAAAAATTACATCATGATTTAAAATATTATTATTAAAAGATTAAAACTACAATATTTCAAAATTACTCTCATTTGAAAAACTGGGTGTTACAGTCGTTAGATTTGATTTGCCTCACAATTGAGCTTGCGTGAATCGAAATCATGTTCGATATTACGAGACAGATAAGTCGGGAATTCGGAAAGTGAATTCCTACTCGTTAGGAATCGAACGTAAGGTACATCGTAAAGACCTTCGTGTCAAGGCGATCGTTGTCTAGAGCACCATCGCCTTGATGTAAACTTTTGTGTCGGATAGATTGTGGCCTTTGTGCACTGTCAATTTAAACTTGCGTCGGAAGAATTTGAGCACGGTGTCTAGGTAAGTAACCTAGCGGACGCAGTCCTGAATGTTGATGCTTATGCAAGTCAACAAAAGAGAATCATTGTGAGATAGGATACGAAGTGAAACATCAGAAATCGTTGGATAGTGACACCGAACGCAAGGCATTGCGGAGACTCGTTGTGATCGGATGCACGACTGCTTGACGCGACGCGTAGAATTGATAGTCCCGATGAAACATACAAAGTGAAAAATACGATTTTTGAATCGCATCGTGTGCCTTGACTTTTGTTGGACGATCACAAAATGTATCAATATGCATGTGCGCTAGAATTATGAGAACAAGTAATAGAGCCAAGTCCGATCGAGAATACGAGATAGCAAGCTATTGAGAATAAGAAGTTACGTGTTTGCGTTGTTCCGATATCTTACAAGTGAGCTTGGCTGAAATGCATATATTGGTAGGACGCCTAAAATATGTGTATGATTCCAAACTAGGTTATACGATCCAAATGATAGTGAAACGAGATCGTGGAACGATCTAATGAAACCCTTGGAAATTTAGTATTGGTTTCGGTTCGGGACGAATCTTTTTTTGAGTGATATATTATGTAATGCCCCGCTCCGCACGGTGTATTATGCTGAGTCGTTGACTCGAAGAGTAGCGTTGACCCGATTGCGTATCGATGCGAATCTATACAAGAGTTACGTTGTCCCGAGAAATGTATCGACCCGAGGAACGCATCGAGTAATAACGATACAAGTATTAAGTTGTCCCGAGCAACGCATCAAACTAAGCCGATGCGAAGAGTTGCCTTGTCCCAAAGAATGCATCGAGTGAATCGATGCGAAGCGTCGCGTTGCCTCGAAGGATAAGTGCGTTGAGACGGCTCGAAGATTCTAAGAAATCGAATCGACCAAGGCGCAAGTCCGAATCGATACAAGTATTGATTTTAGTTGGTTTCATGTGCAGGCTATACATTTACGTTGAAATGTTAGAGGTCGATCTTTTGCCTTATTCAGTAAGGGGTCCGCGAAAGCAAATCGTCGCCTTGCGACGGACTGAGGCGGTGGCATGGTAAGTCCAAATCGAACGTATAATTCAATAAGCACGAAGTGCTCAAATGGCTAAGTCAGGAGAGTGGACGTGCAATGAAGTTATAAAATCGAGCCGCATCGGCTCGACAAAATGACAACGGCGGATCGACTCAAGGTGGGGGGACATTAACTCTCTTTCCTACTCCGTCATGCTTAAGTAAAATATATATCATTGAATGCTGAGTTAACCTATCAATGCCACGGGCGTGGCTCGATAGCGAGATAAACGTAGTGCGTGTTGAACACTAGATAGAACAATTAAAATGAATCGTACGGCAAACGTACGAGTCGCTATGGAACATTGGATATCGCAAAGGCGAGCGCCTCGGTGCGCAAGCCGCAAGAACATAGAATAACTGTACTCGGCGAGTGCTTTAGTGCACGAACCATACCGTGCCTTCACGCACGAGTTAGAATGGCTAGAACATTGAAAGACAATAGGCGAGCGCCCTAGCGCTCAAGCCATGGACATTGAATACTAAAGCATAGAAATACGGCTTCGATACATGCAGCAAGTGCTCGACGCGAAGGATAGACGATAAATGTGTCAAAACTTACCTACGTGCATGAGATAACAAAAGATGGCTTCGTTACGAGAGAATACAGTTGTGGCATGAATGTGACAGAACTGTCGGATATGACATGATGCCTCGAAAGGTGTTCGGGACCTTCGGATCATTCGGTTGACGAGCATTGAGTTGAGGCATGATGCCATTGAACATTGAAACGAAGTATGAAACGTAAGAACATAGAAAATTAACGAAAGAAATACGAGATGATAATGCGACATGGTGCCCTAAGTAATGTTCGCGGCCTTCGGGCGTTGAGTTGAGGACATTCGGGCATTGTGCCAATTGAAATAGAGATAAGCAAACTTGCTTGGTTGTATGAAAGGTAAGATTCGTTGCATGGTCAAATGGACTTAAAGATATAAAAGCCCGTGCATGGATATTCCTTCGAACGTGGTGCGCCAGGGCGCTGGAACCGTTCGGCCTAGGAGGGATTCGTTTTCGGTATTATTGGTGCACTTTATTTAGAAGGGTAGCGACCTTCTGGTGAATGTGATAAGCCACTTGCTACGATTATTTCGATGGCCTCTGATGTTGGTTCGCAACCGCACATAGTTAACATCGTCTTATGTTTCGATTTCGATAAATATAAGTCCATTCTAGCCCGAAAAGCTAGTGACCTTCATATAGTTAAGGGCGACGGGTTTGGAAGTGTAAGGTATGCATATATCCTGCATGGGTGGATCCTGAATAGCGAGCACTTATAACATGATAGGGAAAAATGGATAGGCGTATTCACCTTGCGTCGGTGCACGGGCGAGTGCGTCGATATTGCTCAGTGTGCCACGAATCAAACACGAGATCGCTTGCCTGTTTACTTACGCAAATTGAATAACATGCTTGCCATGCTTTATAGTCTTCGAATATGCCATGAACTCATCCTAAGAAGAACATAGAAAGAAAACTAAATTGTATGTTTTCATGAATCAATACAATACTAAATGTCGGTTTGTTAAATGGGTTTTTGATCATTACAGCGAGGACGAAAGTACTAATCCCCCACTAGTTTGCTATCAGGTTCAGGGATTGGTCTGCTCGCGGCGGAGCTTCGCTTGAACGCGTTGAGGCTTGGAAATGCCGAAGCGTATTGAAGCATGCGATCGCATTGATGCTCGGATATGCAACAGGATTGATGCGGCCGAGATATAGAAGGCATGATGTATGGAACGGTAAAATCCTTTGTGGGCAAGAGAGAACTTGAGTGTTGTAGCCAATCTGGTAAATTTTGTTGGGCTATCGAAAGCCTTTGTAATCTGATTTCGAATATCAATAAAGTGAATCATTTTCGTATACTCTGTTTTGCCTTTCGTTGTTAACGTTCAACTCAAAGATAACCATTTGAGAACTTGTCATCTTGCCTTGCACGAGCGCAACTCCAGGCTCATGCGGCATCACGCCCCAGCGAGGACGATGATTCAGGTGATTCCGGATCGGGGCGTGACAGGGATCGCCGGAGAACTGCTCGCAGACGACCGAAAAACAGAGAATACTCTGTTTGGTTCAGAACTCAGGTACCCATCTTTTGATTCAAAGTTTCTTGCATCCATTCAACAAAAATTTGATCTATCGAATGTTGTGTGTAGTAGACATAACCCTCTCAAAACACATCTGGTAGAATCGAGTGAAACCCCATATATCGCTCGGTCTTTTGAACCAAATTTTCCCGAAAAACTGTCGAAACAGAACAGTTTCAGGGTAGTCCCAAACCCATATTTGGAAGCCAAAATCTTTGTGATTCTTCGAAAGTTTTGTAAAACAAGTTGAACATGTGTGAAGATAACATAACCCCGATTAAAACGCAACTTGTAGATCTGTATTTTGATTTCTGTGCAAGAATTAAACCCATGTTAAACTTGTGTGAAAAACTGGTTTCAAAATAATAGATTTTAGAAAATTCTCCCCGATACGACGTACGCCCCGACAAACTGGGCGATGTGGTCGTGTGCTATACGCATCGAAAGGCACATATGGACGTTGGAGACGTGTGGGAACTGACGGAACTTAGTTTCGTCGTGTGTGCACGACAAAATCAACGCGTATCCGTCGAGATACCCCCATATCGGCATTTTGCAAATTTGCCCATAACTTTGTATACAGTCGTTGAATCAAGACGAAACTTACACCAACAGGTCCGAATCGAAATTTTGGTCCTGTATGCCAAGTTTGGTTCGATTCTGAGAAGGTCGAATCGGAACCCCTTTTTAGCAGGCCCGCGACCCACTCAAACGGACAAATTTGTACACGGCTCATCGGAATCCAAAACTGGATATACCATTGAGTTCCTCTCCTCAAACTGAATCCATAGACATGTAGTTTGATGAATTTAGAGATCATAAACTTTGGCACATGTTTCGGTACAAAGCGAGTCCAACGGTGGACATCGTTTTGACCCGAAATTATGATTTTGTCCCTGTTCCGGAATTTGACTTTTGGACAGGCATTTCCTAGGTATGTCTTTTACACCAAGTGCATTTTTGATGTTTATTTCAGCATCCGGAGTTGTTTGGAGACTGTGACGTTTCTTAGCTGACATTGTGATTACCTGGACTTGCCACTTTGCACCATCAGGCAAGATACCTTGCCACCTTACTCTGTGATTATTATATTCTTATTTTGAGTTGTTATTTTCAGCATTCTTATTTCTCGATATTTAAACTATGCGTCCAAGTCACACTTGGGTGCAAGCGACTCTATCGGTCGTTTTTCTTGCCTTATTTATTTCTCTTGTATTGACTTAGTCTATTGACCACCCATTGATGTTGAGGTATTGGTATATCTCATACGGCCTTGACACTTGTTGTATCACGTGATATAAGTCACATGTAGGACACGTTTCCGCATAGTCGGCTGGCCACCGATACGTACGGAGCGTACGACGGATAGGAGTAACTGCCAATAGTATTGTATGCTAGAAGACTTGGCGGTTACTAGAGGTACATGTCAGTCATGGAGATGATGATACTAGGCATTGGGTGGGGAGAACATTACTTGACGTATGGGCTTCGATTGCACTTTCCTTGTGACCCGGAAGCTCCGCTGGAGATACGGGTATGAGCCTCTCAGGTTGGCCACTGTCGTTTTTGAACGTCATGCTCTTGGTCACTGGTGCCCAAGTGAGGACTATATCGGATCCTATATTCAGCCAGGGCTCATGCGTCGAAGGAATGTATCTTAACTGCATATTCACAGTAGAATGGTCAGGAACCCGATTGCATGCATACCTTTTTCTTTTATTATATTATCACAGTTTATATGGCATGGTGTTTTCTTGTATCTTGCTATATCCCCTGAGGACCTGGTTATCTCTCCAGGTTTAGACGATTTTCTACAGGAGTACGGAGCGACGTTGGAGCTATCCTACATTGATGACGAGGCGGTGCCCTTTTGATTTCTAGACTATTTCTTATCTGAGACAGTTGTAGACATTATTTTACATCTCTTTTCTTTCTATTTTGTGGAGGTCGGACTCCGATCTTGTGAGACTATTTTTCATAGCTGTTTGGAGTGAGTATGTTCACCCGGCTATCTTTGGATACTCTTATTTATTTATTTGGACTCTATTATCTTCTGTGTTGAGCTGTGATGAGATTAGATATGTTATGCTGGCCTGTTATTATTTTACTTACAGCTCATGTGCATATATGAGGATTCCATATATTGGAGTATTCTTCGTATATGTGCAGCTGGCATATTCACGTACTTGGTTCTACGTATTTTGGGACTGGGGTGTTACATGTTTTTGTGGTGGCCCATGCAAGTCGACGTTAATATTGTTGGGTTACATGACTGTGCCCAACAAGCCTGCATATAGGAATAGGAATATCTCATCCAGAACTACTACTACCTCTTGACTTCCAAACTTTTCAAAACTTCTTTGATTATTCGAGTTACTTTATATCTAATCTTTCCTAATATCGACTTATCTTCTTCGTTCCAACAGTATGAATCTACGAAGTGGACGCACCATTACCTTGACCCCCAAAGCTGGTGATACGACTACCCATAAGGAGCAGAACCCTGCAATGACTCCAGCGACACCATACCGGCCAGGACAGTCGCAGCCTACTACGACATCGACGATGGAGTACCCAGAGATTGCAACACCCCTAGCCAACCAGACTGGACAGACCACTACAGTACCTCTAGAAGAGAATGTGCCCTCTGCTATACCCTTTCAGCCAAATTGTGTGACTCAACCAGATCAGAGAATCCCAGCTTCCCAGCAAGAATATACGCCACTTCCTCCCCGGTCCCCATCATCCATATCGGTTCCTTATTCTAACGAGGCTTCAGCGTCAAGGTTCTTGCTAAAGTTATTACAAGTGCAGCAACAACATAATGAGTTTGCAAGGAGTATTATATCTATAGCCCTAAACAGGACTCTATCTGCCTCGCTAGCCTCAGTGCCAGTTAGAGAGACTCAGAACGGGCCGAATAGACATCCCGAAGCACAACGACACCCTAGAGCATCACCATATCCAGATATGGAGCTTCCTACATGTCGCTTCTGCCATAGGAAGGGTCACCTTGTGAAGGATTGTCGTCGTAGATTAGGACAGTGTATGATTTGCGGTTCCAATTATCACGAAGCCAAAAACTGTACGGGGACACCACATACCTCGTAGCAGGAGCAAGGAGAAGGACTATACCGGGCTTGAGAGAAGCCTACCTGCAACTACTACGGAAAGAAGGAACACATCAGTAGAGATTGTCGAATCCGTCATGGTTTATGCTTAAGATACGGATCGAGACAACATATGATTAAAGATTGTCCCGAGCCACGAACTCAAGTGCATAATCAGCGGACTCCCATGCCAACAGTCCCAGCACTTCCCACACCTCGACCGGTTCAACATGTGTCTAGGCTCATGACACCAACAGTAGGAGCACCACGTCCACCATTACCTCCACAGCAATTACAGTTCCACAGGGCGAGAGCACAGGGCCCTAGTCAGAGGCATGGGCAGGTCTTTCCCTAGCGGTAGAGGGTACAAAATCCCTGAGGAAATCATAGCAGGTATGATTTTAGTTGCTACGTTCTTGCTACTTGCCTTATTTACCACTAGAGCCACGCTGCACTAGTTAATCATAAGCCTAGTCATGCATCTTCCATCTTACTCATCCTTTTCTAAAATATAGATCCATTGTTATTCTCTTTAAGTTGTTGCTAATGGTAAATGATCAGAACATATGACAAACTCGGAACTAGTATACTACCTTCCCTCAAGAAACTGTGCTATCAATAGGTTCATAACTAATTAATTCTCACTTGGAGTTAGCCGTTTCGATTACATTACTGCGCGAAATGGCCCTGCATATAGAATTAGAATCTAGGTACCTCATCCACATACTTGACCTCCATTCTTGATTTCCTTTGAACCCGTTGATTGTCTTTAATTACATATTGTCGGATTCCCGTTCTACTACAAATATTATCCTTTCTCTCCGTGATGATAAACAAGTTAGGAAGATGACTCGTACTTGGTATACGCACTTTATGCTGCTCAGACACGCTATTAGTTGAACTCTTATAAGTTGGGTAGAACGTCTCATGATCTATCACCCTCCTTGTCCCGACGACCTTCTTTAAAGAGAACACTCAGAAGATTACCTAGACTGTGCTTATTAGTTCAATCAAATACCTTAGATAAGAAACTAGTAGGACAACTGTGGAGGCACGATCATAGGTCGAGTCTTAGAGTTTTATGAACTTGAACTACTTGTGACTTCTTTCAACTATATATCACGCGTACCTATGTTTTGAACTACCGTGACTAAACACCGCTATTATAGCCTAGATTTTGCAAGCTTTTTCTTTATCAAGCTTGTTCAGGACATGTGTTTATTGGGGACGCCCACTAGCATATTGTCTAACTAGAATCGATGTACTATGGTCTGATCAACCTTAGTGCACACGGTTCGCTCTTCATATGATTATCCCACATGGATTGAGATATAGAAGTCCCTAGGATCTCAACCATAACTACCTTGACAACTCACTGGTAATTATTTAATTCGCCCTTGGAAACTCGTATTCGCAATCGATCCCCTCCCTCGAACTCCTTATTGTTCCTCTGCCCTTACTAAAAATCGAAAAAAAACAAACGCTCGTATTGAGAGACGATAGACACATAATGACCCCATAGTTCGCCGTACCACCTACGACGACGAAGGTGATATATGTACAATTGTTTTGTATCTATTCAAAAATTGAGAAGGATTCTCATACTCGATCCATATCTACCATACCTCGCTACCTATTGCCTTGAGGATTATTTTTTTATAGTCATAGTCAAGATACAATATTGCTTACCTCATTAATCCTAAAAATCGTGTCTTGGCTTCTAGAGTGAGTAGATTGTAAGACTTCTAAATTCTAAGCTACACTAGTACAAGTGATTGATTGGAATAAGTTGGTTTACATTAAGGTGTTAACTAGTGGCTCATGAACACCCACTTTCTATTTAGGTCAGTTGTTGTCCCCTACCATGACATCGACATTCGAAGCACGAGACTAGCTGTTACCTTCCAACGAATTTTATATGCAAGACCTAGACAAGCCCCCTTCATCTAGGCATATCATGTCCCCCTCAAACATGTCCCCTTGTACTCTATATTTATGATTCAATTTTGGATCAAGAAGACCAAATATGAACCTTAACATAAAACTAAGGTACATCGGGCCTTTCGAAGTCTTGGAACGTGTTGGGGAGGTTGCCTACAGATTGGCATTGCCACCGTCGCTAGAGGGAGTGCATAATGTATTCCACGTATCTCAGCAGAGGAGGTACGTGGCGGACAATAATCATATGCTTGATCACTTCGAGATCACAGTTGGATCGAGTTTGTCGTACGAAGAGCAACCAGTAGGTATCCTCGATCGACGAGTGAAGGTGTTGCGGAATCAATCTATTCTATTGGTTCGCATGGCATAGAAGCATCACTCGCCAGGGGAGTCTACGTGGGAGTGTGAGGACGACATTCGAAATTGCTACCCACATTTGTTCGAAGACGAAGGTATGTCTTGAATTTTCAAGCCTTTAGAATACTGTTAATTTTTTTATTTTTTTTTGCAATGCTTTCGACCCCCTACCTTAGTTAAATTTCGAGGACGAAATTTTCTTTAAGTTGGGTAGGATGTAAACCTCCAATATTTTCTAACTAATTTAGTGATTTAAAAATTATTTTGCTATATTAATTAGAATTAAAGAGGTAATTAGTATATATGTGTGTATTTATAAATATATATATATAATATGGATGATAATGTGCTTGACGTATTTTTAATTATAGTCTATGATTATTATAAACATTTTGTTACTTATTTACAACTTATAGGATTTTTCTTTGTGATTGTATCCATGTGTATATGTATGTATATATATATATATATATATATATATATATATATATATATATATATATATATATATATATTGTTTTGTAAAAAAAAAAGAGACAAGGGTGGGGCCCGGCCAAAAACCCCAAAGGGGCGGCCAGGCTGTGCCGAGAACAAAGTGGTGAATATATGTAAAGTAATACTACATATATATTAGCTTAACACTTGGCTACAGTAGCCTATGGGCTACAGTGCCCCCACCAACCCGCATAAGGGACCCCCTTATTCCTGAATTTAAACAGCAGCTGTACTCGGCTAATAAGGATTTTGTAGAGATTTGGTCGAACACCAAATCTCATCCGAAATTTCAAATAAAAATTTTTAGATTTTGCCCACGAGATTCTCTTCTAGATGCACTCAGATTCAAACCCCATCCAAATCCAAAAATCCGAATTAAAATAGGAATTTAAACCTACTATATAGGTTTCGGTAATTTAGTTCTTGGCAAAAATTCATCTGTCGAACTCCATCCCCAAACCCAAACACCGACTTCAGGACTTCCCCCACACCCCCGCGCTTACCGTCGGCCGCCTACTCGCCGTCGCCGACGTTGGGATCGTCGGAGAACTGCTCGCAGACGACCGGAAAACAGAGAATACTCTGTTTGGTTCAGAACTCAGGTACCCATCTTTCGATTCAAAGTTCCTTGCATCCATTCAACGAAAATTCGATCTATCGAATGCTGTGCGTAGTAGACATAACCCTCTAAAAAACCCTTCTGGTAGAATCGAGCGAAACCCCATATATCGCTCGGTCTTTTGAACCAAATTTTCTCGAAAAACTGTCGAAACAGAACAGTTTCAGGGCAGTCCCAAACCCATATTTGGAAGCCAAAATCTTGGCGATTCTTCGATAGTTTTGTAAAATAAGTTGAACACGTGTGAAGACAACATAACCCCAATTAAAATGCAACTTGTAGATCTGTATTTTGATTTCTGTGCAAGAATTAAACCCATGTTAAACTTGTGTGAAAAACTGGTTTCAAAATAATATATTTTAGAAAATTCTCCCCGATACGACGTACGCCCCGACAAACCGGGCGACGTGGTCGCGCGCTATATGCATCGAAAGGCGCGTATGGACGTTGCGGACGTGTAGGAACTGACGGAACTCAGTTTCGTCGTGTGTGCGCGACGAAATCAACGCGTATCCGTCGAGATACCCCCGTATCGACGTTTTGCAAATTTGCCCATAACCTCGTGTACAGTCGTTGAATCGAGACAAAACTTACGCAAACAGGTCCGAATCGAAATTCTGGTCCTGTATGCCAAGTTTGGTTCGATTCTGAGAAGGTCGAATCGGAACCCCTTTTTAGCGGGCCCGCGACCCACTCAAACGGACGAATTTGTACACGGCTAGGGGTGCAACTCGGGCGGGCTAAACCCGAATCCGATCGGGTAAACCCGTTAATGAGTTGGGTTAGGGTTGAAGATATTCGGGTTTGGGCTCGGGCTCGGGTTAAAATATTTGAACCCGATCAAAAATCGGGTTGGACTTGGGTTCATGTGTTGTGTAACCCGAAGAACCCGAAACCCGACATATATATATATATATATATATATATATATATATATATATATATATATATATATATATATATATATATATATATATTGTTTTATGCTACTTAAAAAAAAAGTTAAACTATAATTTTTTTCACCCAAACTCTTCAATTCCTTGTCCTAAATCTAATTTCAGTTTTATTTTGTAATGATCGAGGCTTGATTGTTATTTGATTATGCATTTAATATTACTCTTGTTTAAAATTATTTCAAATATCATATTAGAGTCCCATAAACCCGATGGACCCGACCCAACCCGAGTCCAACCCGATCCTCCAGGCTTGATCTTGGGCTTCATACGTTGAACCCGAAGTCGGGTCAGGCTTGGGCTTGGGCTAGGCTTATGATCTATCGGGTTGGGCTCGGGTTGACCTCAAACCCGACCCAACCCGCCCGAGTTGCACCCCTATACACGGCTCATCGAAATCCAAAACTGGACATACCGTTGAGTTCCTCTCCTCAAACTGAATTCGAAGATATGTAGTTTGACGACTTTAGAGACCATAGACTTTGGCACGCGTTTCGGTGCAAAGCGAGTCCAACGGTGGACATCGTTTTGACCCAAAATTACGATTTTGCCCCTGTTCCAGAATTTGACTTTTGGACAGGCGTTTTCTAGGTATGTCTTTTACACCAAGTGCATTTTTGATGTTTATTTCAGCATCCGGAGTTGTTTGGAGATTGTGACGTTCCTTAGCTGACATTGTGATTACCTGGACTTGCCACTTTGCACCATCAGGCAAGATACCTTGCCACCTTACTCTGTGATTATTATATTCTTATTTTTAGTTGTTATTTTTAGCATTCTTATTTCTCGATATTTAAACTGTGCGTCCAAGTCACACTTGGGTGCAAGCGACTCTATCGGTCATTTTTCTTGCCTTATTTATTTCTCTTGCATTGACTTAGTCTATTGACCACCCATTGATGTTGAAGTATTGGTATATCTCATACGGCCTTGATACTTGTTGTATCATGTAATGTGAGTCACATATAGGACACGTTTCTGTGTAGTCGGCTGGCCACCGATACGTACGGAGCGTGCGACAGATAGGAGTAACTGCCAATAGTATTGCATGCTAGAAGACTTGGCGGTTACTAGAGGTACATGTCAGTCATGGAGATGATGATACTAGGCATTGGGTGGGAAGAACATTACCTGACATATTGGCTTCGATTGTACTTCCCTTGTGACCCGGAAGCTCCGCTGGAGATACGGGTATGAGCCATTCAAGTTGGCCACTGTCATTTTTGAACGTCATGCTCTTGGTTACTGGTGCCCAAGAGGGGACTATACCGGATCCTATATTCAGCCAGGGCTCATGCGTCGAAGGAATGTATCTCAACTGCATATTCACAGTAGAATGGTCAGGAATCTGATTGCATGCATACCTTTTTCTCTTATTATATTATCACAGTTTATATGGCATGGTGTTTTCTTGTATCTTGCTATGTTCCCTGAGGACCTGGTTATCTCTCCAGGTTTAGACGATTTTCTACAGGAGTACGGAGCGACGTTGGAGCTATCCTACATTGATGACGTGACAGTGCCCTTTTGATTTCTAGACTATTTCTTATCTGAGACAGTTGTAGACATTATTTTACATCTCTTTTCTTTCTATTTTATGGAGGTCAGACTTCTATCTTGTGAGACTATTTTTTATAGCTGTTTGGAGTGAGTATGTTCACCCGGCTATCTTTGGATACTCTTATTTATTTATTTGGACTCTATTATCTTCTGTGTTGAGCTGTGATGAGATTAGATATGTTATGCTGGCCTGTTATTATTTTACTTACAGCTCATGTGCATATATGAGGATTCCATATATTAGTGTATTCTTCGTATATGTGCAGCTGGCATGTTCGCGTACTTGGTCCTACGTATTTTAGGACTGGGGCGTTACAGGCTTTGAATAGCCCAACTTAATATGCCAATTTGCTATAATGCTCATAATCTCTCTAGCTCATAAAGTATTACATTATTTTATACATTATGCCTCTTTATAGCCACCAAGTAGTCTTTGGTCGAACATCTCCATGTCGCAAGTCCGAACGCCTATGCGGTTGATCCTCTTGAAACGCTAAGGACTCCATGCCTCGGCGCGTCCAAGCCAAGCCCCGCCCCAAGACGATCATAACCTGAACCTGCAAGGAAACTAGTAGTGGATTAGTGCTTTCGTCCTCGCTTCGAACTGATCAAGACCCGCTCGCACCCAAACCAAATACAAGGTATATTTAATGAAACATACATCTTAATTTGTGATCTTTTTATTTAGCCTTAGGATGAGTTTCATGGCAATACTTAAACATAGCACCTTATCGTAAGTGTGTCCAATATCGTGTCCCTACGGCAGATACAGTTAGACATAATATGAATATAAACATAGTGATCGTGCTCATCTCCGTCCCATTTGCCTAGCCTGCAAAGGTTAGAACTTTATATAAGAAATTATTCAATTCGCACAACCAACCAATCATAAACTCAGACAATGCTTAAGGGTCGCAGGCCCTGCGCCTACACCCAACTCTAATCTCAGCCCACCGGCCCTATCTATATGAAGGTCGCGGTATTTCGTACCGTAATAGACTTGGCATCTCTTATGTGTAAGCCTATAATCACTTCGATACGGGTTACGAGCCCAATATCCAAAGGATCCCAAACTTACTGATATTATAGCTTATCATAACACTGGCCGGTCGCAAACCGTCCGAATGATGTACACCATAAATACCATACATAATTCCCTCCTAGGCCGAACGGTCCCGGTACCCCGGTCGTAACCGTCCGAGGAAAGCCGCACCCGTGCACGGGCCATCCGAGTCCATTGACCATGTAATACGCGCCATAGCATACAAGTCATACTGTTTGCCATGAAATATAAAAGAACAGAACAATTATCGGAGGACTGGACTTTTACTTCACAATACAAACTCGCTTGTACAAAGAAAGCCTAGGGACGAAAACCTAGGTACAACAATCTAAGTACAATTATTTATTTTAGATTCTGTGGGGTGACGGTAGAGGCTCGGGAAAGCGACGGCTGCTCTGTCTTACTCCTTGGACGATCGGGTGCAGCCTTAGCTCTGTAGAAGAAGTACTTGGCGTTGATGAAGAAATGCTCTCTTTATTCTCTCTGGATCCGAGAGGGGTGTGCTCTCTCTTTCTCTGCTCGTCTCTGTCTGTCTCTTTTTATATTCTCCTGCAAGGGAATGGCACTTGCTATTTATAAAAGTGGGGGCATCATTAGGGTTTTGTAATGATTGCCCATTCTCAAAAGTCGGCGGCTAAGGATCAATGAATCTGGGCCGCTCATCTTGAATATAATGGATCTGGAGAATTAATGTGATTGTATCAAATCTTTGTGGGTAATTAATGATGATTGACATAAATCCCCATGATTTGTTATGCCAATATCGGATTTCCAGCCATGTGTCATTGATTTGCTTGATTGCAAATGATCTGATTTTATCCCAATATTTTATTAGGATTTGTTGATGGATTTCGGTCGATTTGATGCCACGTGTCCCATTATCATGTCACATGTCTTAACTGCGAGCCACTTAGAAAATTTGAGTCGCATGAGGACTACTCCCCATTGAGCCGCATAAGGCTGGCCACGTGTCAAGGCTGCTTGGGAGTGACCCCTGAACATCTGAGCCGCATAGAGATAGTCCTCGTGAGCTGTATGGAGATAGCCTCTGCTTGAGCCGTATAGCGTAGTTCTTGTGAACCGCATGGGATAGCTTCTGCCTGAGCCGCATGGATGGCCTCTGTCTGAGCCGCATGCGACTGTACACGTGTCAAGGACGCATGAAAGTTTTTGGGTTTCGGGGGATTTATTTGCCATTGATTGTAAAAGAACAGAACAATTATCGGAGGACTGAACTTAGACTCACAATACAAACTCGCTCATACAAAGAAAGCCTAGGGACGAAAACCTAGGTACAGCAGACTAAGTACGATTGTTTATTTTTGATTCTGGGGGGTGATGATAGAGGCTCGGGAAAGCGACGGCCGCTCTGCCTTACTCCTTAGATGATCAGTATGCAGCCTTGGCTCGGGGAAGATCTGCTCCACGTTGATGAAGAAATGCTCTTCTTGCTCTCCTCGGATTGCTCTCCTGGCTTCTCTCTCTCTGTGATTATCAAGAAAAAAGGGGGAGCTCTCTCTGTGTAGATATCTCTCTTCCTATTTTTTTATTCTTTTGTTGCCGACCTCTCTCTTTTTTTTACAAGGGAATGATGCTGGCTATTTATAAGAGTGGGGGGTGATCATTAGGGTTTGCTAATGATTATCTGTTTGGAATGTCGGCGCTCCTTTATTCTATCTGAACCCTTGATCCTGATTATAGTGAATCTCGGCCATTAATGCGGATAGCATCGTATCTTATGAGCAATTAATGCTAGCTGCTTTAAATCCTCGTGATTGATTATGCCAATGTCTAATTGCTCGCCACGTGTCCCATTAGCTTGATGATAAATGATATGCCCTGATCTCAGTAATTATGACGATGATGTCAAATATATTTGT
The DNA here is from genome assembly GCA_029216955.1 of Iris pallida. Lineage (NCBI taxonomy): Eukaryota > Viridiplantae > Streptophyta > Magnoliopsida > Asparagales > Iridaceae > Iris > Iris pallida. The sequence continues at coordinate 12,376,730 of JANAVB010002395.1, read as the reverse complement.
TGAGATTCCGTTACATCTCTTATTGATCCCATGCCACGTGTCTTAATTGTGAGTCCTGTCAGAGCCGCATAGGATTGACGATCCTCGAACCGCAGAGAGATACTCTTTGTAAGCCGTATAGGACGATGCTTCATCGAGCCGCATATGTGTAATCTTTGTGAGGCGTATGAGCTGGCGTTGTATTGGGCCGCAGGGAATGTGTTCCCAGGGAGCCGCATGAGCTAGCGTTGTATCGAACCGCATGGAACGGGTTCTCAGGGAGCCGCATATGACTGATTGCCACGTGGCAATCTGGGACTTCTGACAGATTTGGTCAGAGATTTTCTTCTTTTCCCGAGGAGTCAGTCATTATGACAAGGCCATTATAAAACTTTATGTCAGGGCCGCCACAGTGAATCGTGCTGGAGCAATAAATGAGGCCACTACTCAAACGACCAGCTGTAGGGAAGGATCACACATGGCGTCCATCGAGCCGCATATGCCTTGCTGAACCGCATACGCTCCCGAGCCGCATGCGATTGAGAGTCTTCTTTGAACCGCATAGGGCCGCTCCTGTGTGATCCGCATAAGCTTCTTACTCAGAGCCGCATGGATCTTTATTCTAATATTTTCCATGCTTCTACAGGACCCCCTTCAAAGTTTTCAATTTGTAAAAATTGGAATACTTTGAACAAGAAGCATGGCCCCATTCATGCCGCATAGGATTTTTCTGTCTGCCTGAGCTTCCTAGCCGCATAAGTGCCTTAGTCGCATAAATTCATCTGGCCACATAAAATTGTTGCCCCGTGTCCTGAACACGTGTGCAAATCTTCATTAAGTGCCTTTGATTTGATTTAACGCCGTCTTTTGGGGGAGGATCCCAAGAGTCGGTTTTGCCTTGACCGAAGCATTTTGCCTTTATTCTTTGGGGGCGGCGCGTAATCCGAGGCGTACTCCGAGACGTCTGTTCATTTCGTGGGTCTCTTTTGCCTATAAATAGGAGTCTTTTAGCCTCTTATGGCTTTTCTTTACCTTCTCTCTTTGCTCTGATTCTCTATTTGCCGTCTTTGCTCTTCGTCTTCTTCCTTTAGCAACCGACAATGGCTCCCAAGAAGGCTGCAGCATCGAAGGCCGCCTCATCTTCTGCGACAGCGAAGGGCAAGAAAGCCGTGTCTTCATCGACTGCGGCGGCGAACATGGCGGCTCCTCCGTTGACTGACGTGCCCGCTTTTTACCCCGACGTCCACCCGCCTATCGCTGGTAAGGGTCCCTTAATATGAACTGCCATGGCTACGCCACATATTTTATGCACGAGCCTATATTCCAAAGCACACTGTGTGTCCGACTCATGCTTGTGCCACATGGGGTATGACCCAGGTTTGAGCCGCATGAAAGTGGTTGCGTAACTACTTCTTTAACAGGGCCGCATAAGCTCATCCTCGCTGGACTGCATAAGCTCATCCTTGCAGGGCCGCATAAGCGTTTTAGAACCGAATATACTCCTTTCGGACCGCATAAGTTCCTCCGTACTGAGTCGCATGAGTTCCCTTCGAACGGAACCGCATGAGTTTATTCGTACTGGACCGCATGGGCTCTTTCAAAATGAGTCGCATAGGCTCATTTGAACTGACCTGTATAAACCGAGCCGCACCTATGCTGAGCCGCATAAGCATAATGTGTTTTTGCGTTTCAGCTATCATTTTGACCTTGTTTCTTTTGCCTTTCTTCAGTGACTCTGCCCGTGAATCCTGCTGGGGAACTTCTGGTAGGCTCGCGTCAGTTTGCCTCGGGCGTTCATCGGGATGACTTAGTTCGTCAAGTGTCCGAACAGCTACTTGTTGATGAACCTTTGGAGCGACTAAATGCTATCAGGGTTCAATCCTTTCAGTTCCTTATTGATATGATATGCTTTGGGCAGTCTGACGGGAAGTATCTGAAATCGGTCTTCCTCTTTGGGGATGCGTTGGTTGTAGAAAACTCCCGAGTGTTGGATGTTTCGGAGAGTTGGGATTTTGACCTGGACGGGATGCCGATTCACATCCCTATTATGAAGCGTCATTTCCCTTTTGAGTGGTTCAATATGATCGTTCTGGATAGGCAGATGCCGGACACCCTCACTCCAACCAGATCGGGGATATTTGTTGGTAATATCCGTTATAACAGAGCCACTGAGTCAGTACGCGCAGTCAAAGATCCGGCCAGTCGGTCCGTGATGGGGTTAGTTCCAGGTACCTTCATCAACACCCCTGGTCCTAACTTTTCATTCTCCCAGGCTGATACCTTCCTGAGTCAGCTTGCTCACAAAGGGTCCTATCCTATTGGTAGGTTGGTCCTGCCGAGCTGGTTACACCCCATTCCTTCGTGGGCTAATCTGTCCTCATGGATCCTACGAAAGTATGAAGAGTTTTTGCGGGGAGTCAACCTTTATGACGCTATCCGGGGTACCAGCCACGGGTTGCCCGTTAATAAGCCACTGTTCATGGCCCTTTTGGAGATGTACAATCATCGAACGGGGACCTTTTTTACCCCTGTTGGAGAATTAGGGCTCGCTCTTCACGAGATGTATGCTGTCTCCAAGCTCCCCTGGGGGGATGAACCCTTTGAAGTGTATACGCCGACGAATGAGGAGCTCCAAGATTTGGATCAGCGATTCCCCGGTTTCGTCATCGTGTATCAAAAATTATTATGCCATCATAGCACCTGTCACCGGACGACTATCCAGAAAAATGACAGCTCGGATGGGGACTCTCCCCATACTAAATCTTGGGTTGAATACCTTTTCAAATTTAGCACGGCTGGCCGGGTCACTTTCCGAGATCGTTTAACTCCTAAAGAAGTGGAGGTCTTGATGTCGACTGCCAGGAGGTCGAAGTCTCAAAGTGACAGGTTCGGGAGCCAGATTGACTCCTTTAGCTACTTTCGTTATGGTACTCGGCGGTTGTCAGAGAAGGCACTCTTGGCCGGATTTCTAATGGTGTGGCTGCGCAACTGCGTGGTCTCAGGAGGGGCAGGCTCTATTGAGAGGATCAGTCGCCACTTCATTCTTCCTGCCGTGAAGTTGGCCTTTGGGGTCAGGCTGGCCCTCCTTCCTGCCATGGTGTGCAGTATTCAACATGGTCTTCGCGCCTTCTCGTCCAAGGTCATTGCTCGTGACGTGGCAATGGATTTTGAACGTGTAGAATTGCCTTACCATTACTTGCTGGGATGGCTATTGCTGCATTATCAATCCTTGATGAGACCCGGGACGGGAGATGGCGTTGCAGGTGATGATGCGTTTCTTTTCAAGTATCACCACCAGCCTTGGGAATGTAGTACCATGCCGGCGTGTCGGAGGATGCTGGCGAGGGTGGATGGGTACAATTTCTTCGTATCCGTTCCTCGTTTCACTGATCAAGAGGTGAGGAGTGTTCATGTTGATGGGGTCGGACCTCCTCATTTCTTGCCTGAAAAGATGCGTTTCTGGCTGCGCAACATTCGCCCGGCGCATCTAGTTTACCGGAATCGCAACACTGTGTATTTGGAGCCCTACTTGCCTAGTAGGTTTGCCCGTCAATTTGGGTATAGTCAGCTATTCCTCGGGTGCCCCAGTTCTCACCTGGGATTTGAAGGCAGCATTCTTGATGGTATCAGAGCATGGAGCTACTATGACACCTGTCATACTCGGACTAGCTTCTTGGTCCCTGCCGCAAATGTGATGGATGAAATCCTGCATATGGCAGCCATGTATCATGTCACGGCGAATCTTCCTCCCCTTGATTTTGACTTGAGGACTAGCTTCATTGTGGGCACTCGCCTAGCGGAGAAGGCTATGACGTCGAGAGCAAAGAAGAAAGGGACGAATAGGGTTCCTTCGCCCGATTCTGAATCCTTCGACACAATTGAGGAAGATAATGAGCGGGACGGCGAAGACTTCTTTTCTTCGGGTGATGGGATAATGGCGGGTCAGTCTCCCGTTATGGCGGCTGAGATGGCGACGGAACAACCGTCGGCCGTATTTGACGAAACAGTGGGCCCGTTACCGTCTGCGTCGGAGGAGGTACGGGTAGATCTATCGCCCGCCATGCCTGGTCCTTCGCGTAAGCGGGGCAGGCATGAGCCTACCTGTCACGCCCCGACTCGCCGAATCGGTCGCCATCGCCTTGACTCGATATAAATCGATCCCCACGGGTCGGGACGTGATGCCGTACAAGTCTTTATTAGACTTGCACAAGGCAAGGATGTGTAATTGAAAATTCCTTTTTGACTCGACGCGTTGAAATTAAACAGTGCAGAGAGTTGAACAGCATAGCATAGGAAGAAACTTAGCTTTTCATTCATAAACTTGCAAAATATGTGCAAGGTCATTTTTACATTACATATGCCGTTGCGGCTACATCTTTGAAACACAAAAGAAAACTATCGACAAGCTCGCCTTGATATAATCCTTGGCGTTCCATACATTCATGCCCCTTTATACATTTGAACAAAAGCCTTCGGTCTGAATTGGGCATCAAAATACTTCAAAATAGGAGAGCTTCGTGCCGCCTCCTGTTCTTCAGCTCCAGCTTAGTCTCGAGCTCCCGCAGCACGCTCGTTACCTGGGGAGTTGGGGGTTAGCACACTTGCTAGTGGATGGGACGAACCCACTCGTCTAAACCGACACTGCTTATTAAGGATTCAGGCATACGAAGTGATCTTTCTATTTAGAATTATATGAGTTGCATTTCATATCGAAGGCACATTTTAAACGATAACAACATAACCCATTTAAGAGCATTCTTACCACGGCCGTGCTCCTTTCCTGCACAAAATATACATAATACTTACCACCTGCACAAGATAATAGGTGAGCATACAATCTATCCTATATGCGGTCATTGGTGATATCGACACCAAGAAGGACGATTACGTAGCCTTGCGACGCGCCCTCCAGTCAAGGTAGCGAGCCTAACTGGAGGTCTCGTAATGCCTCGCGCCGAAGCACGATTTCCATAATTTCCTCCTAGGCCGATTCGGTCCCAGGGCCCCGGGTACCGTCTCGAGGAAAGCTCACCTTGTGCACAAGTCGTCCTTGACCATGCGAATGTATGAAAAGTTTAATATGTATGAAGTAAATTGCATAGCGTAACCATTATCAAATCACATAATCATTCCTACTCGCGCAAGGGTCCTTTCTCCCGAAACCGTACGTTCTGATTTAGCATCCCGTAGGCACCAAATTCTCCGAGGCATGATGTACCGCCACCAAGGTTTTCATAGTTGTGTTTTGCATGGCATGAAATATAGTCTGTCTCTTTCTTAGTGTGAACCTATCGATTCAGAGTTAACTTTTCTAGGTTGATATATTATCCCGAGCTCTTGATCTTAGTGGCAAGCATACATCCCGTTAGCATCATCGATTTGAACGTTTAACTTTAAGAATTTAGTTGGCAGGAAGGAGTAGAAAAGAAGGGGCCGAAGAACCACCCACCTAAGAAGATTGCGCCGAGAGTAGGAGAACGCTTCGCGACGGTCAAGCGTCAGTTACACGAACTCCTGAAATGGCACGAGCATCAAATTAGAACTCTTCCTTTAATCCTTCCTTCGAAATTCCCAAAGATGCATTCAGAAATCGACGCGAAAGCACACTATCAAATCCACGCAATAATTCGTTCAGAAAGCCAAGAAAACCAATAAAACCAACGGCAGACGGGTTGCGTCGCTCCCTTTAGAGTTCCTTCGCCCAGACACCGCCTACCGCATCTAGGACTTATTCCAACAGTAGTCGATCCATTAGTTGGAACGGTACTCATATCACTCGTCCAAATCGATTTTATTGATGCCATGGTTTTTGTATACAAACTCGTCGCCGAGTCAGACTAGCCATCTATGTTCCCGACTATGTCTGACTTGGCACGAGCCTATTACATAGTGCTTCGCCCCCAACGGGAGCGGGGCACTACATAATATACCACTAAGAAAAAGTTTCGTCCCGAAACTTAAGAACAAGGGTCTGACCTTCGTCTACGAAAAGTGAAGGGTACTTCTCCCTCATCTCCGCCTCTAGCTCCCACGTTGACTCCTCGACGGAATGGTTGCGCCAGAGTACGCGAACCAAGGACATCGATCGGCTCCGCAGGATCTTTTCCTTACGGTCCAAAATTCGCACGGGCTCCTCCGAGTATGATAGATCGGCGCGTAGCTCCAACTGATCAAAACTAACCACATGGCTTGGGTCATGCACGTACTTCCGAAGTTGGGAGACATGGAAGACGTCGTGCACTTCGGCCAGGGCAGGAGGTAGTGCGATCCGGTAAGCAACGGTCGCCACTCTTTCAAGGATCTCGAAGGGCCCTACGAATCTTGGACTCAGCTTGCCCTTTACCCCGAATCGCATGACGTCCCGCATCGGCGTCACCTTCAGAAACACATGGTCCCCAACCAAGAACTCTAACGGTCGTCGACGAGTATCTGTATAACTCTTTTGTCGACTCTGAGCAATGCGGAGTCTATCTCGAATCATGCGGACTTTCTCGACGGCTTGTTCGATTAATTCTGGCCCGAGTACCTGTCGCTCCCCGACTTCGTCCCAGCAAATCGGAGATCGGCACTTCCTCCCGTAAAGTGCCTCGTAGGGGGCCATCTGGATGCTCGATTGGTAATTGTTATTGTATGCGAACTCCGCGAGCGGCAAGTGTGTGTCCCAGCTAGTCTTCAAATCTATCGCGCACAGACGTAGCATATCCTCCAGGATCTGATTCACCCTTTCTGTCTGGCCATCGGTTTGCGGGTGGTAGGCAGAGCTAATGTTCAACTTAGTGCCCAGCGCCGCCTGTAGACTCGTCCAGAAACGTGATAGGAATCGCCCGTCTCTGTCCGAAATGATTGTGGCAGGTACCCCGTGCAGTCTGACGATCTCGTCGAGATAGATCTGAGCTAACCGATCGACGCTCCATGATGCTTTAATAGCGAGGAAATGAGCGGATTTGGTCAAACGATCGACAATGACCCAAATCACATCATTCCCCCGCGACGTCTTCGGAAGGCCCATGATAAAATCCATAGAGATGTCATTCCATTTCTATACTGGAATGTCGAGGTTCTGTAGCTCCCCGCCTGGTCTTTGATGCTCGGCCTTCACCCGTTGACAGGCCATACACTGTGACACAAACGTCGCCACGTCTTTCTTCATGCCGTGCCACCAAAAGGTCGTGCGCAGGTCCTTATATATTTTGGTACTCCCAGGGTGCAACGAGTACTTCGCATAATGGGCCTCCGTCAGAATCTCCTTTCTAAGTTCAGCATGGTCCGGCACGCATATCCTCCCCTTCATCTGCGTCATTCCGCCCTCGTCCACCACAAAGTCGGTCGCCTTTCCCGTCGAAATCAGCTCGCGCATCTTCTTCAAGAATGGGTCGTCCGCCTGTGCGGTCTTTATTTTGTTGTGCAGGCTCGACTCAAGGTGCAATTAGGCCAATCATGCTCCGCGGTAACGGATCCGGAGTTCGATACCCATCTCCGCTAAGTCTCGCTGTATATTACGGTTGATAGACAAGCACCCAGCAAACATTCTACTCAGCGCGTCTGCCACAACGTTTCCCTTACCCGGCGTGTACTTGATAGTCAGATCGTAGTCTTTGATGAGTTCGAGCCAACGTCGCTGCCGTAAGTTCAGGTCCCCTTGAGTGAAGATGTATTTGAGGCTCTTGTGATCCGTATAGATGCGGCAAGCTACACCATAAAGATAGTGTCGCCATAGCTTCAACGCGAACACAATAGCTGCTAACTCAAGATCATGCGTAGGATAATTTTTCTCGTGTTGCTTCAATTATCTCGAAGCAAACGAAATCACCTTATCCTTTTGCATAAGCACGCATCCCAAACCCGTCCGTGATGTATCGCTAAATATCTGAAACCCTTATGGCCCGTCCGGAAGTGCAAGGATCGGCGCTGAGACGAGCCGTTTCTTCAACTCTTGGAAGCTCGATTCGCAGGCATCGTTCCACTCGAATGCGACTCCCTTCTGGGTGAGGCGAGTCAGAGGCGACGCAATTTTGGCAAAATCTTTTACGAATCTACGGTAGTAGCCTGCCAAGCCGAGGAAACTTCGGATGTCGCCTGCTGAGGTAGGCCGCTTCCATTCGACTATTGCTTCAATCTTCTTTGGGTCCACCGTGACGCCTTCAGCGGAGACAACGTGCCCAAGGAACATCACGCTGTTCATCCAGAACTCGCACTTGCTTAGCTTGGCGTAGAGTTGATGTTCGTGCAGAGTCTGTAGCACCGTCTTCAAGTGTTCCACGTGCTCGTCCTTGCTCTTTGAATATATGAGAATGTCGTCGATGAATACAACGACAAATTTGTCTATGAACGGTCGGAACACCCGGTTCATTAGATCCATGAACGCGGCAGGAGCATTGGTCAAGCCGAAAGGCATGACTAGAAATTCGTAGTGGCCATATCGGGTTCGGAAGGCGGACTTCGGCACGTCTTCGGACTTGATCTTCAGTTGATGGTAGCCTGAGCGAAGATCAATCTTGGAAAACACCGTCGTCCCTTGTAGCTGGTCAAACAGATCATCTATTCTCGGCAACGGGTACTTGTTTCGTACCGTGGCTTTGTTGAGTTCCCGATAATCGATGCACAGCCGCATCGATCCATCTTTCTTCCTCACAAACAACACTGGGGCACCCCACAGGGAGACACTAGGGCGAATGTATCCGCGATCCAGTAACTCTTGTAGTTGTGCCTTCAGTTCCTTCAGCTCTGCCGGCGCCATTCGATAGGGTGCTTTGGATATCGGTCGGGTGTCCGGGAAGGTGTCGATGCTGAATTCTATCTCTCGGTCCGGCGGCATCCCTGGCAACTTGTCTGGGAACACATCAGGAAATTCTGCTACGACTTCGGTCTGGGGCGTGCTTGCAATCTCCGTTCTCGTGTCTCGAACTGATGCTAGGTATCCGCTGCACCCGGAATGCAACATACGCCTTGCCGAAATTGCCGATATCACCATTGCCGACTTTGATGCTGCTCCGCACGAATAGGAGAACTCGGTTTCGCCCGGAAGGCGGAACACAACTCTCTTCTTCGCGCACTCGATCGTTGCGTGGCATGCACCCAACCAATCCATGCCGAGGATTATATCGTACTCCTTGACGTCGAGGACGATAACTTCCAAGGATAGATTCCTCCCTCCGATGCATATGTAACCATCCCTACAAATATGAGTGGCAGGCATATCTACTCCCGATGGAGTGCTAACGCTAAGATTCATATCTAAAAGTTGCATAGGTAATTCATTTTCTTTTACAAAGTCGGCCGATATGAAACTATGCGTTGCACCCGAATCGAACAATACTCTAGCAGGCATATTTTTATAGAGTAGTATACCTGTCACGACAGTATCGGACGCATAGACTTCGTCCCGCGTTAGTGCGTAGACTCGGCCTTGCGCCCCTTGGCGATTTTGTGGATTCACGGGCACTGCGTTTGCGCCATGGGCGGGAGGCGCCCTGTTCTGGTTCTGGACGTCCCTTGGTGGATGTTGGTTCGCCCTCCCCATTCGACAATCTACCGCCTTGTGACCTAACTGGCCACACTTGAAGCATCCCCCTCGGCAGTCGACCGCCAGATGTCCCATTTTGCCGCAACGATGGCAACGTACGCCTGGGTGAGGCCCCCGATACTCGGTCGTGTTCTGGCGCTTTGGCGCACCAGATCCTCCCGCGTCGTTAGGACGCTTGTTGAAGTTGTTGCGGATGCTTGATCCGCCCTTCTGCGACGTTCGACCGAAGACCCGCTCCATATCAAGAGCGGCGTTATATGATTCCCTGTACGTCTGGCATCTCTGGTTCATGACGTCCCGACGCAAATCTTCATTCAGGCCTTGCTGGAAGCGCTCGCACCACGCCTCTGCGTTCGACAGAAAAGCCCCGGCAAACTTTGCTAGCTTTGTGAACTTCGCATCGTAGTCTTCAACGGACAAGTTTCCTTGCTTCAAGGACATGAACTCCTCTTCCTTCTGTCGACGAAGGGCATGAGGGATGTATTGTTCGAGGAAGGCCTGTTTGAGTGTCTCCCACGAGATCTTGGCACTGGGGTTGGACCCTTGGAGTTCCTGTTTCTTCGCTTTCCACCAGTCGTAGGCCCTCAAGTTGAGCTGCAACGCTGCGCACCCGACTTTCTTGGACCTCTTGATGTTGAGGAGAGTGAACAGACTCTCAATCTTCACTAGCCACCCCATGACTTCGTCAGGCTCTGCTCGACCGTTGAAGTCCGACGGGTTCATTTTCTTAAACTTGGTCATCTTGAGCAGGGAGGAGGATGACACATGTTTTGTCTTTTCGGCTTGTACTTCTTCCTCGGACATGACGGTCGTCGAGTTTTGTTGCGTCGCTATGGTGCTCACGATCCTGGTCAGGGCATCCATTTGCTTTTGTTGGACGCTGACTTGGGCCTGGATCTGTTCCTTCAGCTGTCGTTGCTGCATCTCTGACTGACGTTGTTGGAGTTCCATGAGGCGTAGCAGTCGCTCCATGGCAGATTCGCTAGGCGTCGCACCTTCGGTGCTATCCGTGCTAATCAATATGGGGACACCCAGTCTTTCCGTCATTCCTACAAAATTGAGCAAACCCGTTAGTATTCTCAAAATATCTACGGGCTTATATGTATGGAACGATTATTTCAGGCCGCATATGTCGAAAAGCATAGTTTTTGAAAAATTGCAACGGCATCATCTAAAGAAAGTATTTTGGAAGGTCCGAGGGGTGAACCATTAGCTCTGATACCAACTTGTCACGCCCCGACTCGCCGAATCGGTCGCCATCGCCTTGACTCGATATAAATCGATCCCCACGGGTCGGGACGTGATGCCGTACAAGTCTTTATTAGACTTGCACAAGGCAAGGATGTGTAATTGAAAATTCCTTTTTGACTCGACGTGTTGAAATTAAACAGTGCAGAGAGTTGAACAGCATAGCATAGGAAGAAACTTAGCTTTTCATTCATAAACTTGCAAAATATGTGCAAGGTCATTTTTACATTACATATGCCGTTGCGGCTACATCTTTGAAACACAAAAGAAAACTATCGACAAGCTCGCCTTGATATAATCCTTGGCGTTCCATACATTCATGCCCCTTAATACATTTGAACAAAAGCCTTCGGTCTGAATTGGGCATCAAAATACTTCAAAATAGGAGAGCTTCGTGCCGCCTCCCGTTCTTCAGCTCCAGCTTAGTCTCGAGCTCCCGCAGCACGCTCGTTACCTGGGGAGTTGGGGGTTAGCACACTTGCTAGTGGATGGGACGAACCCACTCGTCTAAACCGACACTGCTTATTAAGGATTCAGGCATACGAAGTGATCTTTCTATTTAGAACTATATGAGTTGCATTTTATATCGAAGGCACATTTTAAACGATAACAACATAACCCATTTAAGAGCATTCTTACCACGGCCGTGCTCCTTTCCTGCACAAAATATACATAATACTTACCACCTGCACAAGACAATAGGTGAGCATGCAATCTATCCTATATGCGGTCATTGGTGATATCGACACCAAGAAGGACGATTACGTAGCCTTGCGACGCGCCCTCCAGTCAAGATAGCGAGCCTAACTGGAGGTCTCGCAATGCCTCGCGCCGAAGCACGATTTCCATAATTTCCTCCTAGGCCGATTCGGTCCCAGGGCTCCGGGTACCGTCTCAAGGAAAGCTCACCTTGTGCACAAGTCATCCTTGACCATGCGAATGTATGAACAGTTTAATATGTATGAAGTAAATTGCATAGCGTAACCATTATCAAATCACATAATCATTCCTACTCGCGCAAGGGTCCTTTCCCCCGAAACCGTACGTTCTGATTTAGCATCCCGTAGGCACCAAATTCTCCGAGGCATGATGTACCGCCACCAAGGTTTTCATAGTTGTGTTTTGCATGGCATGAAATATAGTCTGTCTCTTTCTTAGTGTGAACCTATCGATTCAGAGTTAACTTTTCTAGGTTGATATATTATCCCGAGCTCTTGATCTTAGTGGCAAGCATACATCCCGTTAGCATCATCGATTTGAACGTTGAACTTTAAGAATTTAGTTGGCGGGAAGGAGTAGAAAAGAAGGGGCCGAAGAACCACCTGCGCCGAGAGTAGGAGAACGCTTCGCGACGGTCAAGCGTCAGTTACACGAACTCCTGAAATGGCACGAGCATCGAATTAGAACTCTTCCTTTAATCCTTCCTTCGAAATTCCCAAAGACGCATTCAGAAATCGACGCGAAAGCACACTATCAAATCCACGCAACAATTCGTTCAGAAAGCCAAGAAAACCAATAAAACCAACGGCAGACGGGTTGCGTCGCTCCCTTTAGAGTTCCTTCACCCAGACGCCGCCTACCGCATCTAGGACTTATTCCAACAGTAGTCGATCCATTAGTTGGAACGGTACTCATATCACTCGTCCAAATCGATTTTATTGATGCCATGGTTTTTGTATACAAACTCGTCGCCGAGTCAGACTAGCCATCTATGTTCCCGACTATGTCTGACTTGGCACGAGCCTATTACATAGTGCTTCGCCCCCAACGGGAGCGGGGCACTACACTACCGGCGGAGGGGTAACTTTTTCTGTAAAGAGAGCGGCTGTCGGTCCCCGTAGGCTGCTTATTACGGAGAAGGGTGAGGGTGTAGACGATGTTCCGGAGGTAAGTCCAAGTCGGAGTTCTATCTTTGTTGTAGCTTTCTTTCCTCTCTGGGATATGACTTGATCATTTTTCTTTGTAGGCGTCTGACGAACCAGGCTCTCCTGAACCATCTGCTGTCTCAGTAGTTGATCCGGCCCTTGCCGCTTTGATTAGCGACATGTGTGCCGCGGTCCTCTCTGCGGGAGCTCTCTCAGCGGCGGCTAAGGACTCCCAAGCTGCTGAGGCCCCAGCCCGGGGTGACGAAAGTTTCCTTGGGCCCGTCTCCGAGATTTCTGAACTTCAGCGAGATGACGCCATCCCCGGTACATCCCCTCCCGAGGATGTAAGGGCGGATGAGTCTTTTATTCCTGACTCGGAGGCTGTTGGTGAAGAGGTTGTGATGGCTGTAGGCAAACCTCAGCCTCCACATTCCTCCACTGGTAAGCTGAGCCATATATTGACCACCGAGGGGGCTTATTTGCTCTATCAGCATATCCTTCGGGTCAAGTCGATTCATGGTTGCCTTGGCCGTGCAGGTCCTGACCCTTTATCTCATGCCGCTGATGTTCTTGGGGAAGGCCCGGTCTACCGTGATCAGGGGAAAGGAGCGTTTCCTCCCCTTCGTCATCGCATGTTGAGGGATATCCTGCCTGCTCTGGGTAGATGGGGATGGAGTTGGTGCTGGCCCCGGCCTCGTCTTCGGCTGCTTATACGGTTCCGGAGATTGACTTCTCGACCCTGCCGAGCATCCAAATTCTACGGGCCGCTGAAGAGGAATTGACCGATGTTCAAGCGTCTTTCCGTGCGGAGTTGGTTTCTCTTGTGGCAGGAGCGGCAGATTCTGTCGCGTCTTTTTCCGTGCTACCAGCCACACTCCCGTTGACACCGGTTTCCTCGGAGGCTTTGAACGAGGTGACGCAGGATGTGGTTGACAGCTTCTATCGCCACTTAGGGAGGGGTGTAAACGCTGCCGTGGAACGGGGGGTCCCTTTTTCTCTGTCTCTACGGGGAGCTCGGGGCTAAATTGACACTCTGAAGGGTCTTCCTGGCGGGCTGGGGTTAGCAGCGCTCCTGGAGCCTAAGTTGACAGAGGCTGACCAGCTTGTGACCCAACTGCTGGCAGTGCGGCAGGCTGGCTTGCCCGCCGCGACTGAACGGGAGCGGAGCTTCCTGGTCGCTGCTAGGGACAGGATTAAGCTCGCTCGAGAAACTGTCGGACCGGCTGTGCAGGAGGACCTTGACAAGTTCTCCGTCTCTTATGACCGACTGGGTCGTCGGAGTCAGGTTTGTAGAGCCCGGGAAGAATCTGCTTCTCGTGGAGTAGCTGATACGAAGGAGCGGATTCTCGCACTCCAGAAGAAGTTGGTCTTCTTAGAGTCAGAGCGGGAGGCTGCTCGTGCAGAACAAGAGTTGATTGCTCGAGAGGCCGAGAGGATTTCCCGATCCTCTGTCAACCTGGAGCGGGCCTTCAAGAAGTTTGAGGACAACTGGCGAGCCCATGCTCATCTGGAGGATACGGCGGTGTTGAATCAGGAAGCGGAGCACCGAGCCATACAGAAGCTTGAGCGGTCGGTTGCCTTGATAAAGGACCGTCTTACGGCGTTATGTGTTCCAGAGTAGTGATCGGCTTTCTGTCTTCTTCTTCTTCTCTCTTTCTCTTTTTTTTTCTTTTTTTTTAATTTTTGTAAGGGAGTGTGATCCCTGCTGATGTAGCCCTTTGATTTTTGAATAAATGAGCATGTTTCAACTCATCTTTTCTTTCTTACACTTGCGGTGTTTATGGAATTTGGAATTGCTGGGGGATTTATTTGTGGACCTGTTATCCTAGGCGTACCTTGGTTTTAGGTACGGATAACAGTTTAGATAGGATGTCCGGGACAGCCACGGCAAAGTGGTCATGGATGTTCTCGGTACTGGGGGAAGGAATGCCGTAGAGCAGCTGGGCTCCCGGGGCATGGTAAGATGGTAGATTTATGCTAAGAAGCTTAGCGAATGAATATTTGTGGACCTATTACCCTTGGCGTACCCTAGTTCAGGATGCGGATAATGGGGTGAAAGGGAACCGATCACATTTGCTCAGAGGTTATGATGACATGGCAAACATGAAGGTTTTATCGTGAAATCTTCCTGCTCAGCGGTAATGAGAACATGGCAGGAGAGATTTTACGGAAGCTATTTTTGGTCAACAGAGGACATTTGTGGTTAACAGAGGACATTTGTGGTCAACAGAGGACATTTGTGGTCAACAGAGGACAACAGAGGACATTTGTGGACCTATTATCCTTGTCGTATTCCGGTTGTGGGTACAGATAATAGGTTAAAAGAGGACCGACATACTTGCTCAGAGGTAATGTGGACATGGCAAATATGACGATTTCTTCGACGGAGCCTTCCCACTCAGAGGTAATGAGGACATGGCAGGAGTGGGCTCAATGAAGATTGGGTACATAGAACGACTCAGAGGTAGGAGAACGTGGAAGTTCTATGCGAGGGGGCGGTTTATTTTTGGTGGAAGTGAAGACGACTCAGAGGTAATGAGGACATGGTCATTTCGAAAGTTGGTGGATCGACTACCCTTTTTGTGCACTGGGAGTGCGGGTAGTGAATCCTGAGGGAGGATCTCTGCCAGGAAGAAAGTTCAGAGGTATAATCATACTTGACTTACTATCTGAAAGAGTGACCGGAATGTAAGTTCGGAGGCACCAGCTGGTACATAACTTGGTAATTTGGACTATTGAGGGAGTGAGAGTTCAGCGGCACCAGCGGGTGCATGGCTCGATGAGAGTTCAGTGGTACTAAAGGGGTACATGCCTCGATAATCTGGAGAATGATGGATGAGAGTTCAGTGGGACTAAAGGAGTACATGACTCGATAATCTGGAGAATGATGGATAAGAGTTCAGTGGTACTAAAGGAGTACATGACTCGATAATCTGGAGAATGATGTTTAAACATAGTATTTCTTCAGGAACTTGCCGTTGACGGGCAACATGAGCAAATCTCCGTTCTGCTTAGCGAGGCGGTAGGCGTCGTTGGAGAACACGGTCTCGATGACAAATGGACCTTCCCATTTAGGCTGGAACTTACCGGTGGTCTTGTGAGTCATGACCATCGGCCTCCGGACTGCCAGAACAAGATCACCCACTTGGAATGTTCTGATTTTAACTTTCTTGTTGAAGGCTCCTGAGATGCGTGCTTGGTATAGCTCGATCCTTTGCTGAGCTAGGAGGCGTTTTTCATCTAAAGCCTCCAACTCTTGTAGTCGTCGTCGGTAGTTATCATCCGTCGTCAATTGATAAGTGAGGGCGACACGGAGTGAGGGGATCTGAGTCTCCAAAGGGAGGACTGTCTCGCTCCCGTACACCAGAGAGAATGGTGTATTCCCGGTGGCTGTTCGAACCGTGGTGTGATAAGCCCATAAGCACTCGCCGAGCTTCTCGTTCCAGTCGCGTTTGTTGGAGGAGACGAACTTCTTGAGGAGCTTGATGATTGTTTTATTGAATGCCTCTGCCAACCCGTTTGGTGCCGGGTTATATGGTGTCGAAGCGACATTCTGAATGCGGTGCTTATCGCAGAATCGATAGAATGCATGGCTTATAAACTGTGGACCATTATCATGGATGATTCTTCGTGGTAGTCTGAAGCGGTAGATAACGTGATGCTTAAGAAAGCTGATCACATTTGAAGTTTTAACTTCTGCGAGTGGGACAGCTTCCGCCCATTTGGAGAAATAATCAGTGATCGCAAGTATGAAGCGATGTCCTCGGGAGAAAGGTGGGGTGATTGGACCAATGATATCCATCCCCCATGCTTCGAATGGCCAGGACGCCACTGTCGGATGTAGAAATTCGGATGGTCGGTGAATGAAGTCTGCGTGGACTTGGCAGGCCTTGCATTTTCTGGCATAATCTATCGCATCTGCCACCATCGTGGGCCAGTAGTAGCCCATCCGGCGAAGGCGGTCCTGTAGCTTAGGGCCGGGTTGATGGGCCCCACAGACACCGTCGTGAGCTTCTCGTACAGCTTCTGTAGCTTCCGCGTTCGACAAGCACCGGAGCAATAATCCGTCGTAGGAGCGGCGATACAACATTTTCGTCTCTGTATCGTAGAAGAATCTGAGAGAACGCCGTCTGATAGAGGTGGCTTCCTTTGGATTCTCTGGAAGGATGTCGTATACGACGAAGTCGATGAACGGCTGTCTCCAGTCCGGTGTGTCGTCGACCGTCTGGGCGGAATAACTTGCCATGGCTTGAACGTTGTTCTTGGGACAGACCAGTTCGTGGCCTATTACGTCAACCGAATGATGAGCTTGGTTCGACACTGCTAAGGAAGCGGCAAGGCCTGCTAGGGCATCGGCTTCGATATTTTGGAGTCTGGGGACGTGCTCGATGAAGAATCCCTCGAATGATGAGATAATGTTGATCGCAATTTGATGGTAGGGGATCATGTCTTCATGGCGAACCTCGTATGAGCCCCTGATCTGATTGACGATTAGTTGGGAGTCGTCGTATGCTTCAAGGTATTCTACCTCCAGCTCTTTTGCAAGTTGGAGGCCAATGACCAGAGCGTTATATTCGGCCACATTGTTGGAGCAGGGTTCCGTGAGGGAGTAGGCGCGATTGATCACCAGCCCAGTAGGAGAAATTAATACCACTCCGACCCCGACGACGATGTTTCCCTTGGGTCCGGTCCTTGAGGCGCCATCGAAGAACATTCACCATATGTTATCGTGGGTGGCTGTATTCGAATCGACGACCTCGTCTGGGATCTCTTTATAGATTCTGGATGACTCCGATCCTGGGTGGGCTGCCAAAAAGTCTGCTAGGGCTTGACCCTTAACAGTCTTTTGCGGGACGAAGATCATATGATAGGGGGACAGCAATATTGCCCATGTGGCGAGACGAGAGCTGAGGGCCCCTGGTTTAGTCATGAGGACTCTGAGAGGGTTGATTCGTGAGATCACATGTATGGTTTGCCCCGTGACATAGTGCCGCGTCTTTTGAATGGCGAATACCAGGGCGAGGCATTCTTTCTCCACAGCGGTGTATCAGTGTTCGGGCCCGACCATCATTCGGCTGAGATAGTAAATGGCCTGCTCGTGGCCTGCGTCGTTGTTTTGTGCCAGCAGGGCACCGAGGGAGTGTTCCATTGCTCGTACATAGAGCAGGAATGGTTTTCCAGGTACCGGGGCCACCAGGACTGGAGGATTTGATAAATATTCTTTGATGTCATCGAAAGCGCGCTGGCATTCCTCGTCCCATACGAATGAGACTCCCTTCTTCATGAGGTGGGTGAACGGTCGACATCGCTCGGATAGGTTGGAAATGAACCTCCTGATATAAGCTAGCCTCCCTTGGAGGCCTCTAAGTTCACGGAGATTTCTCGGGGGACCCATCTCCATGATTGCCCTCGTTTTCTCGGGGTCTACATGGATACCCCGTGCAGTGATGATGAAGCCCAAGAACTTCCCGCTGGATACGCCCAAGAACGATTTTGTAGGGTTCATCTTCAGATTGTGGGCTCGCATTAAGTTGAACACTGTTCTCAGGTCTTGCAGATGATCTTCCTTACGGCGACTCTTGACGGCGATGTCGTCGACATAGCATTCCACTGTCTTGCGCAAATGTTCTCTGAAAATGATACTCATGGCTCGCTGATATGTAGCGCCAGCATTCTTTAGACCGAATGGCATGACTGTGTAGCAGTATGTGCCAATCGGGGTTCGGAATGAGGTGTGCTTTTCGTCGTCGGGAGACATCTTGATTTGATTGTACCCCGAGAATCCATCCATGAATGACATACGTTAAAAGCCGCATGTATTGTCGATCATGATGTCTATGATAGGAAGGGGAAATTCATCTTTGGGGCATGCCTCGTTCAGGTTGCGGAAGTCGATGCAGATTCGAATCTTCCTATTCTTCTTGAGGACGGGTACTATATTGGCGACCCAATCAGGATGTTGCTCTTTACGAATGAAGCCGCTGGCTATTAGCTTGTTGACTTCGGCTTCGATCGCGTCTATGACGCCTGGGCGGAAGCGTCGTTGTTGCTGCTTGACTGGCTTTGCATCTGGCCGTATATTGAGTTTGTGGAGAGCGATGTCAGGATTTAACCCCGGCATGTCTTCATAGCTCCATGCGAATACATTAATGTATTCTCTGACAAGTTCTAACAGCGACTCTCGTTCTTCGTCAGTTAGGCTTTTACTGATAAATATCCGTTTTGGAGAAGATTCGCTGCCGAGATCCACTTGTATGACCTCATCTTCAGTAGGAAGTTCTCTCAGTTCGAACCGCTTTTCCCATTGTGCATCTAATTGCTGGGCCCATGGCTCTAGCTCAAGGATTCCGGAGATGTCTTCGTCTTTCTCGTAAGCGTCGGTGAATGCCATGTTGACTGACATGACTTGTCTGAACACGTCTCCGATGCTGGTATCTGAGTCGGAAGTCGGTGATCCGGTTGAATGTGACTGCCAGTCGTATTCTTTATCTGAGCTTTCAGGGGTCGTAGTAGGCGTTACATACCATAAACCGCATCGGGTTTTGTTATAGTAGTTCCATGGTTTGCCCGTCGGGGCTGGCGTCTTCAAAGGTAATCGTCGTCCAGTGCCGTAGTTCAGTCCTGGCGTTGTCTCTAGATCATACCCCTATTTTTGTATGAGATATTTGGATTGAGGGCTATAGAGATACAGAGGCAGTCTTCCAGCATCTGACCCGAAGTCGACTTCTTCCATAGCGAGGGGATGTGGGTTGTTCGTCCGGCCGAAGATGATCGGGTGGTCCCCTCCCTCGACTATTCGATAAGTGTCTTCTACTGGAGTAAGTCGGATGGCGGTGTACACGTTTGTCACCTGTGTATGTAGGTGAGTGCCTATACCGTGTTCCATAGCATATATTATACATAGCTTATTGAGCTCGGTGTAGTTCAAAGATAACCCTTTATTGATGAAGTAAGGTATCTTTTCTAGAGGGATTACATCATCTGCGGAAGGGGTATCGGAGTGGGCAGCCACATACTTGGCCAATTCTGGTTCTTCTTCGGCCACCCCCTGTATAAATGAAGACTGAGAGGACGACCTAGTCAGCTTGATCTTCAGAGGCTCAACTGGTGGAGCAGATCGTCGAGTTGTTGGTAAACTAGCAACCCCCAGTTTGGTACTTGATGTGAGGCGAGGGGTGGCTGGTTCGCTAGTAGTGTCAGACCTCGCATCGGGGTGAAGAACCTTCTTGGGAAGGCGTATTGTGAGCGGTCTGTCGGAGGGATTGGGCTTCTCCGTTTGGAGCTGACCGACTCTCGGTAGTCTGATGGTAAGTGGCCCTGTTATGGGTCTCGGCGCTTGGCCGAACCTTGACAGCCGGATTCTCATTTGTTTTTCTTGTGCGGAGAGACTGATTGCGTCCTTACGCAGAGTGGCCGTAAGGGGTGCGGAATTGCCCGGTTTGCGAGCCTGAAGGTGGATCGTTAGAGGTTCTTCTGATCCTGTAGCCGTCTTGTTGTGAGCTTGCACATCTTCTTCGACCAGATGCTTCTTTGATTTTTCGTACAGACAGGAGTCTGAGTAATAAGATTCGACCCCCTTGAAGGGATCGATATCGGCAAACTCTGTCCTCACGAAGCCGTGCTTATCGACATATTTGAAGCACTGGTGTAGCGTGGAAGGCACGATCATGTAATCGTGTATCCAAGGCCGCCCCAGAAGGATATTGTAAGAAGTGTCGGCATCTATGACATAACATGTGACTTCTGATTGGAGATCGCCGATCTGACACTTCAAACGGATCTTCCCTATTGGGTAGCTCCTGCCCGAATTGAAACCGCTAATGGCGGTGCTTGTAGGTGTCAGGCGATGCATCGGAATGCGAAGATGATGTAGCAGACCCTTCGGAATGATGCTTATAGAGGACCCAGGATCAATGTGCATTCGGTCCACCTTTACGTCGCTGATGTATCCAGTGTAGTATAGCGGGTGATCATGCAGGTTAGTTTTTATGAGCATATCTTACGGAGAGAAGACGATATTGGGCATTGCTCCCGTACACGCACTATCTTGGAGCTCTGCAGGTTGGTTATCTCCCGTGAGGTTGACCTGAGCCAAGTATGCGTCGGCATTCTGGAGCGCCTCACTTAAAGCCGTGCGGACATCCTTTGAGAGCCTGAGGAGTTCATATAAAGACAATTTGGCCGGGGTATTAGCTAATTGCGCTAAGATGTCGAAGTTGTAGGGCCTCTCCAGCCCCTGAGGTGTCTCCTTCCGGAGAGACTTGTCGAAGCGAGTCTCCTTCGGCCTAGGCTTGTCGGTCGTCGAAGGCTGAGCCGGTCCCGGAGCATCATTGGTCGTGGGCGGATGATCATCAGTCACGTTTTCGGTCACCGGTTGGGCTTGTGTTCCAGATCGAGTAGTGACGGCCGAGACTTCCTCTTCTTCCGCCGAGGCAGTGCGGCAGGATCTGACTTTTTCACTTTTCCTTTTAGAAGGTGGAGAGGGCTGTGTTACCTCGTGGACTAGGTCCGGATGGACCCACATGACTTCCCCTCGTGATGTGGTGAGGGGTACTAGACCAGCAGCTTGATCGCGAGCAGGCGGCAGATTAGCAATCTCCATTGTTGCCAGAGGGATGGGTATAACCCCGTCCTGAGTCTCTGTTGGAGGGAAGCTGCCGAATTATACGGATACCATGTTGGCTGCCACGGTTACCTCTTCGAAATCGATGGCCAGGGCGTTCGAATCGATGAGGTTTTGGATATACCGTTTCAGTTGGTAGCAGTCGTGTGTAGCATGGTGGACGTAGCGATGGTAATGGCAGAACTTTGGGTTCTCCAGATCAGCCGGCCAAGGCTCCCGCCTTGGTGGAGGAAGCTGAATCCTATCTCCTTGTATAAGCATGTCCAAGATAGGCTTGACGTGTCCGTCTTCAAAGGAATAAGTGATTTGAGGCCATTGTTTGTCTGCCGGCTGTGGCTCGGGCTTCTGGGCTGTATCGGTCACCATAGCCTGCTTGCCTTTGTTATCCCGGTTGTTGGAGGGGCTACTCCCATTGTCGTTGCTGGTGTTGGGACGCTTGCTCTTGTTCTCTCTCTCTGAGATATGCAACCCCAGTTGGCGAGCCTTCTTCAATCGTTCTTCAGCACTTGTAGCACTGATGATAAAAGCCTTCCAGTCCTTGAACTGACTTTCGCCCATCCAGAGACTAATTGTTGGAAGTAGTCTCTTTTGGCAAATTTCAATCAAAGAAGAGTCCGGGTTGCCAGATGGTAACTTCATTGCGGTTTGACAAAACCGCTCAATGTAATTTCTCGTCAGTTCTTTCTCTCCTTGAACGACGTCCATGAGGGTAGACATCCTAACGTCCTGCCCTACCTCATAGAACCTCTCCAAGAACAATCGTTTGAAGCCAGCGAAGGAGTGGATGCAATTGTCTGGCAGGTTGCGGTACCAATCGAAGGCGACTCCTTCCAATGCCCCAATGAATAACCGCGTGAGGATAGCGTCATCATGGGGCAGATGGTCGGTAGTTGTAGAAGCATGGAATTTCACAACCAGAAAGCCCATGCGCCAGACACTACATGCGCTAGAACTCAGACGAAGAATTTCACAGCAAAATCAATAAGTATAGACATTTGAAGGACTTTTTATTTATATATAAAAGTCTATTGCATGTCTAAGAAAAGGTTGTACAAAGGAGAAATTCTACAAAGGAAAGATCCTAAGCCTACAGCCTGCGGCCACCGTGCACCTTCAGATAAGCGCAGCGGCCACCATGCGCCTTCAGATAGGTGCAGCTTCACCATGCGCTGTCAGTTAGGCGCAGCAAATACCATGCGCCTCCATCCAGGCGCATCCCATCATCTCTTCAGCAGCCCAGCTATGTGCATCCCTTCAGCCAAATTCTTCCAGCCAGGCTTACCTGGCCGAGCAGAGCCCAGTTATGTGCCACTCTTCCAACCAGGCTCGCCCGATAAATGCTTCGATACACAAAGCATTTAACCCTCTGGCTGGAACCAAGGAAGAGAAGAGCACCGCAAATGTTGTGGCCAGGGGAGGCTTCGAAAGAGCCTCCAAAGCCGAAGGAAGACCGTGATCGAAACCGCGGCTAAAGAAGCAGCTTTCGACACGATCAAAGTGGGGAAACCCCACTTTGCAGGAAGAGAGAGCCTTGCACCGCCATTCCGATCTACGGCTCTTCCGGAATAACGGAGACGAGGCTCGAGCATCCCTATCTTTGGATGCAACAGGCACCTTCCGCCTGCCTCAGAAGCCCTCGACTCCGTCTTTTGGATGTAACAGTCACCTTCAAGTGCATCAAAGACAACACAGCGTCTCATCTTTACCCTCGGGAGCACTTCGTCAACAGAATGCACCCGCATGTTCAAGTTCATGTTGGAAGTACGTGAGGGAATGAGAAGCACACCTTCTCTCCATGCCACTATTTATAGGCCAGGCAGATCAAACCCACGCGCCAAGTGGATGGCCCTCCGAATTTCGTGCAATAAATTTACATTAAATGGATGAACCGGACGCCTCGAATTCCAAACGGCTATTTATAGCACTCGAAGAACGAGACAGCCGCATCATTAAAAGACATGTCCGATGCGCCAGCCAGATAGCGCATCACACGGACACGTCCTTCGGCATCAGGCGCATCACACAGACGCGCCCTACAGTACTCGGCGCATTATAGAGGGTGCGCCCCCACACATCTCCATACCGAGTGGAACGCCAACCGACGCGCCCACTCAGCTGTCCATCGAACGTCACCAACATTAAATGCTGAACTGACAGAGTTGGCAGCACGCCTCCCAAAGTCTGAACAAGTGACAGCTTTATTCAGAAAACGAAGCGTCGGCAACGTTAGCATCATCATGACTCTATTCCGACGGCTACTGCCACGTGGCCACCCGCATGCGTCTCTACGGCCATGCATCCACACCCGCATGCGCCTCTACGGACATACGTCCACACCCGTATGCGCCTCTACGGCCATGCATCCAAACCAGCATGCGCCTCAAAAGCCATGCGCCTCAGACCCTTCACTGATCCCTAAAGACAGAAGAAGAGTCTCCGGTTGAAGTTTTGCATGCGCCTCAAAAGCCATGCGCCCCAGACTGATCTCTGATCCCAAAAGACAGAAGGAAAGTCGCTTGCATGCGCCTCAAAAGCCATGCGCCCCAAATGGTTTGTAACTCCTAAAGGTTATGAGCTGCAGCCTCCTCCTGCGCCCAATCCAAGACACAGCTCACCAGATTACTCCTCTCCACCAAATCCGAGATCTTCGAACCATGGGTCGATGACACGTGTCCTTTGACTCAACTCGTCCAAGATTTCAGCAACGGAAAGATCTTCTCTTCTGCTACGTACCGGCTCACAACAGCAGTATGAAGAGTTCTCCCCCTCGATCAGGGCGCAGCATCCGTGCGCCTCCATCAGCAACCTCCACGTGGCGTCCCCACACCGGCGCACCCTATATGCGCGCATGAGCAGCCAGCCTGCAGAACTATAAATAGAAGGATCGTCCCCTTCACACACACACAGAGACTCAGAACACAAGACTCACAGAGAATCCACAACAGAGAATCACCAGAGAGGTAGTCCTAGACACTCAACGTCTTCCTCCTCTCAGCAAGCTCCAGCACCCAGAGCAATCAACACCTTCAGAGAACCGATAACCGCCGTCAGCCGGTCAACGGAGTCAACACATTACCACTCGCTCCATTGGCACTAAGGACCCAGCTTAAACAAAAGTGTACTCCTAGGACTACATCTAAGTCCTATATTGTATCACTGTTCTGTTTGTATTAAGATTTCAATCAAAACAATTTTAATGGCAAACAAGCTGGCGACTCTGCTGGGGACTTCTTTCTCCTCTACCGAGAAGGTTGTGTCACAGGCCGACGACGTGAAGGTGGGCTCCTCCCACAGGACGCTGGTAGTGCGCCTCAATCAACAGGCGTACGAGGAGTTCATTTCTGAAGGAAGTGCGAGTCCTTCGAAGCGGCTGTCGAAGCCGAAGAAGACCCGCGCAGCCTGGGTGCGCAAAGTCGACGCCTTGGGCACCACCGTTGAAGGGGATGCGCCCGTCCAGCCTTCCCTTCCTGCTGACGTCCTCAGCAGTCAAGGTGCGCCCGCCGATGCAGCGCATCTCTCGGGGAAGCGTGCGGCTGACCACGTTCCCCAGCCATCTTCCTCTCAGGCGAGGAAGATACGTCGACGGAGCAGGGGCGCAGCCAACGCCCCGCGCATCACTTCTGATGCGCCACAAAGAGCCTCTGTCTTTGACAGACTCACTCGCTGTAATGGCGAGGAGAATTTGGATGCTGAGTACTATGCGCCCCAGCGGGCTGGTACGAAGAAATCCAAGGCGGCACGGGCCATGCGCCACAAACGTGCTATGCCAGCAGCCGGCCAGAGGCACGCGCTTACAATCACGCGTGCTGCCGATGGCAAGCTGTACAAGGTTGACTCAAGTGCTTCTGCACTGACAATGAGTCGACCTTCAAAGTCCTCATCTCGCTTGGGCGCATTCACTGCGTGCACAACCAAGTCGAGAGAGGCAAACTCTGTGGTCTTGAACTCCCGTGCCTCCTCTGGTTGTGCGTTCGAGGTCCGTTCAAGTCACTTCAAATGCTGTGGTTCCCCCACTACTGATCGTGATGCCTGCTTGGTATTAGATCAGGGGGCGCAGCACTCACCCGACCACCCCGGCGCTTGGCCCTGCCATGCGCCTGAGAGGGGTGTGAGGGTAGCACTCTCCTCCAACGACTTGCGCAACGTGATCACTCATAAGCGCCGGTCAGGAGAGTTGACCAACAAGCACGATGCGCCTCTCACGGGGCACACTTGTGCAGTGGTCACCATCAACTGCTGTTGCAAGACGGCAGTACCGCCAAAGCAGTCGGTCTTCCAATGGCTACAATCATCGACACCCCTCCGACATCGCCTTGGGACGAAGGTGTCAGCAGAAAAGGAACTAAAGATTGCGTCATGCAACGTGATCTCCAATTCCTCATCTGTCCGGAAGACGACTGCCAATTCTTCGTCTTCATCCAAAAGCCAGCCGAGGAAAACCAAGGCAGCTGTCACGACCTCTGGAGTGTTCGAAGGCACTCGGTCGAGGAAGAAGTCCTTGGAGGAAGCTGGGGGTAGCCAGACCCTTGTCGAGCCTCCTTCCGAAGACGAAGATGTCCAAAGCACAGCTGCGGCGGATCTTCATCAAGGCGAAGATGGCCTCTCTGAAGCCCCTCAAAAGGACGATGTCCTCCAGGACACCGCCGGGGGTAGTGCTGAAAACGAAGAGGCCCTTCAAGACAGAGCTGAGGGCAGTCAGGCCCTTGCAGATGTGCATGTCGAGGACGAACTCCAGAATGTGGCTGGGGGTAGCCAAACACCAGGAGAAGTGACTCCCCCACATGAGAGCGAGGCTGAGAGCGAAGCCTCAACTAATCCATCCACTTCCGGCCATGTCATGACAGTATACATGACCGGGGGTGATCTCGAGACTGATGCGCCGCCACAGGACATTGTCCAGCGCATAGACTCGCTAGAGGGAGGACTCAAAACCCTCTCTGCCTCAATGCAAGCACTGACTCAAGCAGTGTTTGAGATGCGGTCGGCCTTGATCAGGATACCTTCAAATGGTCCCGACCCAGGAGCCAATGGAGAGTCGAGTGTGCCCATCCAACGGACACCCTCAGACACAGAAGCACCTCGGACGTCGGAGCCCTCAAATGCTCCACTCCAGGTGGTACCTCCTTCCCCGACTCCTAGCTCCACGGAGGACGTGGTCGAAATGATCAAAGATCTGCGGGAGCGCTTCGAGTCCAAGAACAGGCAGGAGAAACGCCAGAAGATGTTCATTCCCCAGCCTTATCCCCTTGAGTGGAACAAGGTGGTTTATCCCCCAAAGTATAAACCACAAACACTCACGCCGTATGACGGGAAGGACTCTCTACGACGGTACCTGACGTACTTCCAGTCGCAGACAGGGCATCTTCCAAAGGAGGACGCGCTCCTCACCAGCATCTTTGTTGGGGCCCTGAAAGGGGTGGCGTATGACTGGTACTGCAGCCTCCCCGATCATTCCATATCGTCCTTCGACGACCTGACACGCCTCTTCCTTGACCGCTTCTACGACGGTGGGAAGGACATGACGATGGCGTCTCTCATTGAGATACGCCAGAAGGACAAGGAAACGGTTCGAGCATTCATCGAACGCTTCCGTCAGGCCTACTTCAGGCTACCTCCAGGCATGCCAGAACATGCGCTTCTCTTCGCTTGCAGTATGAACATGCTGCCTGCAGTAAAGCTCTGGCTTAACTCTACTCCCCCTCCCGACTGGAGCTCCCTAATCATTGAAGCTGAAGCTGCAGAGAAGAAGGCGGCCAATGCACGTCTTCTGGGTGTTAGCTTCCCCGCCTTTGACGATAAGGGGAAAAAGTCCGCAACCAACAACTCCGGACGAGAAACAAAGGGGAAACAGGCATTAACTGTTAATGCCTCGAAGGGCGCATCTGCGCCTACTCAAAAGCCTCTACTGGCACCAAGACCCAAGGAGGTGTATTCATTCAATGATGACGACACCCTGCAACTCTTTGAGATACTGAAGCAGGGTGACAAGATCAAGCTTCCGGACCCGAAGCGGCCCGATGAAGTCGAGAAAGTGGACAACCCGAGGTACTGTCACTACCATCGGTTTGTCGGACACCCGACTAAGGACTGCTACGTCCTCAAAAATTACATCCAGTGCATGATCAATGCGGATGTAATCTCCGTCGACTACGAAGAGAAGACGGTGTCAGCTAATGTGGTGTCACTTCAGTTCGGCACCTTGCCGTCGACTACCACACAAGATGGCGTCGTCCCCATCCCTAAGGCGACAATAGAGGTGGTGAATTTGCCACCCACCCGTAACAATGTGAGTGGACTTGTCCCACTCACCACATCTCGAGGAGAGGTCCTCTGGGTTCACCCTGACCTCGTCTCCGAGGTAACTCAACCGGAGGTACGCCCTACCTCCAAAGCAAAAGGCAGGAAGATCAAGTCTTGCCGCACGGTCTCTTCTTCAACGGAAGAGGCGCTTCCTGTGCAGACGCGTGCACAACAGAACTCCCAGCCCGGTGAAGCTGCCGCCGAAGTGGTGCCTCCTGGCACCATCCCTGAGGAGGGTCCATCCAAGCCCTCAGCAGCCAATAAACAAAAGCAAGTGGAGGCCCGTTTCGACAGACCTCTGCGGAAAGAAAATGCTTCGGGGCTAGCCAAGCCCCACAATTTTGACATTCTGGCACAACTGGCCAGTACTCCTGCACGTCTGTCTTTGTTCGAGCTCCTGCGTCTCTCCAAGGACTCCCGAGAAGCTCTCTGCGAAGCTCTGAAGGATGTCGAATCCTTTCTCAGTCAGGTCAAGCAGCCTGAAGACCTCCCAACTACTTGTGCACACTGTCATTGTGCGGATGAAGTTATCCCAAACATAACCTTCACCCAACAAGACATGCTGCTCAAGCATCACCGACATAACCGACCATTGTATTACACAGGGTACATCGGTTCGGTAAAGGTGAGCAGGATTCAGATCGATCCGGGGTCCTCCCTAAGCATCATTTCAAAGGCGCTGCTATCAAAGCTGGGGATCCCAATGTACCGGCTGGCGCCCTCCAATACGACCATCAGCGGCTTCAACGCCAGCAAAAGCGAGCCACTGGGCAAGATCCGGCTGAAGTGTCACATCGGCAGCCTCAAAACTGAGGTGACCTGTTATGTGGTGGATGCCGAGGTCAACTACAACATCTTACTCGGACGACCATGGTTACATGAGTACATGGTGGTGCCCTCCACGCTCCACCAATGCATGAAATATGTATCCACCAACGGCGTCATCCGGACGGAGTTTGCAGATATCGATCCCTTCAAAGGGATTGAGGCCTACTTCACCGATTCCGACTTGTACAAGCCACTTGACGAGGAGGAAGCCAACGACGCCGATGATGAAGCAGAGACGGCAACAGAGCCGGACTTGGAGCCTGAAGTGACTCCTGACGCCCCCTTGAAAATTCGTCTGAAGGGGAGACCACCCCAGACGGCGCCTCCAATGAGCATCAAGCTATCAGGAAAAGCGCCAGCTCGCGAAGCTCCCCTGAAGATACGCCTCAAGGGGAAGCCACCACAAACAGCGGCTCCCCTGGTGGTAAAATTACAAGGGAAGGTGCCACTCATCGAAGGCGCAACTGAGGCACCCCTCAAGGTGCGTCTTAAAGGCAAGCCGTCGCAGTCATCCAAGATGCCGGAGAGGGCTCACATAACCCTCTCAGACACCAAAGTCAGAGCGGTGGAGGACTCTCCTGATCCGGCCCCAGTGCTTACAGATGAGGAGCTTGGCGAATATATCTCTGCTGATGTAGACGCACCCTCCTTCGACAATGTAATCCCACGGGATAAAATCTCGTACTTTATCAATAATAGAGTGTCTTTCAATTATTCTTGTCTTCCACACTGGAATGCCATGTATACATTAGACAACGCTCTACGGTCGTTGCAAACACAAGTAACGACCGTCTACCACAATCAAATAGTCCCGTCTCGACGGGGGTTAGGCTATGTCACGCCGCCATCAACTCCAGAGAGTTCAGACGCAGAAGACAGAACATTCCCACTCGTCTGAAGCATCGACGTGGGATTCCGATACCAGTATCGGATCAGTCTTCAGGAAAGTGCTGTCAGCTAACATAACATCGGCGCAACCTCAGAAGGATGAAGGCGAGGACCAACCGCCGGAACCCTTCGAAGAAGAACCCTGGGCTCAACGCCTAGGGGAACAATGGGAGTCTCGTTTTGAGTTACGAGAACCTCCCACCGAAGACGAAGTCGAGCAGATCGACCTCGGGGATGGGTCTTCTTCTAAACCCATCTTTATCAGCAAAAGCTTGGAAGGAGAAGACCGAGAATTTTTAGTCCAACTGGCTAAGGAGTATATCGACGTCTTCGCCTGGAGCTACGAAGACATGCCGGGTCTCGATCCACAGATCGCGATGCATAGGTTGAACATCTTACCAGATGTCAAACCTATCAAACAACAACAGCGACGCTTCCACCCGGACATCATGAACGCCATCGACCAGGAGGTGGACAAGCTCTTGACCAGTGGCTTCATCCGTGAGGAACAACACCCGGACTGGGTAGCCAACGTCGTCCCTGTCACCAAGAAGAACGGGAAGATACGAGTCTGTATCGACTTCAGGGATCTCAACTCTGCTTGCCCGAAGGATGAATTCCCGCTCCCAATCACCGATGTAATGATCGACAACACATGTGGCTTTGAACGCATGTCCTTCATGGACGGGTATTCAGGCTACAATCAAATCAAGATGTTCCCCGATGACGCAAAACACACGTCATTCAGGACTCCGAAAGGTGTTTTCTGCTACACAGTAATGCCCTTCGGCTTGAAGAACGCCGGTGCAACGTACCAGCGAGCTATGAGCACCATCTTCCGTCAACATCTTCGCAAGACAGTTGAGTGCTATGTTGACGACATCGCAGTCAAGAGCCGCCTCAAAAGAGATCACCTACAAGACCTGAAGACGGTCTTCGATCTCATGCGGGCACATCAACTCAAAATGAACCCCGCTAAATCCTTCCTGGGGGTTTCTAGCGACAAATTCTTGGGCTTTGTCATCACGGCAAAAGGCATTCATGTCGATCCCGAGAAGACTAAAGCCATCCTCAACATGGACCCTCCGAAGAACCTTCGAGAACTTCGGGGCTTACAGGGACGTCTGGCATACATCCGGAGGTTCATAGCAAACCTCTCCGGTAAATGTCAACCCTTTACTCAGCTCATGAAGAAGGGAGTCTCTTATGTCTGGACAGAGGAGTGCCAAAAGGCTTTCGACGACATCAAGGCTTACTTGACAAGCCCGCCAGTCCTAGTGGCACCTGTCGCCGGCAAACCATTCCTCCTCTACGTCCGTGCCATGGATCATTCCCTCGGCGCTTTACTGGCTCAAAACAGCGATGCAGGCTACGAGCAAGCAATCTACTACCTCAGTCGAACACTCATCGGGGCCGAACACCGGTACAACCCCGTTGAAAAGGAGTGCTTGGCTTTGGTGTTTGCCATTCAGAAGACTCGTCATTACGTCTCCGGCCAGACAATTCACGTCATCTCCTGAGTCAATCCGCTCAGAGTTCTCATGACGAAGCCAGGGTCATTAAACTCCCGGCTGGCTACATGGGCGATCCTACTAACGCCATACAACATGGTGTTTGTCCCGCAGAAGGCGGTCAAGGGTCAGGCTCTGGCTGACTTTTTAGCTGCACACCCCATCCCAGAATCTTCAAAACTCTATGAAGATATCCCGAATGAAGTCCAAGAATCAAACGTCACTGAAGGAAGCCCCATTTGGCGGACGTTCTTCGATGGCGCTTCACGAACGGGCCCCAACGGCCAAATCATAGCAGGAGTGGGGGTAGTCTTAGTCTCCCCCGATCAGCTGGTCATCCAGCGCACATACTCCCTTTCGAAGCCGTGCTCCAACAATGTTGCTGAGTACAACGCACTCGTCATGGGACTCCAGCTAGTACAACAGCTGGGGGTGGATCATCTGGAAGCCTACGGCGACTCGAAACTCGTCGTAAACCATATTCGGGGGCAATACGAGGTTCGCCATGAAGATTTGATCCCTTACCATGAGGTTGCATTGAACATCATTTCAACCTTCACTGGGTTCTTCATCGAACATGTACCCCGTCTACAAAACTTGGAGGCTGACGCTCTGGCTGGCCTCGCAGCCTCATTGGCCGTGCCCCTTGGGACTCAACACTATGTCACGGTAACTGGCCGAGACTTGATTTGTCCCAGAAATAACCTATGTTTGCAAATGGCTCACGCCATGCCGACAAACACTGGGGTTAATGTCCGAGACTGGAGGTTCCCGTTCATCGACTTCGCTGTCTACGGAATCCTTCCAGAGGACCCGAAGGAAGCCGTCTCAGTCAGGAGACGCTCTCTTCGATTCTACTACGATACAGCCACTAAAATGCTGTACCGACGCTCCTTCGACGGGCTTCTCCTTCGATGCCTGTCTAACGAAGAAGCGGCCGAAGCTCTTCGAGAAGCTCATGACGGAACTTGCGGAGCTCACCAACCAGGGCCTAAGTTGCAAGATCGACTGCGACGTATGGGCTACTACTGGCCAACCATGGTTGCCGACGCAGTGGAATATGCTAAGAAGTGCCATGCATGCCAACTTCATGCAGACTTCATACATACACCATCTGAACCTCTACATCCTACAGTCGTCTCCTGGCCATTCGAAGCCTGGGGCATGGACATTGTAGGGCCAATCACCCCTCCGTCATCGAGAGGACACCGCTTCATCCTGGCCATCACCGATTACTTCTCCAAATGGGCGGAAGCAGTCCCACTAGCGGAAGTAAAAAGCTCCAGGGTGGTCAGCTTTATCAAACACCATGTCATTTACCGTTTCGGGGTACCCCGGCGGATCATCCATGACAATGGTCCTCAGTTTATCAGCCACATTTTCAGCAGATTCTGTGACAAGAATCGCATTCAAAACGTGGCCTCAACCGCCTACAATCCGACAGCAAACGGATTGGCCGAGGCGTTCAACAAAACTATCGTCAGGCTGCTCAAAAAGGTCGTGTCATCCAACAAACGTGACTGGGACAAAAAGCTTGGCGAATGCCTTTGGGCCTACCGCACAACGGTACGGACCCCAACAGGCAACACTCCATTCTCCCTGGTCTACGGGAGCGAAGCAGTACTGCCTCTCGAGATACAGATACCTTCGCTCCGCGTGGCAATCACAAACGATCTCACAGAAGAAGACAATCAACGTCGTCGTCTGCGGGAACTGGAGGCACTGGACGAAAAGCGTCTCCTAGCTCAACAACGCATCGAACTTTACCAAGCCCGTATATCACAGGCTTTCAACAAGAAGGTCAAGCAAAGAACTTTCCAAGTTGGCGACCTGGTTTTAGCAGTCAGAAGGCCAATGGTGTTAACTCACAAGACACCAGGGAAGTTCGAGCCCAAATGGGAAGGACCCTTCATCATTGAGACGGTATACTCAAACGGTGCTTACCGGCTCGCCAAACCCAATGGGGACTTGTTCATGATGCCCATCAACGGCAAGTTCCTAAAGAAGTACTATTCTTGACATTCTCCAAGACATGTATTTCCCCAAACAACCTCTTTTCACAAAATCAATCGCTTCCGGAACCCAGCTGTTCCGTGGCATCCTTCCGTAGAAAGATAACCACGTCCACATTACCTCTGAGTTGTCTCTCTACATCCTACAAAGCGGAACCTTACATTTTGTGAGCTTACGCTATCCTTCATGTTTACCACGTCCACATTACCTCTGAGTAAACATCCCGTACAAACAACTCCTGTGTTGTCGTACATTGATCGCAGAACTTCCACGTCCATATTACCTCTGAGTTGTTCAGCGTATCCCCCAGGATCATTCCTACCACGTCCATAAAATACCTCTGAGTAGGAAGATTCTATCATTTGAACCTAATGATTGCCATGTCCACATTACCTCTGAGCAAACATGTTGGTTCCTTTATACTTATTATCTGTACCTAAAAACCAAGGTGCGCAAAAGATAATAGGTCCACATAAATCATCAAGTTCATGAGATCAAAAATGAACACATCACAAAGAGATAGTGTATTTCCTTATTTTCAAAAGGAGTACAGAAATACGCTATTTCCCCAGCAAGAGTTACAAAAAACACATAAAAAGAAGAGAAGCTACAATCCCCGATCCTTCCCAGGGTGGAATGAGAGTTCTCTGACTCGACGTCTCAGGTCGGCAGTGCGAGTTTCCACAGTCGCCTGGACTCGCAGCTCGGCTTCTTGACGCATTAACCCGACAGCCTCAGCGGAAGTCTTACTCTCATACTTCTCATCAAGCTGTCGTCGCTGCTGAGCCAAAGCAAGGGTCCGCTGAGTAAGAATCGCTTCCTCCTGCTTGAATGCCACGTGTTCAGCCAGGACACGATCAGCTTCTAGTTGAAGTTGGGCCCGCTGGTCTTCAAGACGGCATATCTGAGCATCAACCTATGCGATGTTAGCGTCCACCGCAGCCCGCTTCTCCGTCGTCTTCTCCATAGATTGAGACAACTGCTCCGCCGCAGCCTCAGTCCCAGCCACTTCACGCTCCCAACTGCTCACATCGGCCCGATGGGAAGCCTCGATTTCAGCAATCAACTTCCCTATCTCTGCATCTATCAAGACAGAGAGGTCATTTCGTTGGATGCGCTGCAGTTCCGCGAGCCGCTCGTCCAGCTCAATCACCGAAACCTCCAGAATTTCGGCCATATGGTCATGGCCTTGGTGAATACGGATCAGCTCGATACAAGGCATTGCCAAAGCTTTTGCTGTCGCAAAGCTCCCCTTGCCATCCATCACTGCAGATACTCCTTTCTCCAGCATTTTGTACACTCCCTCGAAGAGGAACTTCACATACTCGTCGGCATCCGCCAGCACCTGCGGCGTCATAGCAGGAGTTGGGGGAGCTACTACAGTTTGCGGACCGGAGGAGGATCCGCCAACCTCGATCTGAGAGGTTTGAACCTCGGCTGCAATAGGCTCTTCATCAACAGGGGCCAGACTGCTAGCCCGAGGTGCCGAAGGAACAGAAGGAGCCGGCACATGCGTCGTGATAGTACCCCAATTGGAAGGAGCAACAGAGGGTTCCACACCCTTACCCTTCTCAAGCCCGGACACATCACCGACGTCAACGGCCACCTCTTCTACCCCCGACATTCTATCAGCATCAGCTACCTCTCCCGGCAAAACGGGAAGATCAACATTTATCTCCTGGCCAGCCCCAGGAGACAAGACCGGCAGAAGGGTCTCACTCTTCTCAAATCCCTCTACAGGGACAAAATCTGTCGCTACCGCCTGATCGGTAGCCATCCCTATGTCTATGGTTGAAGCCAAGGAAGGATTTGGCAATGATTCAGCCGACATCCCCTCATCATGACAAGGAGGGGAATCAACCCTCTCCTCTATCCTCACTGCTTCTGCTGCCCCCGCAACAGACTCCTGCAGCTCCGGAGCGATGTCATCGGAAGATGATGAACTCCATTCCTCTTTATCACCTGGAAGCTGCGCACTTGCTAAAGCTTCGATATGTGAAGCCTCCGCTGTGGCCTTCGTCACCTCGGAAGCTGCTGCACCCTCAGGGTCCCTCCTGACATAACCCGGGGATACTGGAACCTCTACGATGACAGTATCCTCCGGATCTTCCTCCATGAGAGACATCATTGTCGGCGGGATACGCACTCCAGGCGAGCTCGCCATCTTTTCTCGCCTACTCCCACCCGACTTTGGGGTACGAGGTTTTCTTTTTAGCGGCTCCTACAAAAGAAGATCAGGCCTCGTCAGTGGCGGAACCAAAATCAGATTTAGTAGGATGTCCTTACCTCTTCGGACGCCGAATCCGATGATACCTTCGGTAACGATGCCTTCTTCTGCTTCTTCGACACAAGAGATTCAGCCCCTGTATCTGCACATCGTTTCGATCGATCGCCAGAAGGTTCTGCTTGTGATGCGGAGGGGGCACTCCGTTGACCCACCCCTGACGGACCATGCGGCCGGGCCTTCACTGGCGTATCCCCAGTCGCTGCTAACTGGGTGCCTGCGATAAGGCTGGTCTCCCTGTCATATCCGGAGGGCGGGGCAGCCATAACACAGTAAAATTTGGCGGCCGAGTAAAGAATGGGCGGCCGCGGATCGGGGACGGGCAACGTAAAACGAGCTTCGGTACATCCCGCATTATAGTAATGCCAAGCTCGTGCACCATCCAACAAACTTCCAACATACCCCAGGGTCTTACTGGGGTTATCCAACATCATCTGAGCATAACCAAATTGCCGCGCAAAGCGGCTCGGCAAGTATGGTTCCAGGTAGCACTGATTCCTGTTCCGGTACACCAGATGGGACGGTCGGATACTTTGCAACCAGCGGAATCCCCATTGAGGCAGAGTGGTGGTACCTTCGCCCAGGTCTCTTAAATCTTCGTTGGCCTCAAAACCCAAATAGATGGGACCAACTTTGGTGAGCTCCCAACCCTGAAGACGGGATAAAACCTTTCTACAAAACGGGACACCAGTATGCGACCAGCTCCTCCGATGGAAACGACGAAGGAATGCATCTCCAGCCATATAATCTCCTTCCGAGCCTGGGCTCATCACACTGGGATGATGCAAAATCAGCCATCCCATCAAATAGTGAAACGGCAGTTCAGCGCGCGGGAAGTTATTGTTTCGGCCTCTGTCATGAATCACATTTCCAGCAAACTCTCTCAAACCTCGCTGCAGGTTACATACCATTACAGGGAGAAGAGCCAAACGCCGGCCAAAAATCAGCTTCACGGCTGGCAGGATTAAGTTTCGGGTCATCCTCTCTACGGCACCGGATCCGCCCGCGAACACGCAATCCCGGAGCCATATCATCAGGTAGGATGCCAACACCGCCTTGGGTGACATCCGATAAGCAAGATGCCAGAAGCAGCTGTAGGAGCGTGCATCTGACTGCTGGTCCTCATTCCCTCGGGGATTTTTCTCGCTACGAGAGAGCGCCGGTGGAGTGGAAAATTGTGAGGGATCCTCCTTGTCTTGTTTAAAGACATAATCTCTCCAAGCGGTCACATGAGGCTGCGTCCCGTTCCTATCCCGCCTCTGCATATAGTAATGATGACTCGCCACTTCCTTGAAGACGGTCGTCATCTCCTCAGCCCTGTCCCCCAGGACTTGAAATTCCTCATTGGTTGGAAAGTACTCTTCATAGGGTTCCGACCCCCAAGGGAGTTTAGACACCTCATACATCTCATGAAGTGCGAGCCCTAATTCTCCTACCGGAGTAAAGAA
Source organism: Iris pallida (assembly GCA_029216955.1). Taxonomy (NCBI): domain Eukaryota; kingdom Viridiplantae; phylum Streptophyta; class Magnoliopsida; order Asparagales; family Iridaceae; genus Iris; species Iris pallida. The sequence continues at coordinate 12,340,220 of JANAVB010002395.1, read as the reverse complement.
GGTCCCGGTATGGATATCAAACATCTCCAGGAGTACGAGGAACATGTGCCTATTTAGGTCAACACCCGCTTGGGTAGCACGGATCGCGGCAGTCAACCCGATCTCTCGGAGCTCAGTCCGAAACCGCGACAAGATCCAGAGCGTCAGTTTATCCCATTTGGAGACGTAATGGCACCAACCCTCCACCCGAAACTCTCCTGTCGGGTAGGAACGTTCCATCAAAAACATACGATGTGTAAAAGTCGAAGCACTATAAGCAAACGTATCAATAGGTACATCACTGTAGAGGCTCCCAGGACGTAAAGTCCGCCAAGTGTAAGAAGACCCAGACCGTACAACGGTCAAAACATCCCTTTGGTCGGAAGTAGAATCAATTTGGATGACACCAGTCACCGCTCCCCCCTGAGAAGGGGTAAGCTCCCAAGACATTCTCCTCTGGGAAACAAGGCGACAGAAGGACGTCAAAGGCCACTGACGTTCAAGTTGCTTAACAGTCATATGCACTCCATTCGCAGTAAAGAACCAGTCCTCCTTGACCTTCAGTACTGACGAGTCAGTAGAAGTGAGACGGTCTCCAAACAGGAACTCAGGCTTCAGGAAGGTCACTTTATCAGATGTGGAGGGTTTAATAACTCCACGCTTCATCATCCGTTTGAGGAACCAATACTGCTGTTCACGGATTAGGGTCATTCTCTCAGGAGGCTGATCCAGCATAAGAGCATCTTGAGCAGGGTTTATCACTTCCTCGTTATGCTCTACTCCCATTTGGTTGAAGGCAGCCTCCAAGAAAACTTCACTCAAAAGCGGGATTGCCATCGACACTAGTAAAAGATCAGAAAAAGTCAGAAGAGAACACACAAATGTGTCTAAAGGAGAAAACTGCGGCGCATCATCAGGGTTTGAACCCATGCGCGTCAGCAGTATAGCCTTGGCGCATCTTCAGGGTTTGAACCCATGCGCGTCAGCAGTATAACCTCGGCGCATCTTCAGGGTTTGAACCCATGCGCGTCAGCAGTATAACCTCGGCGCATCACCAGGGTTTAAACCCATGCGCGTCGGCAGGCAAAGACCGCGGCACATCATTAAAGACTCAAGGCCTATGTGCGTTGGCGTACGGACAATGAGACTTACCAACCACCTCCGGCCGAACTTCGACAGGCCGACGAAGAACGACCGCCGCCGCAACTTCCGCGGACTCCTTCGCTTTCTCCTTTCCCTTGCCGGCAGCACCGCGAGGAGTCTTGGGAGCCATTCTCTCGAGGAAGGAGAAGTTTGGGTTTTTGAAGAAGAAACTCTAAAGAAGCAGAGGCACAGAGAAGAAGAACCCTTTCTCTCTCCAACTCTTACCTATTTATAGGGCTTGGTCGCACGCGTGAACAGATGACGTATGATCTCAGCCGTCGCCTCGGGTTCTGTGCAAGGATAGCAGCAAATAAAACCAAAAGATCATCATTAATCTTTTTGGTTATCGAGGCACCATCATCATCAACTGAGAAGAGCATGCGCCCGAACAGGCATGCGCCCAGAAATCATGCGACCTGACCTCCATGCTTCTTATTCAAAGTATTCCAAAACTTATTCAAAAGTTTTGAAAACTTTGAAGGGAGTCTTGTAGAAGCATGGAATTTCACAACCAGAAAGCCCATGCGCCAGACACTACATGCGCTAGAACTCAGACGAAGAATTTCACAGCAAAATCAATAAGTATAGACATTTGAAGGACTTTTTATTTATATATAAAAGTCTATTACATGTATAAGAAAAGGTTGTACAAAGGAGAAATTCTACAAAGAAAAGATCCTAAGCCTACAGCCTGCGGCCACCGTGCGCCTTCAGATAAGCGCAGCGGCCACCATGCGCCTTCAGATAGGCGCAGCTTCACCATGTGCTGTCAGTTAGGCGCAGCAAATACCATGCGCCTCCATCCAGGCGCATCCCATCATCTCTTCAGCAGCCCAGCTATGTGCATCCCTTCAGCCAAATTCTTCCAGCCAGGCTCACCTGGCCGAGCAGAGCCCAGTTATGTGCCGCTCTTCCAACCAGGCTCGCCCGATAAATGCTTCGATACACAAAGCATTTAACCCTCTGGCTGGAACCAAGGAAGAGAAGAGCACCGCAAATGCTGTGGCCAGGGGAGGCTTCGAAAGAGCCTCCAAAGCCGAAGGAAGACCGTGATCGAAACCGCGGCTAAAGAAGCAGCTTTCGACACGATCAAAGTAGGGAAACCCCACTTTGCAGGAAGAGAGAGCCTTGCACCGCCATTCCGATCTACGGCTCTTCCGGAATAACGGAGACGAGGCTCGAGCATCCCTATCTTTGGATGCAACAGACACCTTCCGCCTGCCTCAGAAGCCCTCGACTCCGTCTTTTGGATGTAACAGTCACCTTCAAGTGCATCAAAGACAACACAACGTCTCATCTTCACCCTCGGGAGCACTTCGTCAACAGAATGCACCCGCATGTTCAAGTTCATGTTGGAAGTACGTGAGGGAATGAGAAGCAAACCTTCTCTCCATGCCACTATTTATAGGCCAGGCAGATCAAACCCACGCGCCAAGTGGATGGCCCTCCGAATTCCGTGCAATAAATTTACATTAAATGGATGAACCGGACGCCTCGAATTCCAAACGGCTATTTATAGCACTCGAAGAGCGAGACAGCCGCATCATTAAAAGACATGTCCGATGCGCCAGCCAGATAGCGCATCACACGGACACGCCCTTCGGTATCAAGCGCATCACACAGACGCGCCCTACAGTACTCGGCACATTATAGAGGGTACGCCCCCACACATCTCCATACCGAGTGAAACGCCAACCGACGCGCCCACTCAGCTGTCCATCGAACGTCACCAACATTAAATGCTGAACTGACAGAGTTGGCAGCACGTCTCCCAAAGTCTGAACAAGTGACAGCTTTATTCAGAAAACGAAGCGTCGGCAACGTCAGCATCATCATGACTCCATTCCAACGGCTACTGCCACGTGGCCACCCGCATGCGCCTCTACGGCCATGCGTCCACACCCGCATGCGCTTCTACGGCCATGCGTCCACACCCGCATGCGCCACTACGGCCATGCGTCCAAACCAGCATGTGCCTCAAAAGCCATGCGCCTCAGACCCTTCACTGATCCCTAAAGATAGAAGAAGAGTCTCCGGTTGAAGTTTTGCATGCGCCTCAAAAGCCATGCGCCCCAGACTGATCTCTGATCCCAAAAGACAGAAGAAAAGTTGCTTGCATGTGCCTCAAAAGCCATGCACCCCAAATGGTTTGTAACTCCTAAAGGTTATGAGCCGCAGCCTCCTCCTGCGCCCAATCCAAGACGCAGCTCACCAGATTACTCCTCTCCACCAAATTCGAGATCTTCGAACCATGGGTCGATGACACGTATCCTTTGACTCAACTCGTCCAAGATTTCAGCAACGGAAAGATCTTCTCTTCTGCTACGTGCCGGCTCACAACAGCAGTATGAAGAGTTCTCCCCCTCGATCAGGGTACAGCATCCGTGCGCCTCCATCAGCAACCTCCACGTGGCGTCCCCACACCGACGCATCCTATATGCGCGCATGAGCAGCCAGCCTGCAGAACTATAAATAGAAGGATCGTCCCCTTCACACACACACAGAGACTCAGAACACAAGACTCACAGAGAATCCACAACAGAGAATCACCAGAGAGGCAGTCCTAGACACTCAACGTCTTCCTCCTCTCAGTAAGCTCCAGCACCCAGAGCAATCAACACCTTCAGAGAACCGATAACCGCCGTCAGCCGGTCAACGGAGTCAACGCATTACCACTCGCTCCATTGGCACTAAGGACCCAGCTTAAACAAAAGTGTACTCCTAGGACTACATCTAAGTCCTATATTGTATCACTGTTCTGTTTGTATTAAGATTTCAATCAAAACAATTTTAATGGCAAACAGTAGTGACCTCAAAGTAAGTGATGTATCGACTTGCTGAAGTCTTGCCATCATATGGGTTGATATTGAACGGCTTATATCTTGGCGGAAAGGGAACATCCCTCAATTCAGCAGGATATGGTTGCCGTATTCTGAGGTCTTGAGAGTTTTCTCGGGCGTGGAACATTGCTCGGAGCTCCTGAACCTCTCTTCTTACTTCTCGGGCCTCATCTGTCACGGTAGGGGCCGTTATCTCGGAAGGATTATTACCATGGTTTGGTGCCGCTGAATTTGAATCTACGTTGATTGCGGGACCCGTGCTTGTCTGGCCAGGTGTCACTCCCTGCAGAGTAGGAAGTACCGCTTTGATCTCGTCTACAGACTTGACCAAGGCATGCAATATGGCCTCCAAAGTGTCGATGCGCTGGCGATCGCTGGAACCGCCTTGATTACTGTCTGTCATGAATACCGTCTTCACATGAGGAGTGACGGAGGGAGTGGTGGAGGATGTATCCTCCGAGTCGTACCCATGCGTCGAGAAATTATCTGGACATATGGGGCTGTTCTCTTCAGGTTCGGATTCGGAAGGGACAGTACCCCCAGCTTCGGAGCTTGCTTCATCTCGAGAATCATGGATGTCCTCGGGGACATCAGCATCTATTGTACCCGATGGGAGGGTTGTTTCTCGGGGTTCGTCTCCTTGAAACGTTGGATTATTGTGAACGTTCGGAGGAGTAGTACCCCTAGCTCCTACGACCCCCAGGGTCGGGGACGATGAGTCTCCTGTTGCAGCAAATTTTGTCTTCGACCGGGTGTGTTGGTATACTCCGGTGGAGGACAACCGTTTAGCCGATAATTTCTTAGTTGTAGTGGCTGATATCTTTGGACTGGAGATACTTGTCTTCTTCCCTCTTCCCTCGGCAGGGACCTTCTGAGCAGAATTGCAGGAGACAACAGGAGGTGCCTCATCTTCTGAGTTCGGGTGCTGTAGTCTGTGGAAAACGGACGGACGATCTTCCGTCACTGCCGCGTTGTTGCAGCAGCAGTTGACGATGATCTGGGTGCAGTGATGTCCATGTGAGGATTCTTTGCACGCCGAGGCCCCTTCTCTTTCCTTGCGTTTGTGGAGGATCGCCTCACGCAGGTCAGAGGAACCACTCTGTCCGTTCGCCGCCGGGGATTGGACTTGAGCGGTTCTGTACAACTTCCCATCAGAGGCCCATGTGATAATCAGCAGAACGCCCTGATAGTCAGAGGTTGGGGCAGCTGTCTGGGCTTGATGAGCCCGCGCTGCCCTAGACTTCTTCTTTCTAGCACTTGTGGGTGCATAATAGGAAGAGTCCAAGTTGAACATCACAGAGTCTGGCTTATCATCCAGAGAGTCATCAGGGTTCGGACCGTACGAGAGACGATCGAAAACTGATCGAGAGGAGCATGGAGCAGATGCTATGCGGCTGGAAGAGGAAACCGTGCGGGCTGTCTGCATGCGGTTGTCTCCTGTCGTCGGACGAGTTCTTATGCGGCTATGGGTCACGACCGTGCAGGCTGGCCGCATGCGGTTGGCATCTGTGGCCGTATGGGTTTTCTGTAAACGATTGACTTTACTGGCCGCATGAGTCTCATCCATGCTGTCGGGAACTGTAGACGCATAAGTTATGCGGCTGACAGAAGTAGTCGCATGAGCTTTCTTCATACGGTTGGCGGATGTAGCCGCATGGGCTTTCTCCTTGCGGCTAATACTCTTCTGCGGTTCGGTCCGCATAGAGTCCTTCTTTGTCTCTGCAAGTCCAGCATCATAATATTTTCTTCTGTCGGACTTGGGGACAGCAGAGTTGTCTACGATCTGAAGTGGGACCGCAGGAGAATCCTTCTCGCCGTCTTGAGCAATAGAGGGCTTGAGGAGGAGCAAATGACTTTGGTCTCCATTCTTTACGAGCCTTCGTGGTGCGGGTGCGCTTCTGGGTCGGGCCAGCGCTGCCTTCAGAGAGCATCTCTTCGAACGCCTGTTGGTCGAAGCGGACGACCATCTTCTTTTGTGTGGAGCCAAATTTGGCTGCATCTGATTGCGTCACCAACTCCTCAGCCGTAGAGAAGGTAGTCCCCAGCAGAGTCACCATCGTGTTTGCCATTGATTGTAAAAGAACAGAACAATTATCAGAGGACTGAACTTAGACTCACAATACAAACTCGCTCGTACAAAGAAAGCCTAGGGACGAAAACCTAGGTACAGCAGACTAAGTACGATTATTTATTTTTTATTCTGGGGGGTGACGATAGAGGCTCGGGAAAGCGACGGCCGCTCTGCCTTACTCCTTGGACGATCAGTATGCAGCCTTGGCTCGGGGAAGATCTGCTCGACGTTGATAAAGAAATGCTCTTCTTGCTCTCCTCGGATTGCTCTTCTGGCTTCTCTCTCTCTGTGATTATCAAGAAAAAAGGGGGAGCTCTCTCTGTGTAGATCTTTCTCTTCTTATTTTTTTATTCTTTTGTTGTCGACCTCTCTCTTTTTTCTTTTTTTTTACAAGGGAATGATGCTGGCTATTTATAAGAGTGGGGGGTGATCATTAGGGTTTGCTAATGATTATCTGTTTGGAATGTCGGCGCTCCTTCATTCTATCTGAACCCTTGATCCTGATTATAGTGAATCTCGGCCATTAATGTGGATAGCATCGTATCTTATGAGCAATTAATGCTAGCTGCTTTAAATTCTCGTGATTGATTATGCCAATGTCTGATTGCTTGCCACGTGTCCCATTAGCTTGATGATAAATGATATGCCCTGATCTCAGTAATTATGACGATGATGTTAAATATATTTGTTGAGATTCGGTTAAATCTCTTATTGATCCCATGCCACGTGTCTTAATTGTGAGTCCTGTCAGAGCCGCATAGGATTGAAGATCCTCGAACCGCAGAGAGATACTCTTTGTAAGCCGCATAGGACGATGCTTCATCGAGCCGCATATACGTAATCTTTGTGATCCGCATGAGCTGGCATTGTATTGGGCCGCAGGGAATGTGTTCCCAGGGAGCCGCATGAGCTAGCGTTGTATCGAACCGCATGGAACGGGTTCTCAGGGAGCCGCATATGACTGATTGCCACGTGGCAATCTGGGACTTCTGACGGATTTGGTCAGAAATTTTCTTCTTTTCCCGAGGAGTCAGTCATTATGGCAAGGCCATTATGAAACTTTATGTCAGGGCCGCCACAGTGAATCGTACTGGAGCAATAAATGAGGCCACTACTCAAACGACCAGCTGTAGAAAAGGATCATACATGGCGTCCATCGAGCCGCATATGCCTTGCTGAACCGTATACGCTCCCGAGCCGCATGCGATTGAGAGTCTTTTTTGAACCGCATAGGGCCGCTCCTGTGTGAGCCGCATAAGCTTCTTACTCAGAGCCGCATGGATCTTTATTCTAATATTTTCCATGCTTCTACAGGATTGTGTCAGAGATCTCCTTCGTTTCCCTAGGAGTCTGCCATTATGACAGAGTCATTATTTGCATATTTCTGTCATTGGTCAGAGCTGTCAGCCGTCAAGGCATTAAATACAGTAGAAGACAAAAGAAAGAGCTGTTGAGGACCACGTGGCTCCTCTCTGAGCCGTATAGACGTTTGAGCCGCATGGGTCCCTGAGCCGCATGAGCTCTCTGAGCCGCATGGGGATCCTTGGCCGCATGGATCTTTTTTTATTCTTTTCCATGCTTCTACAAGACCCCCTTCAAAGTTTTCAATTTGCAAAATTGAAATACTTTGAATAAGAAGCATGACTATGTATAAACTCTTCTGGCCACATATGATGTCCTTGCCGCATGGATGTCCCAGCCGCATAGCCTCTTCAGCCGCATTGGTCAGTTAGCCGAAGGGACTTTCTGGCCGCATAGCTCCTTGCCACGTGTGCTTATCTTTAATTCATTTTAGTACCGTCTTTAGGGGAAATCCCAAGGGTCGGCTCATTAAATCTTTAGATTTTATGCCATGGGTGAATCTCCTTTATGAGAGAGGGGACGAAATCCGAGGAGTCGGTTTCGCCTTTCCTCGAGGCGGTTATTAGTTTACGTGTCCCCCCTCTTTTGTCCTCCTATAAATAAGAGGATTCTAAGAGAGAAAACTTCTTTACTTTCTCCTCTGCTTCGAACTTTCCCTATCCCGATTGTTATCCTCTTCTTCTTCGATCATCAATGGCTCCCAAAAAGATCGTCGCGGCGAAGGGTAAGAAGGCGGCGTCCTTGTCGACTACGGTGGCGAAGGGCAAGAAGGCTGCTTCTAATTCGACTGTGGCCGCTTCTCCGCCAACCGACGTGCCCGCTGTTCATCCTGACGTCCATCCCCCTATTGTTGGTAAGGACGTTATGTGAGTTAACCCTAACTGCTATGGCTACGTCGCATGCTTTATGTACGAGCCTTTATCTTCACATGAGCCGCATGTTCGTCCTATGGCCGAGCCGCGAGCTGCATAAGAATGCCACTGTGACCGCATACGCGCTTCTCCAACGAAGTCGCATAAACTACGTTGAGCCGCATAGATTCGCACCAATTTATCTGTCACGTGGTCCGCACGAACTTTTTCAAACTCTGAGGGCCCTATGAGAGCACTGTCGCATGAATCTTCACTGAATGGACACGCATAAGTGTTCTTCTGAGCTTGAGCCGCATGAGGCTTCATCAAGTTGGAGCCGCATAAGTGTTCTTCTGAGCTTGAGCCGCATGAGGCTTCGTTAAGTTGGAGCCGCATAAGCTCGAAAAATACCCCTCAGTTCTTTTTGTTCATCTTTTTAACTTATTTTCTTCTGTCTTCTTTTCAGTGAATTTGCCGGTTAAAGCTGCTGGAGAACTCCTGGTAGGTCGTGCCCAAGCTTCTCTGGGCTATAGGTACGACCATATAGTTAGGCATATGGCGGACCAGTTTCCTAGTGACGAGCCTCCGGCTAGATTGAATGCCCTCAAGAACCAGCCTTTCTATTTTCTCAATGCTATGATGAACTCGAGGAAATTAGAAGGAGAATACTTGAAGCCTGCGTTCTTCTTCGAAGACGCCTTGACAGTGAAGAACAGTCAGGTTCTAGATGTGTCAGAGAACTGAAGTTTTGTTTCTAATGGGATGGCGATCCGCATCCCCCAAATGGAGCGTCACTTCCTACTATCTTGGTTCAATATGCTCCCATTGGACCGGAAGATGGAGGAGTCTTTAACTCCTACCCGAAGTGGGATGTTTGTGGGAGACATCCATTATAACAACAGTATGAAGTCAGTGTGTGTGGGCAAGGTGCACACCAGCCGTTCTGTAATGGAATTGGCCCCAGGTACTTTCTTGAATGTGCCGGGTCCCAATTTCATATTTTCTGTAGCCGACACTTTATGAACCAACTTGCTCGGAAGGGCTCCTATCCCATTGGCCAGTTGGCGCTCCCGAGTTGGATACACCCCATTCCCTCATGTACCAATCTGTCTACGTGGATCTTGCGAAAGTATAAGGCCTTCCTGTGTGAGATTGGTCTTTATCATGCTATTCGTGGCACCAGCCATGGCTTGCCCATAAACAAGAGATTATTCATATCTCTGCTGGAGATGTATAACCGCCGTACGGGAACCTTCTATACACCCGTAGGGGAAATGGGGCTTACGCTCCACAAAATGCACGCGGTCTCCAAGCTTCCTTGGGGGGACGAAGCTTTTGAGGCGTATACTCCCACGATTGAGGAGTTCGAAGAGTTAGAGGGACGATATCCAGGCTTCGTGGCTATTTATCAAGAGATATTGTGCCACTATAGCACATGTCAGCAGATAGCCAAAAAGGACAGCAGCTCGGAAGGGAATGCTCCCCACACCAAGGACTGGGTGCGCTATCTCTTCACGACGGGTGCCTCATGTCGAGTTACTTCCCGACGTCCTTAATCCCGGGAGGCGGTTCAAACTTTGGTGTCGTTGGCCAAGAGGGTGGCCACCACTAGTGACAGATTCGGGAGTAAAATCGACTCTTTTGGTTATTTTTATCAGGATACCCAAGAACTGTCAGAGAAGGCGCTCCTGGCGGAATTCTTGATCGTATGGCTGCAAAATTGTGTAGTCTCGGGAGGAGCTGGTTCTATTGAAAGGATCAGTCGTAATTTCATCCTTCCGGCTGTGAAGTTAGTTTTGCGAGTCAAGCTAGCTCTTCTCCCGGCCATGGTGTGCAGCATATACCGTAGCCTTTGTACTTTCACGTCCAAGGTCATCGCCCGCGATGTGACAAAAGATTTTGAACGGACTGAGCTGCCCTATCATTATCTGATGGGGTGGCTGCTGATGCATTATCCGTCTTTGATGAGACCGGGCTCTGAAGACGGCGTAACTGACGACGACGCTTTTATCTTTCGTTATCGTAATGAGTCTTGGGAGTGCGAGACCATGTGCGCTTGCCGAATGTTGCTGGCGAGGGCAGATATGTACAACGTTTTCGTATATGTCCCTCATTTTACTGCTGAGAAAATAGCGGCTGTACATCTCGATGGTATTGGACCCCCTCAGCTTCTGGACGGCCAGATGCTCCTGTGGCTGTGTAACATCCGCCCTGCTAATTTGGTATATCGCAACCGCAATACTGTCTTTCTGGAGCCTTATCTGCCCAGCAGGTTTGCCCGACAATTTGGATACAGCCAGCTTTTTCTAGACAGTTTCAGCTCTTGTCTGGGTTTTGAAGGTAGCCTTCTTGATGGCATCAGGACCTGGCACTACTATGACACATTCCATACCCGTACCATTTTCTCGATCCTTGATATTAAGGTGCCGGTAGAGATCTTGTATATGGCGACTCTGTACCATGTCATGGCGAACAAACCTCCTGTCAGTTTTAACCCGGGTGCCAGTTTTATTGTCGGTACCGGCCTGGAGGAGAGGTCCCAGGGGGCCAAGACGAGGAAGAGGAAGAATAGAGTCGAAGTGCCAGATTCGGACTCCACTACTGCGGATGATGAGGGCGGCGAGCATGATACGAATGATTCTTCCTTTCCGTTGGAGGAGGTTGGGGTGGATCAGCCGCCTGTTTTACCAAATGAGATGGTGGCAGATCAGCCACCCGTTGCACCAGGTCCTGTACGAAAGCGTAGCAGGCAAATTTCTCCTATTGGCGGTATTCCTCGCTCCCGGAAATTGGCTGTGACCAGACACCGTAAGTTAACTAACAGGGAAAGAGGCAAGAAAGTTGACCCTGCATCAGAGGTAAACAAGTCGCTACCGGTTCTTTCTTTCTTCTAGCTTTGATTCTAATCATCTTCCTTCACTCTTGTAGATGTCAGAAGAAGAGGAATCTCAAGTTGCCGAGGTCGTGACTTGCAATGACGGGGGCTCCGGTGGTCCTGCTCCTGAAATTGCTGAATTCTATCAAGATAATGCTGATCGAGTTGCCTCTCCCTTCGAGGTGGCTGAGACAGAGAAGCCGGCCAAATTTAACTTGGAGATCGCGGGTGAGGAGACCATGCCAGCTGCGAGCGATCTGCAGCCTCCATGCTCCTCCCCTGGTAAGATAAGCCGAATCTTAACTTACGAGGAGGCCTATCTGCTCTATCATCACATCCTTCGGGTCACGTCGATTGATTGCTGTCATGGACATGCAGGTCTACCTCTCCAGTGCCGATGATGGCCATTGTTGAGACAGACTCTGCCGAATGGGCTCTGGCGGAGAGGAGCGTGCCCCCTCCCCTTCCGGATCGTCTTGATGGTCCTTCCGTGAGCTCGAGTTCGGCTAGTCAGGTGATGGGACAGCCAGGGTAGGGGACGATGGTCCTTGCATCTTCTTCTGCTCGGGCGGCTCCAAGAGTCGATCTCTCCGCCCTGCCAAGTATCCAGGCTCTTCGGGTGGCAGAGGAAGAGTTAGCCGCTATCCGCACATCGTTCTGCTCGGAATTATTCCCCTTGATGGCAAGTTCTAGCACAACTCCACCGATGTTGCCGGCCACGCTTCCTTTGATGCCGTCCTCTACAGAGGTCCTGGACGAGGCATTACAGGACGTGGTCGACAGCTTTTATCGTCATTTGAAAAGGGGGATAGAGGCTGCTGTGGATGGAGGGACCTCTTTCGTCTTGGCCCGACAATGCGCCCAGGGTCAAATTGATATCCTTAAGGCCCTTCCCGGTGGGGCAGGGGTGGCTGTACTTCTGGAGGCAAAATTGCTGGAGACAGATCAGCTGGTGGCCCAGCTTCAGGCACTGCAGCAGGCTGATCTGCCTGTTGCTATAGATCAGGAGTGCAGTTTCCTTATAGCTGCTATAGAAAAGACAAGGGCTGCTCGGGATAAAACCAGGTCGGCCATACTGAAGGATATCCGCGATCTGTCTGATCAATATTATCAATTGAGCTACGAGAGTGAGGATGTTTCGGCTCGGGAGGCGGCTGCCTCCCGCGGGATCACTGACACGCAGGAGCAGATCCTTGAACTTCAGAGGAAGTTAGCTTTCTTTGAGTCTGAGCTTGTGACTGCCCGTATCGACAGGGGGCTAATTATCCAGGAGGCTGACAGAGTTAATCAAGCTTCGGCTGACCTGGAAATTGTCCTGAAGAAGTTGGAAGACGATTGGCGGGCACTCATAGACTTGGATAATGGAGAGCGGTAGTCCCAGGAGGCTGAGCGTCGAGCTAGACAGCGGCTTGAGCGGGGGACCACCTTAGTGAGAAACCGCCTCCTGGAGTTGTGTAATGCCGAACCATAGTCGGCCTTTTTCTTTTTTTGTTTCTGTTCTTTTTTTTTGAGAGGGACGTGGTCCCAAAACATGTAATGCTTTTTGGCTTCCAAATAAAAGAGTATGTTTTACTTTACCCTTTATCTGTACTACTTGTTGTGCTTGTGGTGTTATGGTGGCGTTTGCCCCGAATGGAGGGACTTTTTGTGGACCTGTTACCCTCGGCATACCTTGGTTTTAGTTACGGATAACAAGTTTGATGGGATACCTAGAACAATTCTATGGTAGGGTGCTCATGGACGTTTCGGGTATCGGAAGAGAGAATGCCATGGAGCAGCTGGGCTCCCGGGGCATGATAAGGAATGGTGGGCCTGTACTAAGAGACTTAGCAAAGGACATTTGTGGGCCTACTATCCTTGGCGTACCCTGTCTTAGGGTACGGATAACATGATGAAAAGGGAACCAATCATACTTACTCAGAGGTAATGAGGACATGGCAAGTATGAGGGTTTTACCGTGGAGTCTTCCTACTCAGAGGTAATGAGGATATGGCAGGAGTGGACTCAACGGGGGATATTTATGGTCAACAGAGGACATTTGTGGGCCTATTATCCTTGGCGTACTCTGGTTCAGGGTACGGATAATAAGACGAGAGAGAACCAACATACTTACTCAGAGGTAAATGAGGACATAGCAAGTATGAGGGTTTTATCGTGGAGTCTTCCTACTCAGAGGTAATGAGGACATGGCAGGAGTGGACTCGACGGAGAATATTTGTGGACCTATTATCCCTGTCATACTCCGGTTGTGGGTACGGATAATAAGTCGAAAGGGAATCAACATACTTACTTAGAGGTAATGAGGACATGGCAAGCATGAAAGTTTCTCTGACGGAGCCTTCCCACTTAGAGGTAATGAGGACATGGCAGGAGTGGCCTCAATGAAGGATATTTGTGGACCTATTATCCTTGACGTACTCCGATTGTGGGTACGGATAATAAGTCGAAAGGGAATCGACATACTTACTCAGAGGTAATGAGGACATGGCAAGCATGAAGATTTCTTCGACGGAGCCTTCCCACTCAGAGGTAATGAGGACATGGCAGGAGTGGGCTCAATAAAGGAGGGTACATAGAACGACTCAGAGGTAATAAGGACATGGTAGTTCTATGTAAAGGGGTGATTTGTTTTTGGCGGAAGTGAAACGACTCAGAGGTAATGAGGACATAGCCGTTTTGGAAATTTGTGGATCTGTTACCCTTTTTGTGCACTGGGAGTGCGGGTAGTGGATCATGAGGAAGGATCTCTTTCAGGATGAAAGTTCAGAGGTATGGTCATACATGACTTACTATCTAAAAGAGTGACCGGGATGTGAGTTCAGAGGCACCTGCGGGTACATAACTCGATAATCTGAAAGATTATGAGTTGAGCGATACGGGAGGGTACATGACTCAATAATCAAGAATTTGGAAATGTGAGTTCAGCGGCACCAGCGGGTACATAACTCAATAGTCTGGAATGTTGTGGACGTGAGTTCAGCGATACCAGCGGGTACGTGACTCAGCAATCTGGAATTTGGAATACGAGTTCAGCGGTATCGGCGGGTACATAACTCAATAGTCTGGAATTTCAGAATATGAGTTCAGCGGTACCAGCGGGTACATAACTCAATAGTCTGGAATATGTCATTTAGACATAATATTTTTTCAGGAACTTGCCGTTGACGGGCAGCATGAGCAAGTCTCCATTTTGTTTTGCGAGGCGGTAAGCACCATTGGAGAATACGGCCTCAATGATAAATGGACCTTCCCATTTTGGCTGGAATTTGCCGGCAGTTTTGTGAGTCATGACCATCGGCCTCCGGACTGCCAGAACGAGATCGCCCACTTGGAATGTTCTGATTTTAACCTTCTTGTTGAAGGCTCCGGAGATGCGTGCTTGGTATAGCTCGATCCGTTGCTGAGCCAGGAGGCACTTTTCATCTAAGGCCTCCAACTCTTGTAGTCGGCGACGGTAGTTATCATCCATCGTCAATTGGTAAGTAAGGGCGACGCGGAGTGAGGGTATTTGAGTCTCCAATTGGAGAACTGCCTCGCTCCCGTTCACCAGGAAGAATGGTGTGTTCCCTGTGGCTGTTCGGACTATAGTGCGGTACGCCGATAAGCATTCACCAAGCTTCTCGTTCCAGTTGCGTTTGTTGGACGATACGAACTTCTTGAGAAGTTTGATGATTGTTTTATTAAATGCTTCTACCAACACATTCGCTGCAAGGTTGTATGGCATTGAAGCAATATTCTGGATACGGTGCTTGTCACAGAATCGATAGAAGGCGTGGCTTGCGAACTGCGGACCATTTTCGTGGATGATCCTTCGGGGCAGTCCAAAGCGATATATGACGTGATGCTTGAGGAAGCTGATCACGTTTGAAGTTTTGACTTTTGCAAGCGGAACAGCTTTCGTCCATTTAGAGAAGTAATCTGTGATGGCAAGTATAAAGCGGCGTCCTCGAGAAGAAGGCGGAGTGATCGGACCGATGATATCTATTCTCCATGCTTCGAATGGCCAGGACGCTACTGTCGGAAGTAGAAATTCGGATGGTTGGTGGATGAAGTCCACGTGGACTTGGCAGGCTTTGCACTTTCTTGCATAGTCTATCGCATCTGCTACCATCATGGGCCAGTAGTAGCCCATTCGACGAAGACGGTCTTACAATTTTGGTCCAGGCTGATGGGTCCCACAAACACCGTCATGAGCTTCGCGTATGGCTTCTTTGGCTTCTGCGTTTGACAGACACCGAAGCAATAACCCATCGTAGGATCGCCGATACAGTATTTTCGTCTCTGTATCGTAGAAGAATCTGAGAGAACACCTTCTGATGGAAGTGGCTTCTTTTGGGTTCTCGGGCAGGATATCGTAGACTACGAAGTCAATGAATGGTTGTCTCCAGTCTGGAACTTCATCGATCGTCTGTACGGAATAACTCGCCCCGAATTGAATGTTGTTCTTGGGACAGACCAGTTCGTGGTCTATCACATCCACTGATTGGCGAGCATAGTTCGGAACTGCTAGGGAAGCGGCAAGGCCAGCTAGGGCATCGGCTTCGATATTTCGGAGTCTGGGGACATGTTCGATGAAGAACCCTCCAAATGAAGAGATAATGTTGATCGCTATTTGGTGATAGGGGATTATGTCTTCATCGTGGACTTCGTATGAACCCCGGATCTGATTGACGATTAACTGTGAATCACCATATGCTTCAAGATATTCTACCCCCAGCTCTCTCGTAAGTTGGAGGCCAGTGACCAAAGCGTTGTACTCGGCCACATTGTTAGAGCATGGTTCCGTGAGGGAGTAGGCGCGATTGATCACCAATCCGGAAGGAGAAACCAGTACCACCCCGACTCCGACGACGATGTTGCCCTTAGGTCCGGTCCTTGTGGCGCCGTTGAAGAACATTTGCCATATATCATCGTGAGAGGTTGCATGCGAGTCGGCGACCTCATCTGGAATTTCTTCATATATTCTGTACGACTCCGAGCCTGGGTGGGCTACTAAAAAGTCTGTATGTCACTACCACATTTCTAGTTTGAGGATATTTTTGTCATTTTTGGGGATATTTGAATTTATTATAATTTATTTGAATTTATGGGAATTTTTAGAATTTATTTTGGAATTGTTTGAATGAGGGTTGACTAGGTTGACTTTGACTAGCAATGACCATGGTAGACTAACCTAGGAGCTAACCCTAGTTGAGTTTGAACTTGGTTAGGTTATGCAACCCTAGTTAGACTAGAGTTGACCCATGGTATGGTTATTTGACTTAAGTTAGATCATTTAAGTCATAAGCCATGACTTGTGATTAAACATTAAATCAATTACTAGCCATAGAGGCCCAAAGCCCATTAACTAGTGCCTAACCCTAACCCTAACTTTATTGTCCAGCCATTACACCCATTGGGAAACCCCCTCCTATAAGTATTCTCTTCCATTTAGGGCTAGCCTCTTTAGGAAAGAGCAAGTTTAGAAAGAGGTATTTTCCCAAATCCAAAAATCCCTAGAAAATCCATTTTTACTCCTTTTTATTCCAAACAAATTGCAATAGATTCTAATTGATGTTTTCTTGCTGCTGGAATTGGTTATTCTTGGTTTTCTACCAATTTGAAGAAGTTTGGTGGCTTTTGGGAATCCTCATTCAAAGGGTTTTTGTGTTGGAGAACACCATTGGTAAAATCCTAATCCACCTATTTAAATTTGGTTTTAATTACATGGATGCCTAGCCCTAAGTGTCCTGACCATGTAGGAATAGGATTTGGAGAAATTTGTGTCCTGTACGTGTCCGTATCGAACACGTATCAGTGATGGTCGTAGGTGTTTGACGAAATGTCTCAATGGACATTTCGTTCTGTTTTTGTAAAACTAATTGATTGGAAAAATGTATTTTTGTGTCGCTTACACATTTCTTTTGCTCTGAGCTTGAATCGAGTCTGTGTCGTGTCATTTTGACACTCGTGCACGCGTTCTCGGACACGCGTACGCGGCCTGGGTGTATCCCCTGCTGCTCGGGGCTTCTACAGGACACGACACAGCTTGGTTGGACACGAAACTTGGTGGACACTAGGGGGCATGCACTGACATCATGCCCCCAAAATTTCATCGAGTTTCGTGCACTGGTTAGGGAGTTATTCGTCGTGCACGGGAATTTTCCTGTTCCGTGCACAGTGTGTTATTAGCCACTGATACGGCTCGACACAGCGGACACGGCGACACGAGGACACGATTCAGGGTGACACACACCTAGGTCTACCCTAGGCGCACCCACTGACACGAGCACGTATCCCAGTTCGCGTCGTGTCGAGTGCACGACACGCGTGCACCTATGCACGACGCAGTGCCAAATTGCTGTGTCTCAGTACACTGTTTCGAGCTTATTTGTGTTGGACACGTCGTGACGTGTCATGGTGGACACGAGGCACACTCTAGGACACGAACACAATGTTGTTAATCTTTACCAACCATTAGTTTGGTATTTTAGTTTAATTTGATGTTTAATTTCCTTTTTCCCCAAAAACCCGACACACCCTATGTTGACAGTTTCCATTTTTTTATCTAAGTTTTAGCACCCTTTTTGACTGATTTAAATGCTATTATTTACCTGATTAAATCCCTAACTTGTTCTCCTATTAGTAATCTACATATATGCTAATTTTTGGGTGTTATTGGTGGTGTGTTGATTCAATTTGGGGAATGTGAAAACTGTCAATGAATTAATATTATGTTTTCACAAAACCTGAGATTATGGGGGTTCTAAAACTGATTTTCCTGTTGCACAAACCTAAGTAGTGTAGGTTTTATGAACTAAAATCCTTCCTATTAACTGAGATATGTTAATCTGAATTGGGGTGAACTGTTATGGTTCCTTTCTTCTTTTTTTTCTGAAATCTAAGTTCATATTAAATCTGAGATAGGTTAAATCTGAGTTTGTTTTGATATACAACTTGTGTATTGTATGGGGGGTTCTATGGGTTAATTTCCTTTCCTTTTTAACTGAATTAACAGGGATTATGATAGGTGGTTTAGTTCCCTCACTGTGTTGTATTTTCTGAATCACACACACATTCTTGAACACCTACACACATACACACACTCTTCACACATATGACACACTAGCCTACCCCCACCTTTCTGTCATCAGGACAGTCCCCTCTCTCACTCACTTTTCCCTCTCACACACACTCACACACACACACACAGTTTTATTTCACTCACCCTCTTCACTTCTTCACATATACACTTCACATTCACTAACACTTGGCCTGTGGCACACTCTCACATCACTCATGCACACACACACATAGCCCTCTTTATATATATATATATATATATATATATATATATATATATATATATATATATATATATATATATATATATATATATATATATATATATATATGCATATGTTAAATGCCATGTTACATATAGCTAATGTGTAGTGATGCATGCCTATATATATATATAATTAGTTTCTTTTATGTATTGTTCTTAAATGCCTAGTATAGATAACTTGAATATTGGACAAGTGTGACTTATGAATGTGTGTGTTGGCTTGATTTAGGCTTGGATAGCCTTGAAGTGGTGTGTACTAGCTAGTGTAGGCTTGTGTGACCTAGTATAGACTAGTTTAGACTTGATAGCCTAATTTAGACTTGTTAGACCTAGTTTGACCATAGTTGACCTAGTTTGACTTCTAGGGTTGACCAGAGTTGACCAAGAGTTGACTTTGGCCTAGTTTGACCTAGATTCATGTAGAATGTATTGTAGTGCTTCATTTTACCATTCTGGACTTGTTGTGACTTGTGCTGTTCTAAATAGGAGCCAGACACCACTCCTCGGATAGTACTTTTTCGTTGGACACTCAGATACCAGGCGAGTACATTCTCTGATCATTTCATATCTTGTTAGAATTATTTTCCTACTTTAGATTACTTTACTTGATGTTGTCACGTTGGTAACACGGATTAGTACTATATGGATCCATTCTTGAGATGTTATCCCCTCAGGGAGCATCGTATACTACATGTTCTGTGCATTTCACTTACATGGTGTATCACTATGCTTCACGATTCTTCGATCACTTGTGATATGTACTCTCATGATCACAGAGTCTTCCCAGAATCACCCTATTTATGGGCATTCCCAGAATCACCCCATTGTGGGCATTCCCAGAATCACCCCATTGTGGGCATTCCCAGAATCACCCCTTGTGGGCCTTTGCATGGAATCATAACATAACCTGGCTGGATCCTTGTGTATTGATTGGGGGTACGGGGGAGTAGAAGTAAACATGTGAATAATATCCAAGTAGTGTAGTTCCCAGAATCACTCCATAGTATAGTTCCCAGAATCTTCTATGCCATTCACATGTTTATATTGTACTCTGACTCACTAGCCACTGTTAGTTCTCTATTACAGTATATATATTTCCATTACAGTTTCCTCCGTTTACATTACATGCTTCTTTCAGTTTCCTGTATCTTACTCTACTGCATGTCTATATTTTCTAACCTGCTATGAACTATTGAGATGTATTGTACTCGCTCCTATCCTGACTGGACCTGTTAAAAATATTACAGAGGACGAGGAGGAGGCTGGTGTGGATACCTATTACGGTGCCACCTTAGATGAGATGTTGGACCTGGACCATCAGCAGGCCCCACTAGCTGTGGATGACACACCCTTAGACTAGGATGTTTTTATTTACAGTATTTTATGGATGATTGTACATATTGATACTTGGGATCTGGGATTATGTTTTTATCTTAGACACTTAGACTCTCTGATGTACTTGGGATTTTCTTTCATTTCAGCAGTTTCATTTATCTATCTATCTGCTATTTTATCATCTGTTTTTCCTTGAGTTTTATATCATATCGTGCTTCTTCTTCCTTAGTTGTGATTGAGTCTACTTTTATCATGTCACCCCAATTCGGGGAGTATAAACTGTTTAAGCTTTATATTGTTAGATGTTGTGACCTATGACAGCGTTCTACCGCCGATACTGCGGCGTAGGCTGGACGTACCCACTTCTCGTGCCCTTACTCTAGGGTGCGGATCGTGACACTGCCAGAGCTTGACCTTTAACAGCCTTTTGCTGGACGAAGATCATATGATAGGGGGACAGCAATATTGCCCATGTAGCGAGGCGAGAGCTGAGTGCCCCTGGTTTAGTCATGAGGACCCTGAGAGGGTTGACTTGTGAAATCACATGTATGGTTTGTCCTGTGACATAGTGCCGCGTCTTCTGAATGGCGAACACCAGGGCGAGGCATTCCTTCTCCACGGCGGTGTATCGGTGCTCTGGCCTAATCATCATTCGACTGAGGTAATATATGGCCTGTTCATAGCCTGCATCATTGTTTTATGTTAGCAGGGTGCCAAGGGAATGCTCCATTGCGCGTACATAGAGCAGGAATGGTTTTCCAACAACCGGGGCCACCAGGACTGGAGGGTTCGACAAATATTCTTTGATGCTGTCGAAGGCACGTTGGCATTCTTCATCCCATACGAACGAGACACCTTTCTTCATGAGATGGGTGAATGGCCGATATCGCCCGGAGAGGTTAGAAATGAACCTCCTGATGTAAGCTAGCCTCCCTTGGAGGCCTCGAAGTTCTCGAAGATTTCTCGGGGGACCCATCTCCATGATTGCCTTCGTCTTCTCAGGGTCTACATGGATACCCTGGGCGGTAATGATGAAACCCAAGAACTTTTCGCTGGATACGCCCAAGAAAAATTTTGTGGGATTCATCTTCAGGTTGTGTGCTCGCATCAGGTTGAATACCATCTTCAGATCCTGGAGATGGTCTCCCTTACAGTGACTCTTGACGGCGATGTCATCAACATAGCACTCCACCGTCTTGCATAAGTGGTCTCTGAAGATGATACTCATGGCTCTTTGATATATGGCGCCAGCATTCTTTAAACCGAAAGGCATGACCGTGTAGCAGTATGTGCCAATCGGTGTTCGGAATGATGTATGCTTTTTGTCGTCAGGAGACATCTTGATTTGGTTGTACCCCGAGAAGCCATCCATGAATGACATGCGTTCGAAGCCGCATGTGTTGTCGATCATGATGTCCGTGATAGGGAGGGAAAATTCATCTTTGGGACATGCCTCGTTCAGATTGCGGAAGTCGATGCAGATTCGAATCTTCCCATTCTTCTTGAGGATCGATATTATGTTGGCGACCCAGTCCGGATGTTGTTCCTCACGAATGAAGCCGCTGGCTATCAGTTTGTTGACTTCGGCTTTGATCGCATCCATGATGCCTGGGAGAAAGCATCGTTGTTGTTGTTTGACTGGCTTTGCATCTGGCCGAATGTTGAGCTTGTGAAGAGCAATATCGGGATTTAACCCCGACATGTCTTCATAGCTCCAGGCGAACACATCAATGTATTCTTTGACAAGTTCCAGTAGCGACTCTCGCTCTTTGTTTGTTAGGCTTTTACTGACGAAGATTGGTTTTGGAGAAGATTTGCTACCGAGATCCACTTGTACGACCTCATCTTCAGTTGGAGGTTCTCTCTGTTCGAACCGCTTTTTCCATTGTGCATCCAGCTGTTGGGCCTACGGTTCTAACTCAAGGATTTCAGAAATGTCTTTATCTTCTTCATAAGCATCGACGAATGCCATGTTGACTGACAGGACTTGTCTGAATACGTCTCCGATACTGGTATCCGAATCAGAAGTTGGTGATTCGGTTGAATGTGAATGCCAGTCACATTCCTCATCCGAACTTTCAGGGGTCGTTGTGGGCGTAACATACCCTAATCCATATCGGGTCTTGCTGTAGTAGTCCCGTGGTTTGCCAGCCGGGACTGGTGGCTTTAAAGGTAATCGTCGCCCAGTACCGTAGTTCAAGCCTAGCGTAGTCTCCAGATCATACCCCTGTTTTTGCATGAGGTATTTGGATTGGGGGCTATAAAGATACAAAGGTAGTCTTCCGGTGTCTGATTCAAGATCGACCTCTTCTATGGTGAAGGACTGCGGGTCGTCCTTTCGGCCGAAGATGATTGGATGGTCCCCTCCCTCGATTATGCGGTAAGCGCCTTCCACTGGAGTAAGCTGGTTTACGGTATACACATTTGTCACCTGTGTGTGTAGGTGAGTGCCTATACCATGTTCCATAGCATACATTGTACAAAGCTTATCAAGCTCGAGGTAGTTTAAAGATAGCCCTTTATTGATGAAGTAAGGTATCTTTTTTAGCGGGATTACATTATCTGCGGAGGGAACATCAGTGTGGGCAGCCACATACTTGGCTAGCTCCGGTTC
Organism: Iris pallida; assembly: GCA_029216955.1. Taxonomy (NCBI): domain Eukaryota; kingdom Viridiplantae; phylum Streptophyta; class Magnoliopsida; order Asparagales; family Iridaceae; genus Iris; species Iris pallida. The sequence goes on along the minus strand of JANAVB010002395.1, from coordinate 12,317,823 downwards.
TTCTTCGGCCACCCCCTGTATAAATGAAGTCTGAGAGGACGACCTGGGCAGCTTGATCGTCAGGGGTTCAGCAGGTGGAGCCGAGCGTAGAGTTGTTGGCAAACTAGCGACCCCCAGTTTGGTACCTGATGCTGGACGGGGAGTTGTTGGCTCGCTAGAAGCCCCAGACTTTGTATCGAGGTGACGATTCTTCCTGGGAAGGTGTATCGTCATCGGCTTGTCGGAGGGATTAAGCTTCTCCATTTGTGGCTGGCCGACTCTCGGCAGTCTGATTGTCAGTGGCTCCGTTGTGGGTCTTGGTACTTGGCCAGACCTTGGCAGACGGATTATTATTTGCTCTTCTTGTGCTGATAGGCTGATTGCGTCCTTACGCAGAGTGGCTGTAAGGGGCGCGGACTTGCCAGATTTGCGAGCTTGGAGGTGGATCGTCAGAGGTTCTTCTGATCCTGTGGTTGTCTCGGTACGAGCTTGCACATCTCCTTCACCAAGGTACCTCTTCGACTTTTCGTATAGGCAGAAGTCTGAGTAGTAGGATTCGACCCCTTTGAAGGGATCGATGTCGGCAAATTATGTCCTCAAAAAGCCGTATTTGTCGACATACTTGAAGCACTGGTGCAGGGTGGAAGGTACGATCATATAATCGTGTATCCAAGGGCGCCCCAAGAGGATGTTGTAAGAAGTGTCTGCATCTATGACGTAATAGGTTACTTCTAAGTGAAGATCGCCAATTTGGCACTTCAAGCGAATCTTCCCAATCGGGTAACTTTTGCCCGAATTGAAACCGCTGATGGCGGTGCTTGTTGGCGTCAGACGATGCATAGGAATACGGAGATGATGTAACAGACCCTTCGGGATGATGCTTTTGGAAGAACCAGGATCAATGTGCATCCGATCCACCTTTACGTCGCCGATGTATCCAGTGTAATATAACGGGCGATCGTGCAGGTTGGTTTTGATGAGCATATCCTGCGGAGTGAAGACAATATTGGGCATCGCTCCCATGCAAGCGATGTCTTGGAGATCTGCAGGCGGGTTCTCTCCCGTGAGGTTGACCTGAGCCAGGTAAGCGTCGGCATTTTGGAGTGCACCGCTCAAAGCCGCGCAAACATCCTTTGAGAGTCTTAGGAGCTCGTATAATGACAACTTGGCCGGTGTGTTGGCCAATTGTGCCAAGATGTCGAAGTTGTAGGGTTTCTCCAACACCTGTGGTACCTCCTTCCGGAGGGATTTGTCAAAGCGAGTCTCCTTCGGCCTAGGCTTGTCGGTCGTCGGAGGCTGGAAAGGTCCCGGAGCGTCAGTTGTAGCGGGCTGATAATCTTCATCCGAGTTATCAACCACAGGTTGGGATTGTGCCCCAGACCGAGTGACGACGGCTGTGACTTCTTTGATATCTGCCGAGATTGTACGGCAGGATCTGACTTTTTCACTCTTCTTCTTACGAATGAAAGATGGTGTGGACTGAGTCACTTCAGATACCAAGTCTGGATGGACCCATATGACATCCCCTCGTGATGTGGTGAGGGGCACTAGACCAGCAGCCTGATCCCGAGGAGGTGGAAGATTAGCAATCTCCATTGTTGCCAGAAGGATGGGGATCACACCATTTTGAGTTTCTGTTGGAGGGAAGCTGCCAAATTATACTGACACCATATTGGCTGCCACGGTTACCTCTTCGAAATCGATGGCCAGAGCATTCGAATCGATGAGATTTTGGATATACCATTTTAGTTGGTAGCAGTCGTGTGTAGCATGGTGGACGTAACGGTGATAATGGCAGTACTTTGGATTCTCCATTTCTGTTGACCGAGGTTCCCGTCTTGGTAGAGGGAGCTGAATTCTGTCTTCTTGTATGAGCATGTCTAAGATGGGCTTGACGTGGCCGTCTTCGAAGGAGTAGGTCATTTGTGGCCATTACTTGTCTATCGGTTTTGACTCAGGTTTCTGTGCTGTGTCGGCCATCATAGCCTGCTTGCCCTTGTTGTCCCAGTTGTTAGTGGAGCTATCCCCGTTGTTGGTGTTAACGTTGGGACGCCTGCCCTTGTCTTCTCCCTCTGAAATGTGCAATCCCAGTTGGCGAGCCTTCTTTAATCGTTCTTCGACGCTTGTGGTACTGATGATAAACGTCTTCCAGTCCTTGAATTGACTTTCGCCCATCCAGAGACTGATTGTTGGAAGCAGTCTCTTTTGGCAAATTTTAATTAAGAAGGAATCCGGGTTACCAGATGGCAACTTCATTACGGTTTGGCAAAACCGCTCAATATAGTTCCTTGTCAGCTCTTTCTCCCCTTGGTCGACGTCCATGAGGGTGGACATCATGATGTCCTGTCCCACTTCATAAAATCTCTCCAAGAATATGTGCTTGAAGCTGGAGAAGGAGTGGATGCAGTTGTCCGGCAGGTTGCGATACCAGTCGAAGGCGACTCCTTCCAATGCTCCGATGAATAATCGTGTAAGGATGGCATCGTCATAGGGCAAATGGTCGGTGGTGACCTCGAAGTAAGTGATGTAACGACTTGCAGAGGTCTTGCCATCATAAGGATTGATATTGAACGGCTTATATCTTGGTGGGAAGGGGACATCCCTCCATGTTGCAGGGTATGGTTGCCGTATTCTGAGGTCCTGAGAGGTTTCTCGAGCGTGAAACATGGCTCGGAGCACCTGGACCTCTCTTCTTGCTTCCCTGGCCTCATCTACAGTGGTAGGGGCCGTCATTTCAGGAGGATTGTTGCCCGGGTTCGGTGCCGCTGAGTTTGAGTCCGCATTAACCGTGGGATCCGCGCTTGTTTGGCCAGGTGTCCCTCCTTGGAGAGTTGGAAGGGCCGCTTTGATCTCGTCTACAGACTTGACCAAGGCATGCAGTATGGCCTCCAGAGTGTCGATGCATTGGCGATCACTAGAACCACCTTGGTTGCTGTCCGTCATGAACATCGTCTTTACATGAGGAGAGATGGAAGGAACGGTGGAGGACGTGCCCTCCGAATCATACCCCTGTAGCGAGAAGTCATCGGGGTATGTGGGAATGTTCTCCTCTTGTTCGGACTCAGAAGGGATAGTACCCCCAGCTTCAGAGTTTGCTTCATCTTGGGAGTCGTGGACATCCTCGGGGACGTCGGCCCTTGCTGTATCTGATGAGAGAGTTGTTTTCTCGGGCTCATCTCCTTGGAACATCGGATTATCGTGGATGTTCTGAGGAGTGCTACCCCCAGTCCCAGCAACCCCCAGGGGTGTGGACGATGAATCTTCTACTGTAGCAGGTTTCGTCTTTGAACGGGTACCTTGGAAAACTCCGGTGGTGGGCACCCGTTTAGACGATAGTCTTTTAGTCATAGTGGTTGAAATCTTTGGGCTAGCAGCATTGGTCTTCTTCCCTCTCCCATCGGCAGGGATTTTTTGAGCAGAGTTGCAGGAGACGACGGGAAATGCCTCATCTTCTGAACATGTTTGTTGCAGTCTTTGGAAGACGGACTGTCGGTCTTCTCGTACCATCGTATTATTACAACAGCAGTTGACGATGACTTGGGTGCAGTGGCATCCGCGGGAGGACTCTTCGTACCCCGAGGCACCTTCTCTTTTTTTGCATTTGTGGAGGATAGCCTCACACAAGTCAGATGGGTCTGGATCGACCATGTTTGCTTCCTGGATTTTGGGAGACTTTTGGAAACCTCTCTGTCCGTTTGCCTCCGGGGACTGGACTCGAGTGGTTCTATACAACTTCCCATCAGAGGCCCGCATAACAGTATGTGGGACGTTCGGATGGTCAGAGGTCGGATCAGCGGACCGAGCTTGCCAAGCTCGTGTTGCCCTAGACTTCTTCACTCTAGTGCGTAAGGACACATAGTAGGAAGAGTCTAAGTGGTACTGGAGAGAGTCAGACATGTCTTCTTGGGAGCACAAGAGATCAGGACCATAGGAGAGGCGGTCGAAGACAGAGCCGCGTGGAGTAGGCGTCATGTGGCTGGAATCAATAGTCTCCATACGGTTGGCAGTCGTAGCCGCATGGGCTTTCTTCATGTGGCTGAAAGTCTCAGCCGTATAGGTCTTCTCCATGCGGATGGACATCCTGGCCGCATGAGTGTTATGTGTTTTGCTGACAGTTTCAGCCGCATGGTCATCATTCATGCGCCTGGCAATCTCGGCCGCATGAGTCTTCGTTTTGCGGCTAGTACCCTTGTTCGGTTTCTTCCTAGAGCACATAGAATCGCTCTTTGAACCTGCAAGTCCAGCATCGTAGTGCTTTCCTCTGCCGGACTTGGGGACAGCAGAGTCCTCTATGGCTTGAAGTGGGACCGTACGAGAGTTGCCTTCGCCGTCTTGGGCAGCAGAGAGTACTCCGTCCAGAGCTTGGGGAGGAGCAAATGACTTTTGCCTCCACTCACTGCGAGCTTTCTTTGTACGGGTTCGCTTCTGGACCGGGCCAGCGCTTCCCTCAGAGAGCATTTCTTCAAACGCCTGTTGGTCGAAGCGGACGACCATCTTCTATTACGTGGAGCCAAGTTTGGCTGCATCCGATTGCGTCACCAACTCCTCAGCCGTGGAGAAGTTTGTCTCCATCAGAGTCGCCATCGTGTTTGCCATGAAATATAAAAGAACAGAACAATTATCGGAGGACTGGACTTTTACTTCACAATACAAACTCGCTTGTACAAAGAAAGCCTAGGGACGAAAACTTAGGTACAGGAATCTAAGTACAATTATTTATTTTAGATTCTGGGGGGTGACGGTAGAGGCTCGGGAAAGCGACGGCAGCTCTGCCTTACTCCTTGGACGATCGGGTGCAGGCTTGGCTCTGTAGAAGAAGTACTTGGCGTTGATGAAGAAATGCTCTCTTTATTCTCTCTGGATCCGAGGGGGGTGTACTCTCTCTTTCTCTGCTCGTCTCTGTCTGTCTCTCTGTATATTCTCCTGCAAGGGAATAGCACTTGCTATTTATAAGAGTGGGGGCATCATTAGGGTTTTGCAATGATTGCCCATTCTCAAAAGTCGGCGGCTAAGGATCAATGAATCTGGGCCGCTCATCTTGAATATAATAGATCTGGGCAATTAATATGATTGCATCAAATCTTTGTGGGTAATTAAAGATTATTGACATAAATCCCCATGATTTGTTATGCCAATCTTGAATTTCCAGCCACGTGTCATTGATTTGCTTGATTGCAAATGATCTGATTTGATCCCAATATTTTATTGGGATTTGTTGATAGATTTCGGTCGATTTGATGCCACGTGTCCCATTATCATGCCATATGTCTTAACTGCGAGCCACTTAGAAAATCTGAGCCGCATGAGGACTACTCCCCATTGAGCCGCATAAGGCTGGCCACATGTCAAGGCTGCTTGGGAGTGACCCCTGAACATTTGAACCGCATGGTGGTGATCTGAGCCGCAAGAGCGTAGGTGACCGCATGATGGATGCTTTCTTCATGAGCCGCATGGAGATAATCCTCGTGAGCCGCATGGAGATAGCTTCTGCTTGAGCTGCATGGGGTAGTTCTCGTGAACCGCATGGGATAGCTTCTGCCTGAGCCGCATGGGTGGCCTCTGTCTGAGATGCATGCGACTGTACACGTGTCAAGGACGCCTGAAGGTTTCTGGGTTTCGAAGGATTGTGTCAGAGATCTCTTTCATTTTCCTAGGAGTCTGCCATTATGACAGAGTCATTATTTGCATCTTTCTGTCATTGGTCAGAGCTGTCAGCCGTCAAGGCATTAAATGCAGTAGAAGACAAAAGGAAGAGCTGTTGAGTACCATGTGGCTCCTCTCTGAGCCGCATAGACATTTGAGCCGCATAGGTCCCTGAGCCGTATGGGGATCCTTGGCCGTATGGATCTTGCTTTATTCTTTTCCATGCTTCTACACATACATTCCAACCCATCTCGTGTTCTATAAACATAATCCCCTTATCTTTATCTCAAGTTCCATCGGCATTATGCCCCAACATATCCATATTGATGCACGACGCCCAACGGCTTAGACTTCTCGTACTTATATTTAACGTATTTCATTCATAAGTTATTCACATAACCGTGGTTCCGTAGTTACTTAGTCATTTCGTAGCTTTCATGCACGAGGGCACGCTTAACGCCGTAATCAATATTCTAGACCTAGTATTCAATGTTCTCGGAGCCGTGCACGTGATGCACATCTCAATATCATCTTTCAATATTCTACCATCAATGTCCTGCCGCGACCCGTACACTTAATGCACGTCGCTTCAATTGTTCAATGTTCAATGTTCTACCTTATTGTTCGACACATACTGAGACCTTAAATCGCCAGAGCCACGCTCGCTAACTCAATATCTACTTACGCATACAATGATATATTTAATTAGACGTGAAGGAATAGGAAGAGAGAGTCAAGAACCCGTCCACCTTAAGCCGATACGCCTTGTCGTTTCGCCGAGTTGATGCGGCTGGATTCCATAACTTGGTCGCATAGCTAACACTGGGACTTAGCCATTCCTTTGAACTACTTGGTTGATTTGGCCTATCGTGTCCATGCCACACTCCGTTGCAAGGCGACGATTTGGTTTCGCGAACACTTTTCTGAATAATGCAAAATGTCGGCCTCTTATCGTCCAGCATAAAAGCTTAGCCTGCACACCAGATCAACTAAAATCAGTACTTGCTCAAATGGGACTTATCCTTTGCATCGATTCGATTCATAGATTCCAATTAACTCAAAGCTTACCTTTGGCCAACGTAACTCTTGCATCGATTCGTATCGATACCTCATCGGGTCAACGCAACTCTTCGAGTCAATGACTCATCATAATGTATCGTACGGAGCGAGACATTACACTCTTGATAAGTAAACCTGACATGATATATCTCGATATGCTGTTGCGACGGCTATCATGACATGACAAGAACGAATGGCCTGGACACCGTGGGCGACTGTGCTTGTATAAATGAACCAGTATTGTCTTGCATCATGACTAGAACAGGGACCCCTGAGTACCACGGTCAGGGGTACCTACTGAAATTGACTAAGGCTAATAACTAGAATAATCCAGTAGTCTTGAAGAGATTTTCCAGCTACAGGCAATCCCGTTATCTGGGCGTGCTAGTAGATTTGTAGCCTGTCGACGAGTAGGGCACATTTTTAGCACACTGTCATGTGTTGCACCCTTTATGAACAAGATATTCGACCTGGATAACCTGGATGGTCAGCAGGTGTAAACCCCCTAAATTTCTTCTACAATTTTTTAAAATATTATTGTAATTATTTTATACTTCGTATCTACACGTCGTATATGAATTCACATTGTTGTAGCATGCGAGATTTGCGTTTCGTAATTGCTCGTCGAACGCGAATATGTGCGAGTTACATTTTTTTGTAAAACATTTTATTAGAGATTTTATATATAGAAGAATTTAATTTTCAAAATAATATGTGGTAAATATTTTTATTTCTAAAAAGAGTTATTTTGTTCATCATTTAAAAATAAAGGGTGATTTGAAAAAATTGTGCTTTATATGAAAAGTATTCCAAATATTTTACAAAATTTGAAAGCGAATATTTAAAATATTTTGTTATTTATAAAAGCTATTTTATAATTTAATATTTAAGTATTTATCGTGTTTTTCGAAATTAATTATTTCTATATTTAATTAATTATGAAAATGATACTTGAGATTTTGTTGATTTTAATATTTGATTAAATATGCTAATTTAAATTAGAAAAGATTTCATTAGAATTTGAATTAAATGAGTGGAGGATTTATGTTTGATTTGGATTTGAACGATTTAAAGTTTAAAGCAAATTTAAATATAATATGATATTACCTAAGGGGAATTTAAAATTCTCCCAATCCCTATCCAACTGGGAATTCCCACCTCCTATAAAAGGAGAGGTACTCCTCTAGAAACTTTCACCATCAACAAATGTGCATCGTGTCTGTGTCCACCGTTCTTATTCCATATTATACAAGTACATCAAATCCCGTGTCGGACACACCCCGACACAAATCAAATCCTAACCCTACCTCTAAACTAATCCCTCGTCCTAACAGCAGCTTCCCGATGCCGCGACTCCCCGATCGTCTCTCCGCCACCTCTCCATCGCGGCAACCTCCGCCACTGCCATCATCACCTCTGACTTCGCCAACGCCACAACCATCACCAACATCGTCATCATCTCCACCACCGTGGCCAACCAACCTTCTTCCACCACCCAACCAACCACTGTCACCACGGTCCCTAATCGGTCGCCACCGCCACCAGGCGTATCCCTAAATCTCATGGTCACACCTCACCACCATCGCCCGCCAACAACCGAACCATCGTCACCACCCATACTACTAAAAGAAGAAACGGAGAAAGAGAAAGCCCTAACCTCCCTGAGACCTGTCCTCCGTCGTCCGCCTCGCCACCAAGACCGCCGCGTGGGTCCGACGCCATCTTCGACCGGACATCCACCGTGCACTCTCCGCCGAGCTTCCGTCTGCCGTGCCGAGCTCGGTTCCCGTATCTCCACCACTGCTCTTCCTCCTCCGGCCGCCTGTGCGGCGAGTTCCCTTTCGTCGCCGTCCTCGATCGGTACCGGAGGCGACAGCCGCCTTGTGCAGGAGCCGCCACCCGGATGGTCGTCGCGCCTCACTGCCGCCCGTCTGACTCCGCCTCCCGTCCGACTCCGCCGCCTCCAGGGCAGCGCGCCCCCGGCGCTGACGTCGCTCCACCCAGCACGCCCATCCTTCTCCGCCGCCCTCCGCCGGAGCCTGGCCGGAGCCGCAGGTGAGAACCCCTTTTTCTTCACTCCTCCTCTCTCTCTCTCTCTCTCTCTCTCTCTCTCTCGCTCTCGTGAATTAGGGGAAGGGAGTGAATGAGCTGTATTGTTAAGGTATATTTATTATTATTATTATTATTATTACTATTATTATTATTATTATTATTACAAAGAAAAGTACTGGTTTGTTTTAAGGATTAATATTAATAATAATAATAATATTATTATTATTATTATTATTATGATTATTATTATTATTATGATTAACAGTAGTATTATTATTAATATTTTATGAGTGTATATGGGTAGGGGTATTTTGCCATTAGTATTATTAGTGGCAATATTATTTTCAAAATTTTAATTGTATAAAAATATTTTGATTAATATCTTAAAAAATTTATGGAAAAATATATATACTATTGCATACTATTTTATCTAAGGATTTTGAACTACAAAATTTTATCTTTGCAATTTAGTTTTAACCATAAGAATAATTTTCTAGATTTGCAAAGTATTGCTTTAAAATATTTTGACTAATAAAAAGGGTAGTTTCACATTATGATTTTTAAAATATATGTATTGAAGATATTTGTTTAAAAATTATACATAGTTTTTAAGTATCATAAATATTTTTAAAATAGGATACGTACGTAATCTCCACAATTTCTCCATGATTATCACCATTATCATGACTAATCATCATTCCCTATTTCCTCGTGAATTCGGACTCTTCCCCATCGGATATGGTGATTAGGCAACTGGAACTTTACAGAACATCGTACCACATCCGGCGACACACCAGGCAAGATACCTTGCCACAATTTACTGTTTATAAATTAGTCTGCATTTTATTTATTACATATCACTGTGTATTTATTTCCCGTACTTTTAGCTGTACGATTATTACAGTTCCTGACTTACTGCCTGCTCAGTGATATTAGCTGTACCTTATTATTTATTCTTTGATTGCATATGGACCTAGAGTTAAGGGACTACCACTAGTTTAGTGCATTACATAAACTTTGACACTGTTGTGCCACGAGATGTGTGAGTTATGAGTAGCATATAGCATCCGGACTTACGTGTTGGCTGATCACTGATGCGTGCAGGACGTGCGTTAGGTCTAACTGTCAATAGTTGTATGCTAGAAGACTTGACGGTTAGTAGTGTTACATGATCGTGGATGCGACATGATAGGTACATTGGGCATTTCCTTGTCGTATGGGCTTCGATTGTACTTCCCTTGTAACCCGGAAGCTCCGCTGGAGATACGGGTATGAGCCTCTCAGGTTGGCCACTGTCGTTTTTGAACGTCATGCGCTTAGGTCACTGGTGCCCAAGTGGGGACTATACCAGATCCCATTTACAGCCAGGGCTCATGCGACGAAAGGTTTGTTCTCAACTGCATGTTCACTTTAGTACGGTTAGGTTACCTTACTTATGTCTTGTCACTTTCTTTGATTGTGGCATATTTTATATTCAGTATTTATATGGCATGTTTATTGTATCTTGTTACGTCCCTCTGAGGACCTGGTTATCTCGCCAGGTGTGTGTTCTCGTCTTTCGCAGGTGTTCTAGCCGTGGCCATGATTGTCACTATTTCTTCGAGGATGATTGCGCTTTGATCGTCTTTGCTTCGCCTGCCAAACTTATTGTATTTTCCATATATTTTTCCTTACTTGTTGGTAGTGGATTTGTCTCCGCCAAACGATTATATACATGACAAATTCAAAGTTGCTTTTATATCATTATTTATCTTTGTGGATAAGATTTAGTATCTTGATTACTGCATTTTACAGCTTATGTATATATACGAGGGTCCATATACTTCGTATTTATACAGCTGGCATGATTACGTTCTAGTCCTACGTATTTTGGGACTGGGGCGTTACAGCAGGGCTTGTGGCTGTTAGAATATCTTATTGCATCTTGCTAGTAACTAGGCCTGTGATAACTCTAGTTAGTTAAAGTATCAAGCTGTACTTATTGCTTGGCCGTGATTGAATGGATGGAGTCTAACCCAGTCTAGTCTTGTCTTGATCCTGTACAAGATTATAACATGACTTGATTGCTTGGGCTTTACTTTATCGATAAATGGTAGGAAACCAAGTTCCGTTCGGACGAAGGGTTACAACCCTGGTCCTTGTTTGGTTTAAGGGTTGTAACTTGGTTATCTGAATAGTTCCATGGTTATCTTATCGTATATCATCATGATTTTCCATATCTCCAGTCCTTTATTATATGTTATTATGTTTGTGCTAATTGCTGGTTTTAGTTCTTAAGTGAAGCCTCCTTTGTGGCCCTTGCTCTTTCTGGGGTCTGACCCAGCTAGTTTTGTATGGCCAGATACCGGAGTAGTTCCAGAGGATCTACCGGCCTTCCAGCCAGATGGTGACCACCAGGCGTAACCAAGGCAACGAGTGGGTTTCTTTTTTGTTCTCTCACTTTAATGTAAAAATATTCTTTTGAGGCGTTTAGCCGACGAGCACGTGTTAGCTCGATTGCATTTACTTACTGTCTGCCTACGGGCTGTAACATAATTGACAAATCCTAGGGTTGATCATGTATGACTGAAACTCTTGCTAGTCTTGACATTTTGTATGACTAGCTTCATGATCATCCAAATATATAATGTATGGGACGCCTTACTATTGTATATTTGGTGATCTGACATCTTGTACTATTATTACTTGCTTGAAATTGAGACAATAGGCTTGTTCATAACCATAAGAGACTGATGGCTTGTAGTTAAACACTCATGTATCTAGACAGCCGTGACCGTATAGCGAGGTAGATTACACTTCAATATACATAGCTGGCTATGTATGCCCCTGCTCTCCAGTATTCTGGTTCTGGGTCGTTACATGGTTTAAGTGGTGGCCCATGCAGGTCTTGTGAATCAAGATATGTGAGGGTTTACCGAATAGATGTCTCAATCAGCACTCGCCCTTGATCTCTGCTCGTATCCTCTAAATCCCTGAATTCTTGACCTGATCACATGCTTGTATTCATGATCTGTCATGGTCCTTCCTTATTGTTCCCCATGTCGTCTTCTTCAGCGGCATTGTTCTTGGTCCTACCGATCGACAAGGTGGAGCACATCCCGTGGACCCGCAACAACCTGGAGATTAAGCTCAGCATTCAGGAGTAGCCTCCAAAGTCATACCTAATGGGGGTCAAGAGCCACCAGTTCAGCCAGTCCAGCCTACAGAGCCTGATGACTGCACCTTGGTAGGTCTCATCAGGACATTGTTAGCATCTCAATATCGTCGGGGCGATGCCCTTCACCAGGCAGTACAAGATGCTTTGAACAGAGGCGGTCATCAAGGGAACCAGGCAGCCAACAGCTTCAAGCGTTTGAACCCTCCCTTCTTCGATGGTAGCGAAGATGCTATTGCCGCAGATGCTTGGCTGCAGAATATAGAAGTGATTCTAGAAGCGACGAAGATGCCCGAGAATGAGAAGGTGGCGGTAGTACGCCTACAGTTTTTGTATCTTGCCCGCAGCTGGTGGACGGCGCTGGCCGTTGGATTAGTGGCACCGATTGTATGGACAGTATTTCGTGAGAGATTTTAGACCAAGTACTTCGATGCTGTAGCTCGATACGATCTACGGACGAGGTTCACCAATCTGAAGCAGATGGACAGGACGGTCGACGGATATGCGGTTGAGTTTTTGAGACTTAGTCGGTTTGCTCCCACCTTGGTAGCAACCGAGTTCGACAGAGCCCAGCGATTTCAGCAGGGACTGCACCTGGAGATTTTATTGACAGTGGAGCAGTTTGAGCACCAGACTTTTGATGCAGTATTGAGAGCAGCCAGGAGGCACGAGTATACCTCCCGGAGGATTGAGGATAGGACCGGAGGTCGAAAGCGGTCTTACGTCCAGATGAATCAGTTTTCAGCACCAGTCCCGGCAGCCAGGGCTTTGACAATTGGAACCCCGAGGTGGGCGGCCTCAGTGACGTCGATTCAGCATTCGACTCCAGCATTTTCCCAGTAGCGAAAGCAGAAGTTGTCTTCCGCAATGGGTTGCACTCATTGTGGGAAGCCAGGACATGTGGTGGCAGAATGTCGCAGAGCACAGGGATTGTGCTTGGCTTGTGGAGCACCGGACCACAGGGTTGGGAACTGCCCGAATAGGAGGAGTTTCTCTTGTTCGATCTTTTCTAGTCCTTCGGTGAGAGGACCAGCACCAGTCCAGCAACAACAACAGTATCAGCCTCAGAGGCCATTGTCGCCTCAGTCCCAAGCATTTCAGCAGCAGAACCCCCAGTAGTATGTACAGGCCCAAGCCCTAATTCAGAACAGACAGAGAGGTTTTCAGCAGAGGGGACCAGCACCCAGTGGACATGGTCAGGTGATGGCGATGACCGTAGGAAAAGGATTAGCACCAGGTGAGGTAGTGGCAGGTACTATTTTCGTCAACTCCTTCCCAGCATCAGCATTATTTGATTCTGGTGCTTCGCATTCATTCATGTCTGTACGATTCGCGACACGGATAGGACTGGAGCCCGAGTCATTATCACTAAGGCTCAATATACTTACTGGTAACGGTCTTGTGGGAGTCGATCGAGTGCCTTCCTCGTGTCAGATCGTAGTTAGCAGTAGAGAGTTTCCCGCTATATTGATAGAGTTTCCCATGGCCGATTATGATATGGTCCTAGGGATGGATTGGTTAAGGAACCAGTATGTGTTTGCAAAAACAAAAGTTGATCTTTATTTCAACAAACTTTGTAAGATGATTACAAGAATTCTGGGAAAGTACAACTATAGGAATCCGATCTGAATGACGATCGTTTTATCCCTTGGACGATGTGAACTTTGAAGACGGTAGCCTCTGAAGATTGCAGCAGCACTTTGGTAAGAATTTTTGATCTCTGGTGATGATTTCTGATATCTCTGTGTGTATCTCTGTGATAATGAAGGCTTGAAACTCTATTTATAGAGTTCTAGAAATAACTAACTTTTAGTTATTCTGAGTTGCGCAGGATGAATTGCGCAGACTTTGGCTTGCGCTGGAAAGAACTGAGCAGGCAGTTACTCGTTCGTGGACCATCTGTATGTGACGCGTGGCATTATTTGATTGAAATGTGCTTGATCGTGTACAGACGGTTGCCATATGTTGAATAATTGATGGCATGAAGGCCACGTGTATATTGTCAGTTTTCTTGATAGAGTACGCCATATGAATTGTGTTGGATTCAGATTGCGCTGGGATGGACCGCGCTGTAGAGAGTCTGGCCGATTGTGCTGCATGTACAGCTGTCCTCGAGCGCTGTGTTGTACGATAAATAAACAGTTTCCTCGTTATCCGTGCTCTCAGTTGTCAGAAGATCTGATTCTCTGTCAGGTAATGATGACGAGGCCACATCATCTTGCGCACTTGGATGAGTGCGCAGTTCAGCCTGCATAATCGAGATGGTGCGCAATCTGACTCCTGAGCAGTTCACTTGAAGGATGCATAACTTGATTTTCATGACTTCTTTGATGGGTGCAACTTGATTTTTAGGACCTACAGTATGCTAGGATAGACTGCCATATTGGCAGGGTTGTTTTTAGCATTCCAGGCGAGCCAGAGTTTTTCTTCTCCCGAGGCGAAGTTGAACCTTCTTCTCTGGTATTGCGGATGGCAGTACCAGCAGTACAGTTACCCCAGATAGTCGAGGACTTTCCAGATATTTTTTCAGAAGATCTTCCAGGAATGCCGCCAGAGCGAGAGATCGAGTTTACTATCGACTTGATCCCAGGGACAGCCCCAGTGTCAGAGAGAGTCTACAGGATGGCGCCGTCAGAGTTAAAGATATTGTACAAGATGATTGAAGAACTTAAGACCAAGGGATTCATTCGTGCAAGTGGATCGCCTTGGGGAGCCCCGATGCTTCTTGTGAAAAAGAAGGATGGTACGTCCAGATTATTATAGATTATCGTACCTTGAACTCAGTGACAATCAAGAACAGATACCCTCTTCCGAGGATAGATTACTTGTTTGATCAACTCAAGGGGGCAGCAGTATTCTCGAAGATTGACTTATGGTTATGATACCATCATATCAGAGTCAGAGAGCAGGACATCCTGAAGACAGCTTTCAGATCTAGATATGGGCATTGGGAGTTCCTGGTTATGCTATTTGGAGCAACCAATGCGCCAGCTGTATTCATAGACCTCATAAATCGAATCTTTATGCCTTACTTGGATCAGTTCGTGATTGTGTTCCTAGATGACATCCAGGTCTACAGCAAGAGTGTAGCGGAGCATGAGCAGCATCTCCGTGTGGTTCTTCAGATTCTCAGAGAGCACCAGTTATATGCCAAGTTCAGTAAATGTAAGTTCTGGCTCGATCTCATCTCATACTTGGGTCATATCATCACCAGAGGAGGAGCAGAGGTGGATTCCCAGAAGATCGTAGCCATTGAGACGTGGCCAGTATCCAGCACAGTTGCAGAAGTTCACAGTTTTCTTGGATTGGCCAGCTACTACCGGCAATTTGTTTCGAACTTTGTTCAGATTTCAGTGTCCTTGACCCAGTTGACCCACAAGGATGTGCAGTTTGTTTGGACAGCAGAGTGTCAGGAATCTTTTGAGAAGTTGAAGCGGGACTTGATGATGGCTCCCATTCTCACGCTTTCAGATGGGACCGGAGGATTTTCAGTATATTGTGATGCTTCAAGCAGAGACTTAGGATTTTTTTTGATACAGCATGGGAAGGTAATAGCTTATGCATCACGTCAACTTCGTGATCATGAGAGGAATTACTCAACCCATGACTTGGAGTTGGCAGCAGTAGTGTTTGCACTTAAGCTATGGAGACACTACTTGTACGGAGAGAGGGTAGAGATTTTCACCGACCACAAGAGCCAGAAGTATGTATTCACCGAGAAGGATCTCAACACGCGTCAGAGAAGGTGGCTAGAGCTACTTGTGGATTATGATGTCAACCTGCAGTATCACCCAGGAAAGACCAATGTAGTAGCAGATGCGTTGAGCAGGAGAGCCGGAGTTTACTTTCTAACAGCACAGCAAGAGTTATTGGCAGATCGTCAAAAGATAGAAATCGAGGTAGTTCTTCCTACCGGTATGGCATTGATGGCCAACATGCAAGTTCAGTCCCCTATAGTCAAGAGGATCCGGATGGCACAGTCAACAGATTCTAAGCTTCAGCGACTCAGAGCAGAGTGTGAGACAGGACGAAGACCAGAGTTATGTATCCATAAAGATGGTACACTTCAACATGGGAGGCGTCTTTGTATACCCAGTGGAGATATCAGATAGAAGATCATGGTAGAAGCTCACAGTTCTCAGTATTCCATTCATTCCGGTGGCACGAAGATGTACCGTGATATCCGTCAGCACTTTTGGAGGAATGGCATGAAAAGGGAGATAGCCCGGTTTATCTCTCGGTGTTTGGTTTGCCAACAAGTTAAAGCTGAGCATCAGAGACCGACTGGACTTCTTCAGCTTTTGTCGATTCCAGAATGGAAGTGGGAGCATATAACCATGGATTTCGTGACTGGATTGCGCAGCTGAGAGAGATGCTATTTGGGTTATTATAGACAGGCTCACGAAGGTGGCTCACTTTCTCCCGTTCATAGTTGGTCAGTCGACGGCTCAGCTAGCAGAGATGTATCTCAGACAGATTGTCAGATTTCACGGTATACCAGTCAGTATCACCTCGGACAGAGATTCAAGATTTATGTCGTACTTTTGGCGCAGTCTGCAAGAGAGTTTGGGAACTCACCTCCAGTTCAGCTCAGCTTATCATCCGTAGACAGATGGTCAGTCTGAGCGTACCATACAAACCTTGGAAGATATATTGAGATCTTGTATGCTCAACTTTGGTGGTTCGTGGGAGGGTCACCTGCAACTGGTGGAGTTCTCGTACAACAACAGTTTCCATGCCAGTATCCAGATGGCACCGTTCGAGGCACTGTATGGTAGGAAGTGCAGATCTCCTTTAGAATGGAACGATGTTGGAGAGAGGCAGATGCTTGGTCCAAAAATGATTACTCAGACAGTTGAGGTGGTCAGAAGAGTCAGAGATCATCTTCGAGTTGCACAAGATCGCCAGCGCTATTGGGCCGATTCACATCGGCGTCCCCTTGAATTTTTCGTCGGCGACCATGTATTCCTCAGGATCTCGCCTAACCATGGCGTCATTCGTTTTGGCGTACGGAGAAAGCTCAGTCCTAGGTATATAGGGCCATTTGATATTCTGGAGCGAGTAGGAGATATGTCCTATCGTCTCGCTCTTCCGTCGTCGTTGCGTGGGGTACATGATGTCTTCCATGTATACCAATTGCGACGGTATATCCCAGATCCGAGTCATGTCCTTGATCATTCGGAATTGGTTGTTGGTACCAACCTTTCGAATGAGGAGAGGCCCGTATCCATATTGGACCAAAGAGAGAAGATACTCAAGAACAAGACTATTAGTTTAGTCCTTGTTGCTTGGTGTCATCACTCTCTAGGTGAGTCAACGTGAGGATGATATCCGATCGCGATATCCCGACATGTTTGACTCGTAAGGTATAATATCTTTCTTATGTCTTATGCTCTCAGTTCCTTGCTTGAATGAATGATTGCTTGATTGATTGCTTTGTTATAGCTTGTCTGTGATTAGTATAGCTTGTCCTTGCCTCTCTAGCTTCTTAATTAAATTTTGAGGACAAAATTCTTTTAAGGTAGGTAGAGTTGTAATGTCCGTAGTTCGTATTAAGTATTTTGGTATACGTGTACGTACTTTGACTCATATTGCATGTCTCATTGCATGGTTATTTTAGCATTTCATTTGCTTGGTTCGGTTCGGTTTGCTTGGTTCGGCTTGGTTCAGTTTTACATATGGACCAACCCCTCCTACCACCCCTCTTTTTCTTTATTAGCTGCCAACCCCTCTCTCTCTCTCCTCATTTACTTCTTCTTTATTACTTCTTCTTCCTCCATTAAACTCTCTCCACCTACCAGAGAGGCTTAGGCAAGTGCAACTTGCTTCATGGAGGAACTCAAGTTTTATTGTTTTATTTTTTTTCCTCACGAGATTCTATGACACTTTAATACTTAGCATTTTTAATTTCCATGTCTCATTTCTTGTAGATCTAAGCTTGTTGTATTTTCAGATTTTTTTAGATTTTGATCTATTAAACCTTATTGTTCTCAAGTTTTGATGGTTCCATGTTGTAGAGAATTTTATTCTGCCCCATTTTGACCTATAATAGTCTGGATTCGGACCTTAGATGAAGGTTTAGTGAAGCTTGGAAGCCATAGATCTTTATGGTTCTTCTTCTCAAAAAAGTGGAGAAGAAGAACAGTAACTTAGCTGCATGGCCTCTGGCCACATGGCTCGTGGAAGTTCCGGCCGCATGGCTTTGTTGGCTTATCGCCGCATAGACCATGGTTCCAGTACCCCAGCCGCATGAGACCCCATCCCCTCAGCCGTATGGTTTTGGGCAGAATTGTCGCATGGCCCTTGTCGCATATGCATGTTTTCCCGGGGCCGCATGGCTTCGGTAAATCCGAGCCGCATGAGCCTGATCCCCTCTCAGTCGCATAAGACCCTTTTCCCTTTCAGCCACACGAGCCCATGTCTCTCTTTGTCGTATGGGGCCGTTCTTTTTGCCGCAGGGCTTTGTTGCCTCCATTCGCATAAGTCTCCACTCCCATAGCCGTATAGCTACCCTTAACTGTTAGCCGCATGAGCTTGTTCCCTTTTCGAGCCACATGGCTCTTGGCAGCTCTGAGCCGCATAAGCCCATTTTCTTTCCTGGCCGCATGAACTCATTTTCTCCCTTGCCGTATATGCATATTGTTTCTTGGCCGCATAGACCTTGCAGCATGTCCCTGCCTGGATCTTGCCGCATGGCTTTATTGGCTTCAGCCGCATGAGACCCCCCTTGCTTGCCACATGGCGATCCCTGACTCCGGTAGACCTGAGTCATATGCACCTGTTCTTTCCTGGCCGTATGTAACCCCTTAGCCGCGTGAGCCATGACCCTTGGATCTCGGGCCGCATGGATTTTTCATAGCTCTTGTCCTCTTTTATTATTACTATCATTATTATCCTTATGGTGGGTTGTTACATTTATGCTTGTGTCTCATGACCCTCTGTGTAACTAGGGTCCCTTGATAATATGCTTGTACTATGTAAATTCTGTACATGTTCCATGAACACGATAGTGACCCGTAGTTATGTACTCCTGATAAGTAACATGACATGATAGTGGCCCGTCGTGGCACACTCTTGATAAGTAAACCTGACATGATATACCTCGATATGCTGTTGCAACGACTAGCATGACATGACAAGAAGGAATGGCATGGACACCGTAGGCGACTGTGCTTGTATAAATGAACCAGTATTGTCTTGCATCATGACTAGGACAGGGACCCCTGAGTACCACGGTCAGGGGTACCTACTGAAATTGACTAAGGCTAATAACTAGAATAATCCAGTAGTCATGAAGAGATTTCCCAGCTACAGGCAATCCCGTTATCTGGGCACACTAGTAGATTTGTAGTCTGCCGACGAGTAGGGCACATTTCCAGCACACTGTCATGTGTTGCACCCTTTATGAACAAGATATTCGACCTGGATAACCTGGATGGTCTGCAGGGATTGTGGCTGTTGGAATATCTCATTGCATCTTGCTAGTAACTAGGCCTGTGATAACCCTAGTTAGTTAAAGTATCAAGCCGTACTTATTGCTTGGACGTGATTGATTGGATGGAGTCTAACCCAGTCTAGTCTTGTCCTGATCCTGTACAAGATTGTAATATTACCTGATTGCTTGGGCTTTACTTTATCGATAAATGGTGGGAAACCAACTTTCGTTCGGACGAAGGGTTACAACCCCGGTCCTTGTTTGGTTTAAGGGTTGTAACTTGGTTATCTGAATAGTTCCATGGTTATCTTATCGTATATCATCATGATTTTCCATATCTCCAGTCCTTTATTATATGTTATTATGTTTGTGCTAATTGCTGGTTTTAGTTCTTAAGTGAAGCCTCCTTTGTGGCACTTGCTCTTTTTGGGGTCTGACCCAGCTGGTTTTGTATGGCCAGATACCGGAGCAGTTCCAGAGGATCTACCGACCTTCCAACCAGATGGTGACCACCAGGCGTAACCAAGGCAACGAGTGGTTTTCCTTTTTGTTCTCCCACTTTAATGTAAAAATATTCTTTTGAGGCATTTAGCCGACGAGCACGTGTTAGCTCGATTGTATTTACTTACTGTCTGCCTATGGGCTGTAACATGATTGACAAATCCTAGGGTTGATCATGTATGACTGAAACTCTTACTAGTCT
Source organism: Iris pallida (assembly GCA_029216955.1). NCBI lineage: Eukaryota > Viridiplantae > Streptophyta > Magnoliopsida > Asparagales > Iridaceae > Iris > Iris pallida. The sequence continues at coordinate 12,297,798 of JANAVB010002395.1, read as the reverse complement.
TGACATTTTGTATGACTAGCTTCATGATCATCCAAATATGTAATGTATGGGACGCCTTACTATTGTATATTTGGTGCTCTGACATCTTCTACTATTATTACTTGCTTGAGATTGAGACAATAGGCTTGTTCATGACCATAAGAGACAGATGGCTTGTAGTTAAACCCTCGTGTATCTAGACAGCTGTGACCGTATAGCGAGGTGGGTTGTACTTCAATATACGTAGCTGGCTATGTATGCCCCCACTCTCCAGTATTCTGGTTCTGGGACGTTACAGATGCCAAACTAGGGTTACAACTGTAACCGTTTTCCCATCTGTTTAGAAGCTGCAACATGACCTTCATATTACCTTTTATACCCTTGCTCGTACATTTAGATAACCATGGTAAAGAATCGCCACCTTGATTCTTCATATTTCATTCTATTAATAGAATCATGTCTTAGTTTCAATACCGAACGTGAAATTTCTAAAGTGTTTAGGCAAGCCTCTCTAAGCAGTAGCAAATGATTGGATAGATTGGCTCTAATGTAGCTATAAATCAGTAGCCCATATGTAAATATCCACTTCTATCCATATTAACCGATAACCCTTGACCGTGATATTTGAAGCACAATGCTAGCTTTTTTCCTTCCAACAAATTTCACCCTCATGAACTAGACCGGTCGAGATATGCACATGACATACATGCCCAGCACAAACACCCCTTCTTATGCTCTATTTCAGTTACACCACATGTATGACACATTTTTTCCCTTAGAATAAATTATAGATGCCCATTTTGTTCTAACTGACAACCATACATTATTGATCCGTTCTTTCAAATAGGCCAAATGTCCATGATTCATGCAAGGCACATCATATCTATGACATACACATTTCACTCAAGCAAGCCCATGTCCCCTACGCACACCAAGCACCAAACCGCGCATGCTAATCATTGTGACTTAAAATTTTCATACCCTTATATAACCAACATCTATAATAAGTTTATGCATCGTTGTAGACTCTCGTCCCTTAGTTACCCATGTAGGGTGGAGACTGAAATGCTTCTAAACCGACATGTTTTAGTCATATTCAAACAAGAGGTGCTTACTATCTTGTTGAAGTTGTGACCCCCTATAGTAATGATGATAAACGGTATAATTTTTCTATAGTAGTATTAACCAAGAACGCCATGGCAATATCTAGGCCCACTTAGAAGTCGTGAGTGCGGGCGGAAGCGTCCTATATCCACGTACCTCTTCTTAGAAATTATTCTATCATAAGTCTTGTAATAATAACTTTCGCGGTTAGCCAACTTCTATAAGTTGGGTAGGGCATTGAAATGAATGACTCCCCATCGTGTAGAATACGACGTCGACTGGATTCCATTTATTAACTACCACCTACATCTTTTTGTAAACTGATTTATGAATTGCTGCACTCACGCTCCCTTCGTATTCAGCCTTACTATATCCTAGATATTAAGATTACGTTATATTTTTTTATATTGAATTCTTGTTATGAATTTTAAGATTATTTTTAATTTCGAGGACGAAATTTTTATAAGTTGGATAGGATGTAACCCCTATATTTTATTGATTTTTTTATTTTACTTTATTAAATACTTTGATATATGTCAATAACTGAATAACTTAGTAAATTATTATATATATATATATATATTTTAAATATTTCAAGTAAATAATGCTCTATAATATTTCATGGCAAAATATTATTACTAAAAATATTGCTTAGAAGTTAATTGAGTTTATTTTAATGATAATTTAGAGAATTATTTATTTAATAAATTTTAGATAGCAAATAAATTACTATATATTATATGAAAGGGAGAAATACTTACAAAAGAATAATAAATAACAATTTTTGGATTATTATAAAATTTTATTCTTGATTTTGGGAATTTTGTATCTATTATTAAAAGATTACTAGAGTATATATATAAGTTATATATAAAAGAAAAAAAAACTTAAAGGCTATTGTTCCCTTGTGGGAACAGTAGACTTTCATCCCCGCAAGCCCAGCTAGGTCGAGCCCAGCTTGCACATAGCAACCGTTATGTACATAAACCCGAGAGAGAGGGGTAAGGAACGGAGCAAAAAAAATGTCCAAATCCCCAAACCCTAGTGGTAGTACTAAACCCCCCTGACCCCTGGCACTACGCGTGCCACCGCGCCACCACCAAGGCGACAACCGATCGACCACGCGGTCGACAGCAGCATAGGGCATCAGGCGTGCAACAGCAGCAACACCAGCCTGTCGGATCGACTTCACGACGTGATTCCTCGATGCGCACTCGACCGTTTGCCAAACCGTCTTTTCAGGTATGTCGGCAACCCTACCAACTCCATTGACCTTCAATTATTTTAATTTCACATGCCCTAGGATGCCCAGGAATTTGACGCCAAGTCATTGAAAAACTGTCGAGAAAAGGACAGAACAACAATCCCTGACACCCTAATAGGAAGGCAAAACTTTGCCAAATCACACCTAAATCTCAAAATCTAATTGAACAATCACTTAGACAACCTAACCAGCATTCAAACCCTATTTTTAGATTATTTTTTTAATCAGTAGACGCTAAGATAAATTCACTCAAAAATTGAGAAAACTCCTGAAAAACTGTTTTGGAAAACTTAGAAAAAAATGCCGATACGGCGTGCGTCCCGACAAACCGGACGACGTGGTCGCGAATCGAAAGCATTAAATGGTGTGTATCGACTTCACGGATGGGTGGACTTTGACGGAATTCAAATTGGTTGTGTGTGCGCTACGAATTTGATACGTATCCGTCGAAATTCACAATATCGACCTCTTTGCAAATTTCCTCAATTACTTTGTGCACGTTCGTCGTATCGAGATGAAACTTGCACCAGCAGGACCAAATCATTTTTTTGGTCCTGTATGTTAAGTTTGGTCCGATTCTGAGAAGGTTGACCGAAACGCCTTTTTGACGGGTCCACGACCCGCTCAAACGGGCAAAATTGTGCACAGCCCACCAGAATCCAACTTTGGACATACGGTTGGGTTCACCTCCTCAAACCGGACCCGTAGACATATGGTTTGATGACTTTAGATACCGTAGGTTCTGGCATACATTTCGGTGCAAAACGGGTCCAACGGCGGATATCATTTTGACCTGAAATTACAATTTTGTCCCTGTTCTAGAATTAGACTTTTGGACCGGCGTTTCCTACACATATCTTTTATTCTAAACACGTTCGTGGTATTTATTTCAGCATCCGAGGACGTATGTGGGATTTGGCTTTCATCGCTTCTCTATTCTAACAGTTCGAGCTATTGGACGTCGCCCTTTTGCACACAACCTCAGACAAGATACCTTGCTATATTTACTGCTTATATTTAGTCTGTATTTTTATTATTGCATATCACTATTTATTTATTTCTAGTTCTTGTAGCTGTACCATTATTACCGTTCCTGATTTATTGCCTGCTCAGTGATATTAGCTTTACTTTACTTATTATCCTTTGATTGCATATGGACCTAGAGTAACGAGACTACCATTTTTTGAATATATCATAAACATTGACATAGTTGTACCACGAGGTATGTGTGAGATGAGTAGCATGTAGAGGTACTTGCGTGATGGCTGATCACATGTGCGCATGCGTTAGGGCTAACTGCTAATAGAGACATATTAGGAGACTTGGCAGTTAGTAGAGGTATAGGAGTCATGGATGTGACTCTACTAGGAATTGGGTGGGAAGAACCGTTACTTAACGTATGGGCCACGTATGCACTTTCTTATTATTGCCGGTTATCTCCGCTGAAGATACGGTCCTAGATCCTGATACCTGATTTTCTGTTGGCCTCTGGCATTCGATGAATGTTATGCTTTGAGGTCCCTGGTATCTTATAGGACCATTGTTTCACTTAACAAAATGCCTAAAATTGGCTTTTGAAAGAAAACTAGAAAAAGTACAAAAGTACAAAAGTATAAATTGTTTCTGGGAAGTATTGCTATGGAAGTCTGATCTTAGAGCGATCACTTTGTTCCTTGGACCACACGATGATGATGAAGAGAACTGCTTGAGAAAGATGAACAATCGGAAGAACTAAGTCACCAGAAAGGTATCGAACAACGGCACTGATGGCACAGTCGAATGCTTTCCTACTTTGCTTCATCCTGTTCTTGAGAAAAAGTTAAAGAAATGCTTCTGGGAATATCACTCTGAAAGTATGAGTTTTCTCAGAATCTCCTCTCCTATATCTCTCTTGATGTTGTCTTGTATTAAAAATAAGTCTATTTATAAACTAGACCCTCTGTGCGTAAAAAGTAACATAATTGGGTATCTATGCAAGTAACTGTCACCCACGATGAAAATTAATGTTTACGCGTGATGACACTTGTCCCATGTAGAGTTTTGATCTCTACGCATAGTGACACATGTCCCACTTCTTCAATAAAATGGGGAGAGCACGTACACATATTCCTCGATAAGTGTGGCATGAAAGCCACGTAAGCAGACCACGTTCTCATGTAGCCAGAAAAGATTGGGCGTAAAAATGACCTAAAATAGACTTCCTGCGTAAAGTAGCAGACTGGGCGTAAAGTTACTCAAAATAGACTTCCCGCGTAAAGTGGCTGAAAAGTAGCCTTGAGCGTAAAATTAGCTCAAATAATCTCTACGAGCACAAAAGCCTTGAGCGTATAAACTCGAATAGCTTTCGTGCGTAAATGAAGCAATCTCTTGAGCGTAAAGTAGCCCATCTGCACACTAAATGACAAGCGTTGGGTTTAGTGAAAAAATCTTCTCGGCTTTTGTGCACTGTTCTTGTCAAAAAATCATTATGTTAGATCAAAATTACGCACATTAAATGCAGTCTGACAGCCTGTCTCTCGCGTAAAGTTTGAGGATGTCTCTTGCGTAAAGTAGTTCGCGTAGAGTTTACCCTGTTTGCTCTTTGCGTAAAATTTAATTCTGATTCAGTTTGACTTGCGTAAAGCTCTCAACTTCTTTGACTTGGTCTATGAAATTTATTTATGCTTCTACAAGACCCCCTTCAAAGTTTTCAAATTTTTTCTAAGATTTGAAATACTTTGAACAGAAGCGTAAAAATCTGAGATATCCAATAGTCCGCATAAAATTCGGGATACCCAACAGTCTGCGTAAAGTTCGGGATACCCAACGGTCGGCTGAGAAGCGTAATATTCGGGATATCCAACATTCAGCGTAAATTTTGGGAATTTGAACCAATTTCAAAATTCTCTATAAATAGAGCCTTGCCGATAGAGAGAGAACTTTACTCATTCTCGAAATCTTGATCTTTCTTTACTTTCTTCTTCTTCATACTCTCAGTTCAAATCAATGGCCCCCAAGAGCAAAACCACCGCCGGCGCCAAGGGAAAGAAGCCCGCCGCTGCTTCGTCGAGAAGCGAACGCACGGGAACCGCCGCCGCATCATCGGAAACACCCCGAAAGACCAACCCAGCTGTGGCTCCGGCCATGAAAGGTAGAACACTACCTAATTCGACCGTGAGTTCATCGGAGAAGAAGTAGACTTGAACCCTAAACTTCACGCCCATGTTTATACGTGTCAGCATATAAATTAAAATAACAAAATACGCTCATGTTGTACGTGCCAGCGTGAAAAACAAAATACGCTCACGTCAATACGTGTCAGCGCAAAATTCAAAATATGCTCACGTCTATACGTGCCAGCGTAAAATATGAATAACAAAAATACGCTTACATCAATACGTGTCAGCACAAAATTCAAAATACGCTCATGTCTATACGTGCCAGCGTAAAATATAAATAACAAAAATACGCTCACGTCAATACGTGCCAGAGTAAAAGACAAAATATGCTCACGTCAAATACGTGTCAGCGTAAAATATGAATAACAAAAAATACGCTCACGTTAATTCGTGCTAGCGTAAAATCATAAGTGAAAGACTTTGCGTAAAACAAAGAACTTTTGCACTTAAAATTTTATCAACTTAATTTTTGCACATAAGCGTAAAGTTTGCATAGTCAAGCTCTCTAGTACAGAGTCTTTAATTTTTTATGCGTAAAATTTAGACTAAGTCATCTGCATAAAAATTCAAATTAGATTTTTACTAACTTGATTTTTTTTTCTTTTGGCAGTGGACTTGCAAATCCATCCTCTTGTAGAAATATTCGGCTCACCAGCTGGTATGGTGGGCTCGAACTACTTGGAGAATTTGTCCCATGTAGAATTCCCTCAATCAGATCCACAATACCCTGAAGGGAGACAACAGCTAATAGCTGTTCAGGGGGACAAAATGCTGTTGTCAATGATAAATGGAGAATTGCTGGTATCACTAGATGACCAATAATTTTTTAAGCCTGCCTTCATGTTTGGGGACGCTATAGATTTCCAATCACAAACAAACCCCAAGAAGGAGGCTTAGGTGTTTAAATTTAGAAAGAGGACAATGTATCTCCCAGACATGGCCAGAGATTATCCCTTATCTGCATTCATACATGCCACCCATCTACGATAGATGCTATGAAACCTGACTCCCAGCAGTTATGGTAGACAGGGCAGAATTATTTTCAAGAGGGATGGGGCCAACGAAATTGGCTACCACATCAGTACTCCCAGTGGTGGTGTCGTTCCTTTCTCTGGTCTACTACCTGGATTCATACCGAGATTCAGCTCCGATCCAACCGGTACAGACCCCAATATTTATTAACAAGTTCATGAAGGCCTTATATTATATCCTCAGGCCAACCCTAGGCTACCAGGGTAGATGATACCTTATAACCAGAACAGGATTCAGCTTAGTGCCTGGATCATGAAGAACTTCAAGACGGATCTGGAAGCCATTGGCCTTTATGAAGCAGTAGCATCCACAAGCCAGGGTATACCAATGAACAATAACCTGTTCTTGGCTCTGATGGAGTTGTATATTAGTTCAATAGGAACTTTTGCAACCCTACTAGGTGAGATGGGTTTTGCACTACACGAGATGCAATTCATCTCTAAGTTATCGATGGGTGAAGCTCCCTATGAAGAGTATGTTCCCTCCAACCGGAAACTAGCAGAGATCAGCGAAAAAAATCCTGATCTAGTCAAAGTGCATCAAGAATTAATGTGCCATTATCTAATTTGCACCACTATGTATGAAAGTGGGTCGCATTTGGCATATACTAATAAATGGACAACCTATTTATTCTACAACGAGAATAGGATATCCAAAAATGACAAGGGGAGATTCCAAAAAAACAAGGCTGCAACCATCAACCCTTATTCAATAATTCCTTCAGATTTGATCCACAGCTTGATAATCACACATAAGTCTCCGGATCAGTATCTGACTACTAAGACTGGAGACATCCCTACGGGGACTGAAGCTTTGAGCTATTTGAGACATGGCAGTCAGAAGATCTCAAGGGATGTCTTACTTGCAGGCTTTCTTTCTCTGTGGCTGCGAAGATGGGTTGTGCCAGAGATTAGCACAGCTGACAGAATTCATAGAAACGTATTGTGGCCAGCAGTACGTTTGGTGTTCAAGGTCAGAATCAACCTGCTATCGGCAATGGTATGTCGAATAAATACAGGTTTACAGACCTTTGGTGATGAACTAATCAACAATGCTCCTCACCGAAGAGATTTCCCTAGGTTAGAGATGCCCTATACTTATCTGATGGGCTGGCTATTACATCATAACTGCAGTTTGTTGCCGCCAGGCCCTGGAGATAATACGGAGGTCTTCCTCCAGAAATTCAATAAAGCCACGTGGACTGCAACTACAGTGGCAGATACCCAAGCAGTACTAAACTACTACCATGGATGGAACTTTTTCTGCACAAGACCACAAGTTCCAGCCGATTGCTTCGGTGTACAATTTGAAGATAGAGGGGAAGGGAGGACTTTATTACCTATGCCAGTTTTCAACTGGCTAATGTGTATCAGACTCTCACATCTGATGTATAGGAATGAAGACAACTGTGCGTTCGAACCGTATCTACCAAATCCGTTCGCTCGTCAGTTTGGATATGACCAACTTCACGTTGGTAATCCATCCACCAGCTTCTATCATTATAGGAAGTTAATTGATGGTGCAAGAGCCTGGAGATACTTTAGCACTGCTTATACCGGTGCTAAATTCTGGGTATCAACTGCTACAAGCACAACTGAGCTACGAATACTTCATACGTATGCTTGCTTTTATGTATCTATTCGCTCCTTCGCGCATGGCTACAATATGAAGGGGAGTCTTCGATGGCCCAAGGAAGGGAACATCGAAGAACCAGTCAGGGTTCCATCGGAAATACTCGATGATGTTGTTGTTCCAGACGAGTACCTGGAAGTGATCCCTACGGGAGCTGGGAAAGTAGCTGCAGGACCAATTATTATCAGCAAGACCCGAAAGCGAAAACCAGGTGCAGCTGTTACCCTCCCAGAGAAGAAGAAGAAGGTCACTGTCAAAGGGCCTTCTAGACTGAGAGCCGCTACTCCAGAGAGGGAAACTCCAGTCGAGGAGCCTCAACATATTGCATCTTCTTTAGCTCATCCTGGAGAAGGGTCGTCGGCATCCCAACCAGCAGGATCAATAGAAGCTGTAGGGCTCCTATCTCCAGGACGTCTCAGTACCTCTGCCCATCTGACTCCTCCTCAAAAGGCGCAAGCTATTGAGGACACTGCCATGACTCGTCCTAATAATCCAGAGCCCATCCCCTCGGATGAACTGGCTCTTGATTTCGAAGATGATGACTGGGATCAAGATTATGACGAATTCTTGTCACGTCCTGTACCTACTCCGGGTAAGAATGAATTACACAAAATTTTATATAATAATATATATTATAATTTTGTATATTGACTATTTTGTTTAATCTTTGTAGGTGCCATCTTTGTAGCAAAGTCTGTTGCTCCTCCTCCTCAAGAAACTATTTATGAAGAAAACACAGAGTCTGAGGAAGAGGATTCTTCTTCAAAAGAAGACTCTGCTCAAGAAGAATGTCCTCCATCTATGGAGGTACAACAAGAGCTTACAGTGGAGGCCCAACCAGAATTGCCTTCTCTTGCTAAGGACGAAGAAAAAGAACAAACTGCAGAAGAACCAACTACAGATGAAGAAGCGGCTGCTGTAGAAAAACCAGCCTTTGATGAAGAAACAGTTGCAGGAGAAACAACTGCAACTGAAGTATTTGCAGAGCTTGAAGACCCTGTAGCCAACGAAGGTGATAAAGATATAGTCAACCCATTAACTGAAGCTGGAGACGTTGTAATAACATCCTCAGTTATTGCTACTGATCCGGTATAAGTTCCTGAGAAGATAGTATCTGAACCAGAGTCAGTTGCAACAACCATTATTCCTTCCGCAATAATCACCGCTACTGAAACTCAAGCAGTTTCAACTCCAGAAATGGCTGGAGTATTGATCCAAAAAAGTGCTGAAGATATGGCCTCTGAAGCTCCTGGGGATCAGTTAGCCATGGTAGCAGCATCAACAATGGCTTTAACTCAACTTGCTACCAAGGCAACAACAATACCCACTCCTAGCCTTCAGAAGAGGGACTTGGTAGACATTGTCGCCACGCCGAGCTCAAATACAGAAATAAATCTCTTAGTTGAGATTCATACTGAAACTTTCTACAAAACCCTGGTGGCTCTAATCAAGATGGTCCTGAAGAAGGGCCTCAATTATGAAAGTTTAAAGGCTGCGATTGCTCTCACAATCAGGAATGTTGCCATGTTCAATGACACTGAGAGAGCAGCGGCGCTAGAGAAGGTAGTGGAGGGACTAGAACAGCCTATTAGAGAATATCTAAGGCTATCAAGTGAAACTATTGAAAGTCTCATCCAAACCGAGTATGATGCTTTATCAGCTGAATATATCGCTCGGGAGACTACTTTCAATGAATCTTTCCAGAACTATAGCAGTAAAGTTGCCAGAGAAAGAGCTTTATTGAATAAAACCAAACCTCTGCTGGAGATGCATAAAGAAGCCTATGAGACTTCAAACATGAGAATTCATCTGCAAGATGATAGAATTCGTGAAGTTGAGGCAGAGTTGGCTCGCTTAAAGGCTGAAAGAGAGCAGATAATTGCGGATCGAGACCAACATCTGACGCAGAGCTAAATTTTGGAAGAGAAGGTTTTCGGTGTTGAAGCTGTCATTAAAACCCTTGATGATGCCAAGGATAAAATGATAGCTACTTTCGACGCACTATAGCTACTGCAACTGTGCTAAGCTCTCGTGAGAAGCGTCTAGCAGAGCTGCAAAAACTGCTCGAAGATATATCTGCTCCGCCTTAGGCATTTTTGTATTTAATACAAAATTTTGTATTCTTCTGTCTTTTTTATTCTGTAATATTTTCATGCAATGAATGAAATATTTGTTTTGTGACCCTATCATTTATTTTGAAATTAAACAATAGGTATGAGAAAGAAAACACTTATCAGAGGTAATATGGACATGAAAAGTCTTCTAAACTCAATAAATTATATCTATCCAGAGGTAATGTGGACATGATAGATAATGAATCATGTTTTCTTTTTAGAATGTACAATACTATCAGAGGTAATATGAACGTGATAGATCGTAACAACTCAAAAAAAAAAGATTAATATCTATTCAGAGGCCATATGGATATGGTAGATAAGAAAAAAAGTAGACTTAATATTTATTCAGAGGTCATGAGAACATGATAAATAATAAATCCTTTTTTTAATCAGCTGATAAGACAGAAGATCAAAATTCTCTTTTAGGAGACAAATAATCAGCTTAACCAAACATTGGTAGCTGGAGAATAAAGAAAAAGTTCAGACATAATATTTTTTTAAGAATTTGCCATTAATTGGCATCATGAGCAAATTTCCATTAGGTTTAGACAACCTATATGCACCATTGGAGAAGACTGTCTCGACTACATAAGGACCTTCCCATTTTGCTTAGAATTTCCCTTTGCTCTTATGAGTCATCACCATCGATCTTCGAACAGCTAGAACTAGCTCACTGACTTTGAATACCCTCTCTTTAACTTTACGATTGAAAGCTCGAGATATACGGGCTTGATATAACTCGATGTGCTGTTGTGCTTGAAGACGCTTCTCGTCTAGACCTTCAAGTTCTTGAAGTCTCAACCGATCATTATTCTCTGTAGTTAGCTCATTAGCGATGGCTATTCTAAGAGATGGAATCTAGATTTCCAGTAGAAGAACAGCCTCACATCCGTATACCAGTGAGAATGGTGTAAAACCAGTAGGAGTTCGGACTATCGTTCGGTAAGCCCATAAACATTCTCCAAGTTTCTTATTCCAATCACGTTTATTAGAAGAGACGAACTTTTTGAGAAGTTTAATGATTGTCTTGTTGAAAGCTTCGGCCAAACCATTAGCAGCTGGATTATAAGCCGTAGAAGCCAGATTTTGGATTCGATTCTTATCGCAGAATCGATAAAATGTCTAACTGGCAAATTGTGGTCTATTATCATAGATTATCCTTCGAGGAATCCTAAAACGATAAATGACATAATGTTTGATGAAGTTAACCACATTAGATATTTTTACTTCAACAAGGGGAACCGCTTCCGCCCATTTAGAAAAGTAATCGGTTATAGCCAGTATAAATCGATATTCCTTGACAGAAGAAGGATTAATCGGACCAATAATATCCATGACCTAAGCTTCGAAGGGCCAAGAAGCTGCTGTAGGATGTAAGAATTTCGATGGTTGATGAATAAAATCGGCATGAATCTGACATGCTTTTCACCGTCTGGCATAAGCCACAACATCTGCTATCATGGAAGGCCAATAATACCCCATTCTTCGAATACGGTCCTGTAATTTCGGACCCGGTTGATGGGCACCGCAGACACCATCATGAGCTTCACGGAGTGTTTGCTTAGATTCACTCTCAGAGAGACAACGCAGCAAAAGTTCATCATAAGAACGATGATATAACATATGTAAAGAAGAATCATAGTAGAATCGAAATGATCGTCTCTTGATTAACACAGCTTCTTTTAGATCTGTAGGTAAAATCCTATGAACCACATAATCAATGAATGGACTCCTCCAATCCCTTTGTTGGGAATTTGATTCTGTAGAATAACTTTGTTCGATATGTAAATTATTCTTGACACAGAATAGATCTCTATCCAACAAAGTAATGGTGTTTTGTCTTCTTATTGGAACAGCTAAGTCTGCAGCTAAACTAGCAAGAGCATCAGCTTCTAAATTTTGAGAACGTGGTACGAATTCAATAAAGAACCCTTTGAATGAAAGGACCAATTCGATTATCACTTGATGATAGGGAATGAGGTCAGGATTTCTGACTTTATATGTCCCTCTGACCTGATTAGCAATCAGTTGAGAGTCTCCATAAGCTTCCAGGAACTCAATGTCCAATTGTTTTGCTACTTGGAGACCAATTAGCAGAGCATTATATTCTGCCATATTTTGGAACATGGTTCATTAAGAGAATAAGCATGGTATATGACCATTTTATCAGGAGAGACCAAGACGATGCCTACTCCGGAGACAATATTGCCTTTAGGTCCAACCCGCGATGCTCCATCAAAATATAGTTGCCAAATGTCATCCCTCAAAGTCATGTTGCAATCCATGACTTCATCTGGAATGTCTTCATATAGCTTAGATGTTTCAGGTATAGGGTGAGCTGCTATGAAATCAGCTAATGCTTGACCCTTCACTAATTTTTGAGGTACATCGACCATATCATAAGGAGTAAGCAACATTGCCCAGGTGGCTAACCTGGAGTTAAGAATACTTGGTTTTCTCATCAATATCCGAATAGAATTTATTCTGGATATGACATGAATAGTTTGTCCTGACACATAATGTCGTGTCTTTTGAACAGCAAAAACCAAGGCCAGACATTCTTTTTCCATAGGAGTATACCTGTGCTCAGCTCCAACCATCATTCGGCTAAGATAATAAATTGTCTGTTCATGACCTTTACCACTTTTTTGTACAAGAATAGCACCAAGTGAATGATCCAAGGCTCAAACATAGAGCAAAAATGGTCTTTCTACCACTTGAGATACCAAAACAGGTAGATTTGTAAGGTATTGCTTGATGTTATTGAAGGCTTTTTGACATGCTTCATTCCAAACAAATGATACTCCTTTCTTTAATAGACGAGAGAAAGGTTAGCATCTTCCAGAAAGATTGGATATAAATCTCCTGATATAAGCAATACGACCTTGGAAGCCACGAAGTTCTTTAAGATTACGTAGAGGACGTATTTCAAGAATTGTTTTGATTTTATCAGGATTAACATGGATACCTTGAGAAGTGATGACAAATTCCAAAAATTTGTCACTAGAAACCCCTAAGAAAGACTTAGTTGGATTCATCTTCAGTTGATGTTGATGCATCAACTCAAATACTGTCTTTAAGTCTTGAATGTGATCATCTTTTGACCAACTTTTGACAGTAATATCATCCACATAACATTCGACTGTTTTACGTAGATGTTTTTGAAAGATATTGCTCATAGCCCGTTGATACGTAGCACCGGCATTTTTCAGACCAAATGGCATAACAGTATAACAGTAAACTCCAAGGGGTGTACGGAAAGCGGTATGCTTTTCATCTTCTGGATGCATCTTAATTTGATTGTATCCTAAAAATTCGTCCATGAAAGACATGCGTTCAAAACCACATGTATTGTCTATCATGACATCGGTAATCGGAAGTGGAAATTCTTTTTTTGGACAAGCTGTATTAAGATCTCGAAAATCTATGCAAACTCGGACTTTTCCATTCTTCTTCATAACAGGAACAATTTTGGCAACCCAGTCTGGTATTGTTCTTCACGAACAAAGCCACATGTGATCAGCTTTTTGACTTTTGCTTCAATTGCATCCATCATATCTGGTCGAAAATATCGCTGCTGTTGTTTTACAGGTTCGGCATTAGGAAGAATATTGAGCTTATGAGTAGCTACTTTAGGATCTAGATCCGACATATCCTCTTAACTCCATGCAAAAATATCAATATATTCTTTAATTAGTTTTATCAACTCTTCCTTTTTCATCTTCAGAAAGGTTTTTACTGATGAATATCGGCTTAGACGTAGTTCCGTCCCTAACGTCTATCTGGACGATTTTATCTTCTGTAGGTGGCTGTCGCTGTTCAAAACGAAGCTCCCACTGAGTGTCCATTTGTTGTGTCCAAGGGTCATTTTCAAATAGCTCAGATTCACCATCAGTTTGAACCATGTTGACTGAGAATACGCACTCAGGTTCATCATAATGGTTTCCTCCAGAATATGAGGATTATAAAAAACTGGAAAAAAAATTATTCTTCTCTATCTTTTTTGTACATGTGGGATGTATCAGATCCGATGAACTGGATTTCTTCAGAATCTGAGGATTGTGAAGAACTGGAAGAAAATTCTTCGTGTATATCTTCATTAAATATGTGGGATGGATCGTATCCCAACCTATGACAAGTTTTCTGGTAAAACGGATCACCACAAAATGGTAACCGTCTACCTTTGCCTTGATTGAGACCTTGCATAGTCTTCAAATCATATTCCATATTCTGGATAATCTTAAGAGATTTTTGACTATATTTGTCAATTCAGATTTTTTCCTTTATCTTTCTCTGTAAGATCATCTGTCTGAGTAACAGGGATATTTCTAGCCAAGCCAAACATAATTTGGCACTTGTTTTTCTTATTAGACGGGACCACAAAATAAGATTCTTCGTGACGTCTATAAGCTACACAAGCTTATGATGAAGCAGCTACAGGTAGAAGATAAGAAGAGGATGTTAGGAACCTTTGAGCATAGGGTCCAACATCAACATGGGGAGGAAAAGAATTTTCCTTATGATTAATATATAAGGTTTCCTCTGTATTTATGTCATTTTTATGTTGATGACTTTGATCATCAGCAAATAAAGTCATTCTTTCAATAAATTTGACAGCCATATACTCCAAAAGGAAATCTTCATTAATATGAGAAAGTACAGAATGATCAATATTTATATTATTTACAAACTGACTACTACGCTTCGGATTGATCATTAACGGACCGTCATCCGTCTTCAGCGCAGACTTGCCAAGGTTGATAATCAGTGGTTCTGGATCATTCGTACGAGAAGTACGTCCCTTGACTTTGATCATGAGAGGTTAAACTTGGCTCTTGATTGGAATTTTCATAGATTTCTCAGACGAAGCTCGAGTTCTTTCTTTAACCTTGATTATCAGAGGTTCATCATTGACAGGTTGAGGTTGGATTCGACCTTTGACTTTAATCTTCAAAGGTTGATCTTTCGGAGGATCTTCATTGACAGGTTGATCTTCTGCAGGCGACCGATCTTCAGCCATATCAGATATTTCTTTCACCTGCTCCTGTTTGTAGAGTATTGAATCAGAGAAATAGGCATCAACACCCTTAAAAGGATTGATATCTGCAAATTTAGTCTTCACAATCCCTTAAGAATTCACATACTTGAAGCATTGATGGAGAGTTGAAGGCACAATATTATGCTCATGTATTAACGGTCTTCCAAGAAGGATGTTGTAAGATACATCTGAGTTGATAACATAAAAGGTCGCCATAGTTCGAAGATCACCTATCTGAATCTTCAGACGAATCTTTCCCAATGGTTTACTCTTTTCAGAGTTGAAACCAACTATTGTGGTACTAGTGTAAGTCAAATCACTAGTAGGAATCCTCAAGGGTCATAGCATACTTTGATGAATAATGCTAATAGAAGACCCAGGATCAATATAAATCCTATCAATTTTAGTAGATTCAATATACCCTGTATAACATAGAGGCCTGTCATATTTATTATGCTTCAACAGCATATCTTCTTGTATGAAGGTAATGTTAGGAATTGATTCCATCACACTATGACATTGGGGATACGAGACCGGTATATTGTCAGGACTTTTGAGTTGAGCTAAGTATGAATCTGCATGTAGCAAAGCTTCGCTCAAAGTTTCTCGAGTTTCTTTAGAAAGACGAAGCAACTCAAAGATAGAGAGTCTAGCCGAAGTATTAGCTAGTTAGGCTAGAATATCAAACTTGTAGGGCTTCATCACCACCCCTTGATTTGAAGCAGACTTCAATGGGACGTCAAAGCATACTGCTTTCTGTTTCCCTTTCTCAACCACAGATGGTTTAGAAGGACTTGCCTCAGCAGGAATAGGAGATGGTTGAGCTGGTAGTGTTTCAGCAATGTCCTCTGCTTCTTTAGAAGTTTCTTTATAATCTTTGTGGTACTCTTTCCCAGATATCGTACCAGCAAAGGTTTCTTCTTCAGACTCAGGAGAATGAAGTACCATATTACAGGTTTTGTCCTTCTTTTCCTTAGTCTTCTTCTTGCGACAATTTTTATGAGGGACTTCAAATCCCAATCCAACAGTGGATTTTTGACCTTAAATTTGTAAAGAAAGTCGCATTCCTTTATCATAGTTCAAGCCTTCCGCCTTTTAAAAGTTATAGCCCATCTTTTTCTTGAGATGGACTGATTGTTGACTGTACATGTAAGTGGATAGCGGACTTTCAATAGATGGTTCAACAGAGGAAGAAGAAACAGAAACCTCTGTAGCCACAGGAGTTCGGGTATTCAGGACAAGAGAAAAAATCCCTACAGGAGCTTTCTCATAAGCAGCAAAGACTTGTTGTGCCCTGTATAAAGGGATACTATTCATTGATAACCATTGCTGATGAGTAAGTTTGAGTTTGGTAGGAGGAGCCAAACTTGGAGGGCATATATTCAAACCCCTCAGCCTATCCTCCAAAGGAATGTCATCCCAAAGATGATCCAAATCATCATTATCTGGAGTAACAACATAAAAAATCATATTACAGGTTTTGACTTTTCTGTCTTTCTTGGATTTTGAAGTTTTACCTTCATTTTTTATTTCAGGTACTAAGTCAGGATGTACCCACATGATTTCACCATTTTTTAATGTGAGAGGCGATAGTCCTTCACTTTGCTCTCTAGCAGGCGGGAGATTCACAATCTTCATTATCGCCTTTGGAATTGGGACAATCCCATCTGGAACTTATTGTGGAGGAAAACCTCCAAATTGAAGAGAAATTATATTAGTTGTGACCGTATGCTCATCATTGGTTAAAGCGATGGCATTGGCATTGGCATTTATCAACTCTTGGATTTTCTTCTTTAAGACATAGTAAGCCTTGGTAGGATGATTTATGTATCTATGATAGATACAATATTTGGGATTGTCAGTCAGATTCACCTCATTAGGCCTTTTTGGCTCTGGAATCTGGAGTTTGCCACTCTTCACAAGATATTGGAATATCCCTGGGATATCTCTGTTATCAAAAGAGTACACTTCTTTTGGTTTGGAAGACTCCTGATTACTTGGCATCGTTTTGGGTTTTGAAAGATTAACCACTAGGATTTTCTTCCCTTTTCCATTACGATTGCCGGAATTATTACCTGAAGAGGCTTTCTTTCATTTGTCTTCTGAGGCAAAGATCATCCCATGTTCACGAGCCAATCTACCATTGGTCACGGCTGAAACTGCTGCTATAATGAACGAGGCCCAATCTGTGAATTAAGAGCCCGTAAAGACAGCAATAGTTGGTCGCAGATTTATCCTGTATGTATCAATCAATGCTGAATCTGGCATACCAGGAGGCATTTTCAAAGTTGTCTGTCGAAAACGTTCGATAAACGTCCGAGTATCTTCCTTCTCCTTTTGTTTGATCTTTATTAAGGAGGACATATTCATGTCCATGCCTCCTTCATAGAAGCGGAAGAGAAACATTGCTTTAAACTCGTCAAAAACTGATGTGCAATTGTCAGGTAGACTGCGATACAAGTCATAAGCTGAACCCGTCAAACACCCGATGAAAACTCGGGTGAGAAGAGCATCACTCTTCTGCAGATGCACAGTCATAATATCAAAATAATTGATATATTGACTAGGAGAGGCCTTTCCATCAAATAACACCATCGATTGTGGCTTGAATTTTGGAGAAAATGGTACATCATTCCAATAAGGAGGATAAGGTTGCTTAATCCCTAACCTCTGGAGCTGATCTTTGTGCTTCAGAACTTCAAACTGTGCTTTTAGCTCACGCACTGCTTGAATAGCTTCACTAGTTTGAGGAAGCACATTCAATTGAATAGTGGCCGGATATACCGTAACCTCCACCGGAGGTGGTACATCTTCTAGAATGAGAGGATCTGGAGATGCAAAATTTTGATTGACAGCAGGCTCTTGACTAAGATTATTCAAAGGTACATCAACCCCTTGACTATCTTGAGTTTGTGCTGCTACCTGCACCGGTGTTTCTACTGCCGGCTGAACAGTTTGTTGAGTCATTATTATTTGATGCATACTTTGCATCATGGCAAGCATGTCCTTTAGTGATTGCTCAACTGTAGAGAGACATTATTCTGTATTAGCAGTTGACGTCTCCGGTTCTTCTCCAATAGCATAGGATTCAACCTCCCTTGAACATACAGAGGGATTGGTGTAGAGGTATGAATCAACGCTATCAGTTTCTGACTCCAAAGACTAGGTACCCCCAGCTTCTGAATCTGAAGATTGTAACGATCTTTGAACTCTTGATCGAGTATTCTGATATATCCCTTCAAAAGTATCAAGGAGTCGGTTGAACTGTTGTTGGCTTAGAGTCCGGGATGAATTGCGTCTTGGACGTCGTCCTCTATTGGTATGAGATGCCATGTTAACTGATGCATAGGACAACTCATGTTCTTGATCATCAACTTGTTGCTGAGGCACATTGTAGCTTAATCGATCAAAAACTGACCGTTTCAAAGCCGAACAGCAACATTTAATTACAATCTGGTGACACTCACAATGGTGAGTTTCTTGGGGGAGTGTCACGGAAGATTTTCTGTTTTTACGCTTTTGTACTAGCAACTCGCATAAATCAAAAGGAGTAGAAGGAGTCGTCTTCTTTATTATATTTGGGACAGAGAAACGTTTAGTCCCTTGCGTATAAAGAAGATTACAGGCTGCATTAGTAGAACCAAACTGTACATTTTTACGTGCCTGGAGTTGCGTGCGTAAATCCTGAGATTTTTGTGCACAAAGGACTCCATCAGCATTACGCATAATTTGAAGGTTTGGTACCTTGCGTAAAGCAGTATAAGAAGGTTGTTGGTAAAAAACTAAAGTTCTACCAACAATAGAATTCTTATTTTTACGCTGTATGCGTGCAGGTAAATTTACTTTAGATGCAAAGACATCATTGTGAACTTTATCTACCATGTCACCGACAGAGGATCTACCCTTATGCATAGAGCGCAAAACATGAACATTTGCCACGTCACAGACGGAAGATTTACCTTTATGCATAGAACGTAAAACTTGGGTGTCTACCACGTTATAGACGAGAGACTGATTTTTACGCGCAGAGCGTAAAACTTGGGAGTCTACCACGTCACAGACGGGAGACTGATTTTTATGCATGGGGTGCAACACTAAAGTAGAGACTGCCTCGTCACAGACGGGAGCCTCCACAACTGGAGTGGGAAAAATTCCTTTGCCTTCAGAGACAGCAGGGAGATCCGAGGATGCTTTGGACTTGGGAATCCAAACTTTTCGCACCTTCTGTGATTTTTGAACATTGGAGCAGCGAGTACTACCCCGAGTTCGGAGCATTTCTTCGTAAGCAGTCTGGTCGAAGTGAACAACCAGAGTCTTCTTTGTCGATCCGACCAACACATCATCATATTAAGCAATTACTTTCTCGTCAGAGGAGAAAGTCGTCCCCAGCAGAGTCGCCATTTTTTTTACTTAACAAAATACCTAAAATTGGCTTTTGAAAGAAAACTAGAAAAAGTACAAAAATACAAATTATTTCTGGGAAGTATTGCTATGGAAGTCTGATCTGAGAGCGATCACGTTGTTCCTTAGACCACACGATGATGATGAAGAGAACTGCTTGAGAAAGATGAATAATCGGAAGAACTAAGTCACCAGAAAGGTATCGAACAACGGCACTGATGGCACAGTCGAATGCTTTCCTACTTTGCTTCACCCTGTTCTTGAGAAAAAGTTGAAGAAATGCTTCTGGGAATATCACTCTGAAAGAATGAGTTTTCTCAGAATCTCCTCTCCTGTATCTCTCTTGATGTTGTCTTGTATTAAAAATAAGTCTATTTATAGACTAGACCCTCTGTGCGTGAAAAGCAACATAATTGGGTATCTACGCAAGTAACTGTCACCCACGATGAAAATCAATGTTTACGTGCGATGATACGTGTCCCATGTAGAGTTTTGATCTCTACGCATGGTGACACGTGTCCCACTACTTTAATAAAATAGGGAGAGCACGTACACACGTTCCTCGATAAGTGTGGCATGAAAGCCACGTAAGCTGACCACGTTCTCATGTAGCCAGAAAAGATTGGGCGTAAAAATGATCCAAAATAGACTTTCTGCGTAAAGTAGCAGACTGGGCGTAAAATAACTCAAAATTGACTTCTCGCGTAAAGTGGCTGAAAAGTAGCCTTGAGCGTAAAATTAGCTCAAATAAACTCTACGCGCACAAAAGCCTTAAGCGTAAAAACTCGAATAGCTTTCGTGCGTAAAAGAAGTAATCTCTTGAGCGTAAAGTAGCCCATTTGCACACTAAACGATAAGCGTTGGGTTTAGTAAAAAAATCTTCTCGGCTTCTGTGCACTGTTATTGTCAGAAAATCATTCTGTCAGATCAAAATCACGCACATTAAATGCAGTCTGACAGCCTGTCTCCTGCGTAAAGTTTGAGGATGCCTCTCGCGTAAAGTAGTTCGCGTAGAGTTTACCCTGTTTGCTCTCTGCGTAAAATTTGATTCTAATTCAGTTTGACTTGCGTAAAGCTCTCAACTTCTTTAACTTGGTCTATGAAATTTACTTATACTTCTACAACCATACCTGATTTTTCTGCAGCCAGAGTGTCCATGCATTAAAGGTTTGTTCTTAACTATATAATCATATTGAAATAGTTAGGTAACCCTCGTCAATGTCATATCACCCCCATTTTATTAGTAGCTTGGGACAATGTCACATCGCGGTATAGTGTGCTACCCCTTGTTCTTGTTTGGTGGTAGGGGTAGTCCACTGTTTCGATGATGAGATATTTGATCTTGTTACGATTGGAACTATTTTACTTTACTTGTGATTTATGACATATTATATATATTCAGTTATATATGTGTCATGTTCTTTATGTATCTTGTTACGTCCCTCTGAGGACCTGGTTTTTTCTTTAGGTGTTTGCTTTGTGACTTTGCAGGTGTTCTAGCCAAGGCCGCGATCTTCTCCATTCCTTCGAAGATGATTGCCCTTGGTTCTTCTTGTCATTTTTATCTATCCTTTTCTTGTATATTTCTCTCTTTTAAAATAGTTGGTAATGGATTTGTCTCTGCCCAACTACATGTATAAATGACAAATTTCATAGTTGATTTATATTATTATTCTCTTATTTGGTGGATGAGATTTAGTTGTCTTGATTTACTATATTTTACAGCTTAAGGATACAAACGAAGCTTCCATATATTGGAGTATTCTTCGTATGTATGCAGTTGGCATATCCACGTACTTAGTCCCAAGTATTTTGGGACTGGGGTGTTACATCGCCACAAGCTAAGAGTTAGCCTAAGTCATAGGCGTCGCCCGCATAAACGCCTCATAAAGCATGCACGATCCCATCGTCCAAGCCTTGACGCAGTCCTTGTTCGTCAAGTTGTTGCACGATTAAGTTAGGCTAAGTTATGATAGGCTATCGAAGTCTTTTCTAAGCACTGTCCTATATTTTTTGTGGTCGTCAAAATTACTTGGTTCTACGATCGTAAGGCCCGTTGTATAGGTATGTCTTGGGCGGTAGTATCATCCAGAACATCAATTGATGTAAGACAGGATGTCACGGACTTAGTGTTTCTAAGGCACGGGTCACGGTTGATTCATTTAGAGTTTGGAAGGAAGGGCTTTCGAATAGTCGTTCTTGAGTTGAATGAAATGATAGGGCAAAAAAGAAGAAGGCTCGTGACCATGGGTCATCGAGACAGTCTCAGATGTGAGAAGTATTGAACTTGGTCCTGAAAGAGATGGTAACACTAGAAGTAGAATGACTGTGTGAGACGTCAGTTCGAGACGAGTCTTGCATGGTCATTGGACAACTTGTATAAGGTGAGATAATATTTCTCGAACGACGACCAAGGCGGCCAACGGGACCGTTTTGATGGAGACATGATTAGCAATGCTGGATGACCGCACGGGTTAGGCGGGGACTTACAGCGGAGCTCGTTACTCGCACTGGCAAGGGGCGTCCGTCTAACAAAGCTATGGTGTCCAGGATAGCGTTGGGCGCTAGTGACTAGTTCATATAGATGAGTCGGCATGGGCGACAATCTGTGTGTATATCTTTGTATTGAGTCGAATATTGTGTACACTATATTAATGAGTCGAGTCAAATGCGTGTACGATCGAAAGACAATGTTTGGGCCTAAGATTTGGCTGTAACGTAGACATCGTGCTTCGGCACGAGATGTAGCAACAAGTCTTAAGTTGTCGGCATATAAGTTGCATAAGTTGGTTTTGAGTCATCTTGAGTTTAATTCAGGAAACACCGCAAGGCAAAGCCAGTCGAGTGACACTTAGTCCACAAGTCTTAATTAGATCAGTTGGTGATTAAAGTAGCAAGGGCCGCGAGGCGGCAATATGGTTAAGTCATACTGAGTTTGCGAGGTACGGAACAATGGACTTGTAGCACGGTCACGTGGAAATTAGGTACTATCATGTAGTTGCGTCTCTAATTATGTGCCGGAAGGCAAGCACGACATAATAGGTTAACGTTGTTATTACGGGAAGGGTATAATGGCAAAGTATGTGTTGGCATTGTTGTTGCAAGCACGGGATAGTCTAGAGACACAAAATAGGCCAAGGCGTCTGTCCTAAAACTGATCCTAAGGTAAGAGTAGAAAAACAATCATAAAGGGACTATGTTACACAAAAGTAAATGAACGTGTCAGTTTCGTATAGGTGGGCGAGGAGATCACGTCACCAGTATAGTTACTGACACCCACACAGTGTTTATATGCAGGAACAGGTAGAAGCTCGTGGCGCGGAGCTCGCTTGGATGCGTCGAGGCACGAAGTTTCTTGGCAATTTGAGGCGTACGGCCACGTGGTGTCTGGACTTATACAGGACATAATGTATGGACATCGCCTATCTAAAGCTTCTGCCGGCCTACTCAAGACATGTATTGAGAGATGAGAGAGAGAAAGCTGAGTGACTTGTAATATGAGAAGAGTGAGCTTGAGTGATTGTAATATTGGCCTCGTGCCCCCCTTTGTAATCTTTATTTCAATATCAATAAAGAGTATTTTGAATGACTTGTGTTTTGCTTTAAATTTCTGCTGCTATTATTCAATGTCTCTGCTTGGGACTTCTGTGCGACGACCCTGTCGCAGCTGCTGTAATCGACCGTTATAGAACCCGCCTTGCATGAGCACAATCTAGGCTCGTGCGGCATCATGCCTTAGTAAGGACGATCGCTTCTACGGGATCGGGGCATGACAATTGGAAAAAAGGTGCTAAAGTACCTTAATCTTCAAATAGGTAGGGATATAGTTGCCGCATCTCATCTTCTCTTTCCCAAGTAGATTCTCCAGGCGAGTTCTTATTCCAAGATACCCGGACCAATGAGATGGTCCTACTTTTAAGGATCTTCTGTCTCCTATCCAATATTTCTACTGGCTTCTGCTCAATACGGAGAGTTGGGCCAACTGTAATTTCTGAATGATCAAGTATGTGACTAGGATCTGGCATATATTTTCGTAGTTGAGATACATGGAAAATATCATGAACTCCTTCTAAAGAAGGTGGCAAAGCCAGTTGATAAGATACGTCGCCGACTCGATCCAAGATGTCAAAGGGGCCTATATATCTTGGACTCAACTTCCCTCTTGTTCCAAATCTGATAGATCTCTTAGTTGGCGAGATCTTCAGAAATACATGATCACCTGGTTTGAAATTCAAGATCCTTCGATGCTTATCTGCCCACATCTTGTGCATGTCTTGTGCAGTTTGAAGATGACTTCGGATTGCCTTGACCATGTCTATAGTCTGCGTAACCAACTCTGGCCCTAGGAGTTGTCGTTCTCCGACGTCACCCCAACATATTGGTGACATGCACTTCCTCCCATACAATGCTTCAAATGGTGCCATCTTGATACTGGCCTGATAACTGTTATTATATGAGAACTCTATCAAATGCAGATGATCATCCCATGATCCTTTGAAATCTAGGGAGCACGCTCTCAGCATGTCTTCTAAAATTTGTATCATCTATTCTGACTGTCCATCGGTCTGTGGAAGATATGCTGAACTAAACTTCAGACGAGTGCCAAGACTATCTTGCAAGGTTTTCCAAAACTTGGAGGTAAACCGAGTGTTCCTATCTGAGACGATACTTACCGGCACCCCATAGTGACTAATAATGTTCTTCATGTACATCTCCACTAGAAGCTCCGTAGATTGTTGTAACCCTGCTTTCCCGAATTATTGAATTTTTGTATTTTTTTGGGATTTTATAATTTAGTCAGATTTTATTTTATGGTTTGTTTATGGGAATATTAATTTTGATTAGTATCATGACGTGGTTTAAAACATTTTTGGCTATTAAGTTATTATGGATCTAATAATTATTTAATTAGTTTTCTTATTCTTAATAAAATAATTTTCTTGATAAATTAAATTGATTACTTAGCTCAAAAGAGCAATTCAAATTTTGTACCAATTAAGTTTTCCTCTATTTGTAACAACCTTGTAACCACTTCCTAACCTCCTAGCAATTTTTATAACAAACTTCCTACAATCCCAAAAACTTTTCTAACTGATTTTCCTACAGTTTGTAATAAAGAACATCTTAGGGGTCTTTTTGGTAAAATGACAATTATTCAACACTTATTTAAACTCACAATTTTCCTTTCTCTCTCATTTCATTCTCTCCCTCTGTCAAATTCGAGAACTGAGGAAATTCTTCCTTCTCTTTCCTCTTTTCCCCCAATTTGAGCGAACCCTAACCCTAATTCCTAAGGGATCGGCCATGATGGTTCACGTCGACAGCAATCTTCGTCTCTGGTGATCGAGGGCTAGGCTCCGGTCTATATCGACGACGCACGGGCACCATTCTCCAGTGATCCTCCCATTTTCGGTGACTACAACGCCAGGGATCCTCTGTCCGGCAACAGCGAGTCTCCACCTTCCTCCATCTTTTTGATTTTTTTTTTAAATTGTTTTCCCCAATCCCCCTAACCCTAAGCCCTCGATTTTCGGCCTTGGCCGCCGCCGTAGATGACTAGTCCTTCGTCTCGAGCACGATGCAGTGACGATTTCTCGACGGCGAACATCAAGAGGAGTCGACCACTTCTTGTGAGTGTCTCCTTCATCGTTCTTCTCTACTTTTGAGTCGATCAATTAGATCGAGAGATTGCTTTGTTTACAATTGATTCTTGATTAAGTTAAGATCAATTCTGACTAGATGATGTTCTGTTATTTTCTTTCTTTTGATCCTTGAGCCCTGATTCCCGAACAATGATCGAATTTCGGATCGGGAGAGCGGACTGGTGGAGGTAGCATTTGTTTTGAGATTGAAACCTAATTGTAAGTATTTTCTGTCCGAGATTCTTTCTTTGATTGTAATTTTTAGTTCAGATCTTGATTATCTTATTTTCTTGATTAGTTCTCAATTTTTCCTTGAAGAACAAAGTCAATTCTTCTAAGAACTTGTTCTTTTCTTGTGCATAACATTTTTCGGTAGATTGTCCCAATAGGACCTCGTATAGCATCTGGACACCGCAGATCGTATCCGACACCTTGGGGCTATGTCCGACCATAGTGAATCAAATTCTTTAACTCAAGTAAACAAATTACTTTTCCCTCCTTAATTTACTGATTGGCCAGTATTAATGGGACTGTTTGGGTTGTGTCCGTGCTCAGAATGTTCGTGTCCAGAGTCGTGATCGTGTTCCGTAGTTTGCGTTGTGTCCTGTGTGTGTAACCAAAGGTGTTATTCGTGACCGACTGTGTGTGCGTACCGGGGGTGATGACGTAGCATTGGACTGGAGGAATCTGTACTCAAGGCTTGGGATCTATAGGATTAACTACATTTTGATTTCAAATATTTTTCTAAAACATTGATTTAATTGTTATAAATTGGACTTTGATTTCAAATATGGAGTTGATGGATTATTTTAACTTCTAATTTCCTGGGTTCTGTTTTCATATTGGAAGTTATCCGAACAATCTCAAAAAATTTGCCTTCTTAAATTGTTCTAAACCATTGTTTGAATGATGTGGCATTGGCGTTGCGTTGCTAGGATTGGAATAGTAACAATGGCGCGAAGTGGAAATTTGAATGGTTCTGTGAATATAAATTGCTGGATCTGTTCAATTTTGAGTTCTTCCTGTTCAGTTGAGGTTTTAAATGATTCTTTTGAATTTGTGTGTATGAAGGGGATTAGTTGCTGAGTTTGAAATGCATAAGTAAACGTTGGGCTCAGTTTATCCCTGAACTAGGGAGAATTGTGGTATAGTCCCGTGGGATGGACTTGGGAGTATTTATCAGATCGGATTGTAAGATCTGTTGGTTTTTTAGTCAACCAAACAATTAATTGGTTTGGGTCTGTGGCCTGTGAGTATAGAAAGGTTGGGTTTCTTCTGGGTTGGTTAATTATTTTCAAATGAGAGCAGGGTTAAGCCAAGTAAGCCAGATATGGTAAATTCCAGTTAGTTGAATGTGTTGTTTTGGTTTGGGAAGCAAAACTGTTGTTTGAGTCAGAAAAGGAGTAGAAGTAGACGTCGAGTTGGGCCCTATTGTTTTGTGTGTCACAATTCCTGGTTATATTTAGTAAAGAAGAATTGGAAGGATTTGTTACTCATATGTTGTTCTTGCCAAATCTGATTAATGAATATACTATCTATCTAGCATATCTAAATAAATAGAATAACCTAGACTATATAACATACTTTGTAAAAAACCTTCTTCTTATCTGGTAATAATTGCTAGTAGATATATTCTATCTAGCATAATAGTTGATTGGCATATATCATAGCAGTACGTTTTTATCTAGACTATAATATTTGTTTAAACTATAGCATTATTTTCTCGCAAATTGTATGTATATAAGAATTGGCTATAGATAAATAGCTAGTGGTTATGGTTGGAAGTAAGACGTTAGCTAGTTTTAGCTATTTTGTCAGTAATTAGAACCTAACCAACTTGCAACAACTCAGGTGGACATAGAGATTATCTCCTTATTCCCGATCTTCCAGAGCAAGGCAAGTACACCGACTCGAACCATTTACTCTGTATTTCTGTCTTGCATCATGTTCTCATATTGACACGTTGTACACACGATTGTTTATTGTTCATCGTTCATCGTTCATTGTTCATCGTTCATTATTCAGTGTTCTTTACTTGTACATTAGGGTGGGGAAATACTACCGATATGTGACCAATCCTATATTAGCTAGGCATTGACTAATAGCTTAGGTCTCACATCGTACACGTGGGACTCTAAGCCGTACCATTATTCATGTGCTCTTGTATCCTGTACTACCCCAGCCGGTCACATACTCTGATAGTTATTTCAAATGTATGTTACATTGATAGCCTAGTTTATTGTTTTGAATCTGGTACTATAGTTTCATCGTTATTTTTGTACTACAGTTTCATATTCCAGTTCTTGTACCATAGTTCACATTGTAGTTCCTTTTTTATGCATTTTAGTTTACTTTGTTTAGTGCTTCTTGTCGGGGTTGTACTTTGCTCTTTTTCTGACAGGATACGTTGCAGGTATCTTGAGGATATGGTACCACCATAGGTCAGAGCCCGGAGATGGTGGAGTTGTGTTTCAGGATGGACTTAGAGTTACAGTACTCTAGATTAGATCATTTTCTAGTTTATTTAGAGTTTGTATCATGTATATTATATTGAAGATTCAGGATTGTATAATTTTGTTTTGGTTATCGGATTTGTCTCCGGATGATTTTATATTGACTTGGTAGATTGTGGAGATCTGTTTTGGGAACGTGTATAGCAGCTGTATTGTTTATGTATCTTGAAGTTTTTTTAGTATTGTACAGCTTACTTTGTCGTGTCCATCGACGAAGGCTGGGCGTGTCCTACACGTACCCGATTATTCAAGAGCAGGTCGTGACAATTGTCCAACTCAAAACGGTAGTAATCTCGTAGATTTTGTAAGTCTATCTACTATCACCCAGATAGCATTGTTACCTCTTTGTGTCCTTAGAAGTCCTGATACAAAATCCATTGTAATATGCTCCCACTTCCATTCAGGTACTGATAGTTGTTGCAGTAGTCTAGCAGTCCGTTGATGCTCGACATTTACTTGTTGGCATACTAAGCATTTCGAGACAAATTTAGCTATTTTCCGTTTCATTCCATGCCACCAAAATTTTTGCCTCAGATCCTTGTACAGCTTTGTACTCCTGGGATGAATAGAGTATTATGAATTATGAGCATCAGACATAATCTCGGTCCGGAGTTCACCATATAGTACACACAAACGACTCCCGAACCTCAAGGATCCATCGGAATGATTAATCAATCCAGTTTGTATCCCAGCTTCAATTTGATTCCATAGTTTTTGCATCTTCACATCCTTGTGTTGCGTCTCCTTAATTCTCTCTACTAGAGATGATTGTATTTATAAACTTTTCCAGATTCCATCTGCTACTGGACATATTACTTCAATCCCCATCTTTCTGAGATCTTCTAATATCTCCTTGGGCATGTTCAAAAAAAAAGCTTCAGGCCTCCTACTCAGAGCATCTGCCACTCTGTTCCCCTTGCATGGATGATACTCCAGCTCCATATCAAAATCTTTAAGCAACTCCAGCCATCTGTGTTGTCTCCTATTTAGCTCCTTTTGGGTGAACACGTATTTTAAGCTTTTATAATCTGTGTAAATTTTGATCTGTTCACCATACAAGTAATATCTCCACAACTTTAGTGCAAATACAACAGCTGCTAATTCCAGATCATGTATTGGATAATTCCTTTCATGAACCTTCAACTGTCGAGAAGCATAAGCAATAACTCTTCCATGCTGCATCAGTACACAGCCTAAACCCTTGTCAGAAGCATCACTATAGATCTCGTAACCTCCTGACCCTGATGGTAATGCTAGTACTGGTGCTGTGACAAGACTTTCCTTCAATTCCTCAAATGTCGCTTGACATTTATCAGTCTAAATGAATTTCTCATTCTTTCGAGTCAACCGAGTAAGCGGCTCAACAATTCTGGAAAAATTCTCCACAAATCTTCTATAATATCCAGTTAAGCCAACTAAACTTCGAATCTCTGCTACATTCTTGGGAGTTGGCCATGATTTGACTACTTCTATTTTCTTAGGGTCTACCGTTATTCCTTCTCCACTTACTATGTGTCCTAAGAAAGAAATTTCTTTTAACCAAAATTTATATTTACTCAACTTTCCATATAGCTTTTCCTGCCGTAGGGTTTCGAGTACTATCCTCAAATGTTCTTCATATTCCTCCTCGTTCTTTGAGTAGACCAATATGTCGTCAATGAACACGATCAGAAATTTGTCCAAATATTGATAGAGTATTCTATTCACTAGATCCATAAATATGGCCGGAGCATTAGTCAATCCAAAAGGCATGACTTGAAATTCATAATGCCCATATCGGGTTCTGAAAGCAGTCTTTGGTATATCTTCCTTCTTAATCCTTACTTGATGATAACCTGATCTGAGATCTATCTTGGAAAATACAGTCGCTCCTCCAAGTTAGTCGAATAATTCATCGATCCTAGGTAGTGGGTATTTATTCTTGATGGTCACTTTATTCAGTGCTCTATAATCTATTACCAATCTCAGGCTCCTATCTTTTTCTTTACAAATAGCGTAGGTGCTCCCCACGGAGAACCGCTGGGTCTAATAAACTTCTTAGCCAGAAACTCCTTGATTTGATTATTTAATTTCGCTAATTCCTCCTTGTTCATTGGATAGATCTTCTTGGCAATAGGGGCAGCTCCAGGAATTAGATCAATACTGAATTCAACGGCCCTATCCGGTAGTAATCCGGGTAACTCATCAGGAAATACATCTTTAAATTTATCTACAACCCTTGGTCATTCCTCTATTACTTGGTTCTGAAAACTCCTTAATTCAAACTTCTCTAACTCCTCTTTATCAAACTCCTTTTGAGCTCTAACAAATTCATGCAACTTCCTACCGGGTAAGGAAAATTGAACTCTCCCTTGTCCATAATCGATGATTGTCGATGTTGATATTAACCAATCCATTCCAAACACTACATCATAGTTATCCATGGGGAAGACTAATAGTCTAGCCCACAAACTTTCTCCTCCCATTCTGATTGGACAGTGTCTACAAATTCGGCTTACTTCTACCACACTATTGTCCGTAAGAATTTTCAATTTTCTAACTAGAGCTTGAGTCACTATGTCATACTCAGATATAAATGAATGAGTAGCTCAAGAATCAAATATATCGATACAGGGCTAGAAGAAGCAAGTATAGTACCTATCACCACGTCTTCAGCTATTCCTACTTCATTGATATCCATCATAAAAGCTTGACCATGGTTCTTTTTCTTGTTGTTGTTGTTGTTCTGACCGGTCTTCTGAGCTTGATGAAATTGATGCGCTTGAGGTGCCAATGCTGGTCTCTGCTGATATCCCGTAGGGGCATGGCCTTGCGTTTGAGGTGTTGTAGCAGTATTAAACCTGGGCTCATTATTCTGGAAGGAAGGCCTTTGTTGAAACCCTTGATTTGCAGCTCTCGGTCCTTGTGTATTATTCTGCACTATCGATCTTCTATTATTTTGGGGACATTGATTCAGCCGATGATTGGAAGATCCATACTTCAGACACCTTCCTTGAAGTCTTCTGCAAACATTCTTCGTATGTCCCGACTTTCCACAGTAAGAACAATTAAGCACATCTCTATTCTGTTCTGGCTGAGCACGCCTCTGTTGCCTTTGTCCCAAAGTCCTCTCCTGGGATGAGCCGGTCTCCAAACTTCGCTTTTGACCTCCGGTCTTCGAGTTATTCTTATCATTCTGCATCCTCTTTTGGTCTCTTACTGCTTCGACCACCTCCGCATAAGTCTGACATTTGTAAGGTATAACTTTCATCTTCAATTTATCGTCCAGTTCTTCACTGAACCGAACCACCTTCGCCTTCTCCGTGGCTACCATGTTCGAAACATACCGGCTAAGTCTTATAAATTCTGCCGAGTACTCGTCGATAGAAATCTTATTTTGCCTCAGGTGTATGAATCTCCTTTCTAGCTCCAACTTGGCGCTAGGAGGAAAGAACCTCTCCTCATATTCTTCCTTAAACTTTTCCCAGGATACAACTTCATTAGATTCTTCGGGGTGTAAGAAGCTCCACCAATAATCTGCTACATCCTTTAGTTGAATTCTTACTAGAGACACTATATCATCTGACGCGATCTTGGTACCCTTCAATAATCCTTCTGTAGTTCTTATCCATTGCGCCGCTTCCATAGGCATCTCAGTCCCTTTGAACTCTGGGGGTATAATCTTTCTAAAATCCGAAATCGTCCCAGTCTTCGGAGTAGATTGACATCTAACCGTTCCAGTAATTTTGCAGATGTGGCTTGAGAAAGTTGGATCTGCTGGGTGTTAGCCTCCAAGACTCTTTGAAAATTTTCAAAGGCATCCGTCGATCATATCTCAGAGGTTTCCGTTTGCGATGCATTGAGGTTCAGTGGGACATTTCCTAAATATTAAGGATTGGAAAATTTCTTAATGCAAGGTCGAAAGGGGATCTTAAAAGAACTTAATCACTAAAGGAGATGAACTTGTAACAAAAGCAATTGTAATTTAAATAGCCAGAACCAAAAGAAGCATATTTCATTCATTACACAAAACGTGATTACAATATGCTCCAGGAGGAAGTCCTTACAACTTCTATCTTCTAAATCTTATACAAAATTATTTACATCTGTTGTGAATCCAAAAAGTTGTACAACAGACAAAATATTTTTCCTTTACATCCATACATTATATATATTTTTTTCCATACATTATATATATATATATATATATATATATATATATATATATATATATATATATATATATATATATATATATATATATATATGCTAATCCTTCAAA
The DNA here is from genome assembly GCA_029216955.1 of Iris pallida. Taxonomy (NCBI): domain Eukaryota; kingdom Viridiplantae; phylum Streptophyta; class Magnoliopsida; order Asparagales; family Iridaceae; genus Iris; species Iris pallida. Next base: position 12,265,657 of record JANAVB010002395.1, on the reverse strand, counting down.
ATGCAGTGCAGCAGACAAAAGCTACCCTATTCCTAGCTGTCCACACTAACCCCTCGTCAGCTTTATGAAATCGATCTGGAGGATCCTAGCATAGGGGTTAACCTCCTCCTATTCACTTATAGTCCCCTCATATCCCCAAGTGAATGGAGATGGACCGCTTTTCCCAAGGTAGAACATAAGACATACTTTTTTCGAAGAAAACTTCAGCTCCATCCTCAATATCCCGGATCCTGGGACGCTGGAGCTCGAAAAATACTCCAAACACCGAAAGTTCTTCGTCATTCGCTACCAGCCAAATTTTTCATGCAAACAGCTCATATCCGTAAAATGTCCGCTCACTCCCATCCCAGTAGACACTAGGCATAAATCGAGCCATCACCTATACCCAAAAATCCTCGTATAAGAAATTTATGACATAAAATAATCATCATCAAGTTTAATAAAGTTTGATCAAGATTCATATCCCCAAACCTTGTAAAACCCTCGATTTTTCAATTATGTGTTCAATCTTCAATTATTAACTATTTCTATTCTATGATAATCCAAGTAAGTCCTTAGGAAGATATCCAAATATCCACCTATACAATCTCCGTAACCTATATACTATCCTTAAATAATGGACCTGCATGGGCCACCAACTAAAAGAGACGTGTCATGCCCCAGTTCCTAAAAGATATTGTCACCCCTATTTCCTGTATTTCGTATTTGTACTCGTAATTTGATTTTTGGCACGTATTTTATTTTCTCGACTTGTGGATTCGGGTTCTCGTAAATGGATTTTGGACCATGGCTTGGTTTTATTTTGTGGAGTTGGTTTGATTTGGTTTGGTTCATCATGAGTGGAACACCTTAGCCTATTCTCCACCTCTATTCCATCACAACCACCCTCATTAAAACCCACCAACTTTTTCTCTCTCCTCCATAACTCCATTAATTTCTTTCAACTTCTTCTTCTTCCTTCTTCCACACAACTCCCCAACCCATAGGCAAGTGCACCTTGCCATCAAATAAGCACCACTTTTTATTTGTCCATTAACTAGATTAGGCCATGGAGAACAACTTTAGAACTTGACATTTTGTGATTTGGAGCTTTCATTCTTCTAGATCTAGGTTTTAACTATTTTTGAAAATTCTTGTTTTTGATCTATTAAACTTCGATTTTTGCATGTTTTGATGCTTCCATGTGGAAGAGAATTCGATTTTACTCAAGTTAGAACTTTGAAAATCTAGATTTGGTTTTGATTTGACAAAGTTATGAAGAATTGAAGTTCTTGGTGTTCTTGGACCTGCTCTCGGCCAGGAAGAACATCCCTCTGCCTTGCGCTCTTTAGCGCATGGCCGGTTGTGCACCCCCCAGCCTGTGCTCTTTAGCGCAGGGCCGATTGTGCATGACCTCCGCCAGTGCTTTGCGCTGCGCTGGATTGCGCTGGCGCAAGCCATCCATGCGCAAGCCAGCCTTGCGCAATCCACCTCTGCGCAAGCCAGCCTTGCGCAATCCACCTCTGCGCAATCCACCTCTGCGCATTCCACCTCTGCGCAAGCCAGCCTTGTGCAATCCACCTCTGTGCAATCCACCCTTACGTAAGGTAACCCCTGTACAGTCTACCCTTGCGCAAGGCAACTCTTGTGCAGCTCTTCCATGCGCAGTACATACCCTGCGCAGCCCAACCCCTGATCCCCCTTGCACAACCCACTTGTCTATGATGAATTGTTTATTTCTTTAAGCTTGGCTCTTCTATAGCCCTATATATATTGGTATTTTATTAGATATTTTACGTCCATTTTGTATCCTTACGCCTTTTGTCATGAACTTGATTTTACTTAATATGTTTGGAATGACTATTGTGCACGGCATGGTATGACAAGGAACTAACATAACACGACAGTGACCCGTAGTGGTGCACTCCTGACATGACCAACCTGACTTGATAGTGGCCCGTCGTGGCGTACTCCTAACAAGCACCCTGACATGATTTATCTTGATAACTTGATAGTGGCCGTGGCGGCGCACTCCTGACTTAACTTGACTTGACTTGCCTTGACACCGTGGGTGCTCCTGCTTGCTTGCTTGTACAATCCACTTGTCTTGTCTTGCATCATGTCTAGGACGTGACTTCCTGGGTACCACGGCCAGGGACTCGCGCTAAATTGGATTAGGCTAATGATTAGATCAAACTAGAACATGGAGAATTCCCAATCACAGGCAATCTCGTTATATGGGCGCTTTAATGGACTTGTAGCTTGCCGACGAGTAGAGCACATTTCCAGCACACTGTCATGTGTTGCACCCTCTAAGTCACCTAAGGGTACATTTGTCTCCCGGGCAATGTACCCACCTATAACTCTCAACCCGCGGAAGGATAACTGGATGGTCTACAGGGCTTGGGACTGGAATTCTCACTTGCATCTTGTTAGTAATTAGGTTTGTGATAACCCTAGTTAGTTAAAGTAGTAAGCCGTAGTATTTGTTTGGCCGATTGCGAATGGATGGTGTCCAGCCTTGTCTAAGTCTTGTCTAGCTCCAGTATCTGCTATCTCCTGAGTATGTTTGTTTACTTATCTTAACGATAAATGAGTAGAGATAGTGAGCTATTCAGGCGAAGGGTTACAACCCCGGTCCTTGTCTGGTTTAAGGATTGTAACCTGGCTCCCGGAATGGTTCCACATCCCTAGTCGTTTATCGCCCTGTGTACTTTACTACTTGTACTTCTTTTATTCTTATGTTCTGATATGCTGGCTTTTGTTCTTATTTGTGGCCTCCTTTGTGGCACTTGCTCTTTCTGGGGTTTGACCCAGCTGGTTTTGTGTGGCCAGAATTCGGAGCAGCTCCCGAGGATCTACCGAGCTTCCAGCCCAATGGTGACAACTAGACGGAACCTGGACCAAGAGTGGGTTTTCCTTTTTATTTCACCCACTTATATGTAAATTTATTCTTTTGAGGCGTTTAGCCGACGAGCACCTGTTAGCTCGATGCACATTTACTTACTGTCTGCCTACGGGCTGTAAACATGATTAACAAATCCTAGGGTTGATCATGTATAACTGAACTCTTGCTAGTCCTATTATTTTGTACGACTAGATTCATGATCATCCAATATGTAATATTTGGGACGCCTTATATATATATATTTGATGCTCTAATATCTTGTAACTCTGTTAATTGCTTGAGATTGAGACAATAGGCTTGACTTTAAGAGACTGCTGGCTTGTAGTAAACCCTCATATCTAGACAGCCATGACCGTATAGTTGAGATGTATTCTATTTCAATATACGTAGCTGGCTATGTCTGCCTCCGCTCTCCAGTATTCTGGTTCTGGGGCGTGACATGGTTTAAGTGGTGGCCCATGCAGGTCTTGGCATTCAAGAAATGTGAAGGTTTACCGAATAGATGTCTCAATCAATATTCGTCCTTGATCTCTGCTCATATCTTCAAATCCCTGAGAATCTCGACCTGATCACATTGCTTGTATCATTGATCTGTCCTGGTCCTTTCCTTATTGTTCCCTATGTCGTCTTCTTCAGCGGCATTACTCCCGGACCTGCCAACCAGCCAGAGGAAGCTTGACAAGCACCCCAACGCCAGGAAGATCAAGCTCAGCACTCTGGAGTAGCCTCCCGAGTTATGCTTTCCGGAGGCTCAGAGCCTCCAATTCAGGCAGCTCCGCCCGTTCAACCAGCTAGACAGGATGAGGGACCTTTGGTAGGGCTTATCAGAGAACTGCTTGCATCCCAAGATCGTCGAGGCGATGCCTTGCACCAGGAAGTTCATGATGCACTAAACCGAGGAGGTCCCCAAGGGAATCAGGCGGCCAACAGTTTCAAGCGCTTGAACCCTCCCTTCTTTGACGGCAGTGAAGATGCGATTGCCGCGGACGCTTGGCTTCAGGATACCGAGGTGGTTCTAGAAGCAGCTAGGACACCTGAGAATGAGAAGGTGGCGGTGGTACGCCTACAGTTGTTATACTTGGCTCGCGATTGGTGGGCAGCTCTGGCCATGGAGTTAGCGGCACCAGTCACTTGGGCGACGTTTAGAGAGAGGTTCCAGACAAAGTACTTCGATGCGGTGGCACGGTACGACCTGCAGACCAGATTCACCACCTTGAAGCAAGGAGGCAGGACGGTCGATGGCTATGCGACCGAGTTTTCCAGGCTGAGTAGGTTCGTCCCCACCTTGGTGGCAACCGAGTTTGATAGGGCTCAGCGGTTCCAGCAAGGGCTGCACTTAGAGATATTATTGGCTGTAGAGCAGTTTGAGCACCAGACGTTCGATGCAGTGTTGAAGGCAGCAAGGAGGCATGAGTATACCTCCCGGAGAATTGTGGACAGGACCGGAGACAGGAAGCGGTCCCATAACCAGATGCACCAATCTTCAGCTCCAGTTCCGGCAGCTAGGGGTATAACCATTGGAACTCCGAGGCGGGCGGCCTCAGTGACGTCGGTTCAGCATTCGACCCCGACGTACCCGCAGCAGCAGAAGCAGAAGCAGTCTTCCGCGGTGGGATGTTCTCATTACGGGAAGCCGGGCCATGTAGTGGCAGAGTGTCGTAGGGCACAGGGATTATGCCTGGCTTGTGGAGGAGCAGACCACCAGATAGGGACCTGCCCGAATAGGAGAGGTCCATCATCGTCCAACCTTTCTAGTTCTTCGGTGAGAGGACCAGCCCCAGTTCCAGTCCAGCAGTAGCAGCAGTGCAGTTGCCCCGGATAGTTGAAGAGTTTCCAGATGTCTTCCCAGAGGAACTTCCAGGGATGCCGCCAGAGCGGAAGATCAAGTTCACTATAGACTTGATCCCCGGGACAGCACCAGTATCAGAGCGAGTCTACAGAATGGCGTCTTTAGAGTTGGAGATTTTGTACAAGATGATTGAAGAACTTAGAACCAAGGGATTCATTCGTGCTAGTGGATCGCCTTAGGGAGCCCCGATGCTTCTTGTGAAAAAAAAGGATGGTACATCCAGGCTATGTGTTGATTATCGTACCTTGAACTCAGTGACAATCAAGAACAGATACCCTCTCCCGAGGATAGATGACTTGTTTGATCAACTCAAGGGGGCTTCAGTTTTTTCGAAGATAGACTTGTGATCAGGATACCACCAGATCAGAGTCAGAGAGTAGGACATCCCAAAGACGGCGTTCAGATCTAGGTACGGGCATTGGGAGTTTCTAGTTATGCCCTTGGAGCGACCAATGCGCCGGCAGTGTTCATGGACCTCATGAACCGTATTTTCATGCCTTACTTGGATCAGTTTGTGATAGTGTTCCTTGATGACATCCTGGTCTACAGCAAGAGTGAAGCAGAGCACGAGCAGCATCTCAGAGTTGTCCTCCAGATTCTCAGAGAGCACCAGTTGTACGCCAAGTTCAGTAAATGCGAGTTCTGGCTCGATCGCATTTTTTACTTGGGTCACATCATTACCAGAGGAGGAGTGGAAGTGGATCCCCAGAAGATTGTGGCTATCGAGGCATGGCCAGTACCCAGCTCAGTGGCAGAAGTTTGTAGCTTTCCTGGATTGGCCGGCTACTACCGGCGGTTCGTCTCTGATTTTGCAAGGATTTCAGCGCCGATGACCCAGTTGACCCGCAAGGATGTGCCGTTCGTTTGGACAGCAGAATGTCAGAAATCATTTGAGAAGTTGAAGCGAGGTTTGATAACGGCTCCCATTCTCACACTTCCAGATGGGACCGGAGGATTCACAGTTTATTGTGACGCTTCAGGCAGAGGATTGGGATGTGTTTTGATGCAGCATGGGAAGGTAATTGCTTATGCATCACGTCAACTCCGTGATCATGAGAAGAATTACCCGACCCACGACTTGGAGCTAGCAGCAGTAGTGTTTGCACTTAAGTTGTGGAGGCACTACTTGTACGGAGACAGAGTGGAGATATTTACAGATCATAAGAGCCTGAAGTATGTTTTCACCCAGAAGGATCTTAATATGCGGCAGAGAAGATGGCTCGAGCTACTGGTGGACTACGATGTGGATTTGCAGTATCATCCAGGGAAGGCCAACGTTGTAGCAGATGCGTTGAGCCGGAGAACCGGAGTTTATTTCCTGATGGCGCAACCAGAGTTATTGTCGGATCTTCAGAAGATGGGAATTGAAGTGGTTCTTCCTTCCAATGTGGCCTTGATGGCCAGCCTACAGATTCAGTCCACCATAGTTGAGAGGATCCGGACAGCACAGTTAGCAGATTCCAAGATTTAGCGGCTCAGAGCAGAGTGCGAGGCAGGAAGAAGGCCAGAGTTATGTATTCATGAGGATGGTACACTTCGACACGACACGCGTCTTTGTGTACCCAGTGGAGATATCAGACAGGAAGTCATGGCAGAGGCTCACAGTTCGCAGTATTCCATCCACCCAGGCAGCACGAAGATGTACAGAGATATTCGTCAACACTTTTGGTGGAATGGTATGAAGAGAGAGATAGCCCAGTATGTCTCTCGATGTTTGGTTTGCCAACAGGTCAAGGCTGAACATCAGAGGCCAGCTGGACTTCTTCAACCCTTGCCGATCCCAGAATGGAAATGGGAGCACCTTACCATGTATTTCGTGACTGGGCTACCCAGATCTCCGGCAGACAGAGATGCTATTTGGGTCATTATGGACAGGCTTACCAAGGTGGCACACTTTCTCCCATTTAGAGTTGGACAGTCGACGGCGCAGCGAGCAGAGATATATCTCAGGCAGATCGTCAGACTTTACGGAGTGCCAGTCAGCATAGTATCAGACAGCGATACGAGATTCATATCGTACTTCTGGCGCAGTCTTCATCAAAGTTTGGGGACTCGTCTCAAGTTCAGCTCAGCGTATCATCCGCAGACAGATGGGCAGTCAGAGCGTACTATACAAACTCCCAAAGATATGTTACGGTCGTGTACCCTTGACTTCGGTGGTTCGTGGGAGGATCACCTGCACCTGGTGGAATTCTCGTACAACAATAGTTTCCAGGCCAGTATCCAGATGGCACCCTTCGAGGCTCTGTATGGCAGGAATTGTAGATCCCCGTTAGCATGGGACGATGTCGGAGAGAGGCAGATGCTCGGTCCAGAACTGATTTCTCAGACGGTTGAAGTGGTCAGGAAAGTCAGAGATCACCTCCGAGTTGCTCAGGATCGCCAGCGCCATTGGGCCGATGCTCATCGACGTCCCTTAGAATTTGCCGTCGGTGACCATGTATTCCTTAGGATCTCGCCTACCCGTGGCGTCATTCATTTTGGCGTGCGGGGAAAGCTTAGTCCTAGGTATATAGGGCCGTTCGATATTCTGGAGCGAGTAGGCGATGTGTCCTATCGTCTCGCTCTTCCGTCGTCACTAAGTGAGGTACATGATGTATTCCATGTATCCCAATTAAGATGGTACATCCCGGACCCGAGCCATATCCTAGATCATTCGAAATTGGTTGTTGGTACCAACCTTTCGTATGAGGAGAGGCCCATGTCTATATTGGACCGGAGAGAAAAGACGCTCAAGAATAAGACTATTAACTTAGTCCGTGTTGCTTGGGGTCATCACTCTCTAGGTGAGTCAACGTGGGAGCGTGAGGACGACATCCGATCGCGATATCCCTACCTGTTTAACTCGTGAGGTATAATGTCTTTCTTATGCCTTACGCTTTCCCTTCCTTGCTTGTATTGTATGATTGTATGATTGAACTGCTTAGTGTAGCTTGCCTGTGCTTAGTATAGCTTGTCGTGGCAATCTCTAGCTCCTTGATTAAATTTTGAGGACGGAATTCTTTGAAGGTGGGTAGAGTTGTCACCCCCATTTCCTGTATTTCGTATTTGTACTCGTAATTTGATTTTTGGCATGTATTTTATTTTTTCGACTTGTGGATTCGGGTTCTCGTAAATGGGTTTTGGACCATGGCTTGGTTTTATTTTGTGGAGTTGGTTTGATTTGGTTTGGTTCATCATGAGTGGAACACCTTAGCCTATTCTCCACCTCCATTCCATCACAACCACCCTCATTAAAACCCACCAACTTCTTCTCTCTCCTCCATAACTCCATTAATTTCTTTCAACTTCTTCTTCTTCCTTCTTCCACACAACTCCCCAACCCATAGGCAAGTGCACCTTGCCATCAAATAAGCACCACTTTTTATTTGTCCATTAACTAGATTAGGCCATGGAGAACAACTTTAGAACTTGACATTTTGTGATTTGGAGCTTTTATTCTTCTAGATCTAAGTTTTAACCATTTTCGAAAATTCTTGGTTTTGATCTATTAAACTTCGATTTTTACATGTTTTGATGCTTCCATGTGGAAGAGAATTCGATTTTACTCAAGTTAGAACTTTGAAAATCTAGATTTGGTTTTGATTTGACAAAGTTATGAAGAATTGAAGTTCTTGGTATTCTTGGACCTGCTCTCGGCCAGGAAGAACATCCCTCTGCCTTGTGCTCTTTAGCGCATGGCCGGTTACGCACCCCCCAGCCTGTGCTCTTTAGCGCAGGGCCGATTGTGCATGACCTCTGCCAGTGCTTTGCGCTGCGCTGGATTGCGCTGGCGCAAGCCATCTATGCGCAAGCCAGCCTTGCGAAATCCACCTCTGCGCAAGCCAGCCTTGCGCAATCCACCTCTGCGTAATCCATCTCTGCGCAATCCACCTCTGCGCAAGCCAGCCTTGCGCAATCCACCTCTGCGCAATCCACCCTTGCGTAAGGTAACCCCTGTGCAGTCTACCCTTGCGCAAGGTAACTCTTGCGCAGCTCTTCCATGCGCAGTACATACACTGCGCAGCCCAATCCCTGATCCCCCTTGCACAACCTACTTGTATATGATGAATTGTTTATTTCTTTAAGCTTGGCTCTTCTATAGCCCTATATATATTGGTATTTTATTAGATATTTTACGTCTATTTTATATCCTTACGTCTTTTGTCATGAACTTGATTTTACTTAATATGTTTGGAATGACTATTGTGCACGGCATGGTATAACAAGGAACTAGCATAACACGACAGTGACCCGTAGTGGTGCACTCCTGACATGACCAACCTGACTTGATAGTGGCCCGTCGTGGCGCACTCCTAACAAGCACCCTGACATGATTTATCTTGATAACTTGATAGTGGCCGTGGCGGCGCACTCTTGACTTGACTTGACTTGACTTGCCTTGACACCGTGGGTGCTCCTGCTTGCTTGCTTGTATAATCCACTTGTCTTGTCTTGCATCATGTCTAGGACGTGACTTCCTGGGTACCACGGCCAGGGACTCGCGCTAAATTGGATTAGGCTAATGATTAGATCAAACTAGAACATGGAGAATTCCCAGTCACAGGCAATCTCGTTATCTGGGTGCTTTAATGGACTTGTAGCTTGCCGACGAGTAGAGCACATTTCCAGCACACTGTCATGTGTTGCACCCTCTAAGTCACCTAAGGGTACATTTGTCTCCCGGGCAATGTACCCACCTATAACTCTCAACCCGCAAAAGGATAACTGGATGGTCTGCAGGGCTTGGGACTGGAATTCTCACTTGCATCTTGTTAGTAATTAGGTTTGTGATAACCCTAGTTAGTTAAAGTAGTAAGCCGTAGTATTTGTTTGGCCGATTGTGAATGGATGGTGTCTAGCCTTGTCTAAGTCTTGTCTAGCTCCAGTACCTGCTATCTCCTGAGTATGTTTGTTTACTTATCTTAACGATAAATGAGTAGAGACAGTGAGCTATTCAGGCGAAGGGTTACAACCCCGGTCCTTGTCTGGTTTAAGGATTGTAACCTGGCTCCCGGAATGGTTTCACGTCCCTAGTCGTTTATCGCCCTGTGTACTTTACTACTTGTACTTCTTTTATTCTTATGTTCTGATATACTGGCTTTTGTTCTTATTTGTGGCCTCCTTTGTGGCACTTGCTCTTTCTGGGGTTTGACCCAGCTGGTTTTGTGTGGCCAGAATTCGGAGCAGCTCCCGAGGATCTACCGAGCTTCCAGCCCAATGGTGACAACTAGACGGAATCCGGGCCAAGAGTGGGTTTTCCTTTTTGTTTCACCCACTTATATGTAAATTTATTCTTTTGAGGCGTTTAGCCGACGAGCACCTGTTAGCTCGATGCACATTTACTTACTGTCTGCCTACGGGCTGTAAACATGATTAACAAATCCTAGGGTTGATCATGTATGACTGAACTCTTGCTAGTCCTATCATTTTGTACGACTAGCTTCATGATCATCCAATATGTAATATTTGGGACGCCTTATATATATATTTGATGCTCTAATATCTTGTAACTCTGTTAATTGCTTGAGATTGAGACAATAGGCTTGACCTTAAGAGACTGCTGGCTTGTAGTAAACCCTCATATCTAGACAGCCGTGACCGTATAGTTGAGATGTATTCTATTTCAATATACGTAGCTGGCTATGTCTGCCCCCGCTCTCCAGTATTCTGGTTCTGGGGCGTGACAGATATCGAAGCATTGTGATACATCTCCACAGGCTACGCACCGGTACAATGAATACAGTATTGTACCCGCGATTGTCGCCTTTGAGGTCCGGGATAGCCATAGACATAAGGCATAACCAAAGGAAATTTCCATAATTTATATAACATCCACTTATCCAAAATATTACATATTTATTCAAGGTTCTCCAAAACACATAATTTACATATTTGTTCATAGTTCTTCAAAACACATAATTTACATATTTGTAGATATTCCCAAAAAGAAACTACTATCCATCAAAGTGTCACATCATTTATAGAGTTCATCCTCAGCGTACGTCTGACATCTATCCCGGTCTTCATCATTCCCTAGTGAACAAAATTAGGTCGTCAATACGATGAGCAAGCTCTCGATCAAAGGAAAGAGTTAAGAATATAGGATGCTAAGGTAAAAGAATGCAAGGAGTATACTTGAACAATTAAACTCATACTGTAGGATATCAAGCAAGGAGTACATAGATCTCCAAAATAATGTCACAAGGAACATATAAGTCCTTTCTGGATCACACACATACACGCCTAGCATCTCGACAATAACCCAATTTTCCCGAGATCAGGCTTGTACAAAACGGGTGGTGCTTAGATTATCCATCCGTCTGTACTATCACATATTGATGTGACTGTAAACAAGATAGCATCATGAGTTGGTTTTTGAATCATCTGGGTCGATTATAGAATCATGCGCTATAAAAGAATTCGTATGACTTGAACTTTTCCAAGAATTTCGAATTCATTCATTAGATAGCTAAGTTGAACTCAGGGCCTGGCTGTCTAATAAAATAAAATATAGGCTGAGCTGAGACTTAGGGCCTGGAATATAAACAATGGATAGCTGAGCTGAAACTCAGGACCTGGGTGTCCAATTGTATCAGAAAGATGAGCTAAGCCTCACTCGGATATTCGTACGGCCGTACGAACACCGATTCAGGGACTGATCAGTACGAAAGATAAAATTTATATTGTAAAGATTCAGCCGACACTACAAGAAAATGTAGCATTTACGGCACGCAGTTTACGGCATGCAATTGTTGCGCGTTGTAAATGACACTCTTTTAGAGCGTGCAAATATGTGCACCGTAAAAGAGTTATTTTTTGTCCTTTTACGACGTGTTTTACATGCACGCCGTAATTAAAAACTCATTTACGGCATGCATTTGTGCGCGTTGTAATTGAAGACTCATTTACGTCTTGCATTTTTGCGTGTTGTAATTGAACACTCATTTACGGCATGAATTTGTGCGCATTGTAAATGAACACTTATTTACGGCTCATTTATATTTACGTTGTAATTGATCCCTCCTAGAAAAATTAGTGCTGGTGTTTTCCCCTTAAGTTTTTATCTCCCCCCTTAAGTTTTTATTTCCCCCACAATTGGTTTCCCTCTATTTCATTTCCCCCAAAGATTAGGGATCGGCCCCATATTTGCTTCCCCGACATTTCATTTTCCCAGCAAGAATTGGGAGGCACCGTAAGAGTTGGGAGCCTCATTTCCTTAATTTAGAGCCGTCGCCGATCTAGGGTTTGTCCAATTGTTCTCCTATTAATTGATTTGAGTTCGGGTTCTTTATCTAGGGTTTGTCCAATTGTTCCTTTCCTCCTTTCCTTAATTTGGAGCCATCACCGATTTTGTTCTCTTCTTCTTCTTATATCAGCAGGTTGATCGATTGTGTTTGTTGGGGATCGCTGTGTTTGTTGGGGATCTCCAGGTTCTCGGAGATACGGGTACATAGTTCAAGTATATTACTCCATCTTTATAGGAAATTAGCTACGGGTGCATTGTTCTCGAAAATACGGGTGCAATGTTATCATTCTTCTTATTATTCTTCTTCTTCTTATATCACCAGGTTTTGTTCATGTACATTACTAAATATTGTGTTTGTTCTCTTCTTCTTCTTCTTCTTCTTCTTCTTCTTCTTATATCTCCAGGTTCGACCCTGCTTGTTGGGAATAGGCTGTATATGTTGGGGATCTACAGGTTCTCGGAGATACTGATTTATAGTTCAGGTACATTACTCCATTTTTCTAGTCCTGAGACGCATGAGGTAAAATATATGCATGCGGTACATTCTAGCTTTCTAGGTATTTTGTGGTATATTATTGACTGTCAACTTTCTTGCTTCAATGAGCACATATTAGGGCTGTACTGTTTTGAAGATTTTTTGTTTCTTTCTGTTTGATGTGATGTAGTTTGTGTTATTGCTTAGTCATGTGAGAGGGAGTTCCAACATAAGTGCATGTGATGTTGGTAGGTGGCCAGTGTTGTTCCTTTTGCTGCATCGACTGCATGACACGCTCTAAGATGTACTACTAGAATATCAGAAGGGTATGCCAAATTCTCTATCTAGTCTCTTAGAGAATGGTTCTAGAATTCACAAATGATTCTCAATAAGAATGCAAGTCACATTGTTTATTTTTCTTTTCTAGTTAACATTGACTTATAATCTGGCCATGAATTCACAATACTTGGAGTTAAGAGAATTTAAAATTTTCTTATGATCTAAAATCTATTCATGTTGATAAAATACCAGAATATCAATATCTATATAAGCAAAAATTGAGAGCTGATGCTTATTGTTCTCAATCCAGTTTTGTATGCATGAGGTGGAAGAGTAGTTTCTTAAGAGTGGTCCTTTTATGTTGCACCTTCTATTGAAGTCATTATGCTTTTAAACTTCACATGAGTTATCAGAAGTTGGTATAGGCTTTCAAAAATTTATACTACATTTATGTAGCATATACAACACAGTACAACATGATACGGATCTGACGACATGACAATCTTGAGAAAATGAGATTTGGTATGTGAGGGATACAATACTAAATAAATATATGTATAACATATTAACCTTTGTTAACATAGAAATAAAAAATAAATTAGAGCTTCAAAGAACACAAATATTTATATTTCGCTAAAATGAAAAAAAAAAAAGCAGATGCTATGAGTTGATTTATGGAAAAGAAAATGGTGAAGAAGTAAGTTCATGTTCAATTAAAGAATACATTTCACTATATACACCATTTTTAGTGAGGGAAAATAAATGAAAATGATAATTGATATTGTGTAAATGAGGTCAAGTTTCTACATGGAATTGCTTTCATTTTTCCTTTTCAATTAAACATAGAGGTCTTTTTTTTATTTCATTTTTTGCTTTCTTTGTGAAAATGATAGTTGATATAGTGTAACTGACAGTTTCGTTGTTCCTTACACTGCCTAATGCTCTAGTGCAGGATGCATATCAATGCAATTTTATGCCACACAGGTGCATACACTTCTGCACACACAAAACTGCAGTATCAACAATTTTTATGCACTACTGCAGATCCTAGAGAAACAACTTTTTCTTTTCTTTGTATTCATATCAGTAGCTCCAAGCCAACACTATAAAACTTGAAATAGACATCACATCAAGGAACGTACAAACATGTATCAAAACCACCTTGAAACCATATATATAGCACCCCTGGTCCTCACTTTTTTCCATCCTCAAAAGCATGTCACATGATTCCTTCTCTCCCTCGACAAACCAAGAATTCAAGCATTTTATAGTTACTATAGTCTGTGTCGCTGCACTAAAAATTTAGGTATCATAAGGTTTTGGAGATTTTAAATTATCTACTACACCGGCACAGATCAACTGTCGATTTTATAGGATGAGCGATTGTTTCACATGTGGTATAATTTTTACAAAATTAGCTTAAAGTGAATGCAAGAAAAAAATTGAACCTAGCTCTAATATCATGTAAAAGTTCTTGACAATATACCAAAACTCTCAGATTGTGATAAGACTAGAGTGAAGGGTTATACATTTTATATTATTCTAATTATAGTATGAAGCTTTTATATGGCATTGACTATTGAAGCAATATAAGAACCTTTAAAATATCCTATTTAATTCTTGGAGTATAGGTTTGAAATGTGAGCAAGAGTTTCATGAGTAATCAGTTTTGATTAGACAGCATTAGAAGCTCAAAAATGGAAAAAGATTAGACCTCATTCATTAAGTTTGTGCTTGGTTTGACAGAAAGTGGGGAAAATTAAAGAAAATAAAACCAGGCTTGACTGTCCCTTTTGCAGAATAATGTTCAATGCTACCCTTCCTGATCTCCTTCACAGGAATTAGGTCAATACGCCTTTTTCTTCAATCATGTGAAATTAAATGTTTTATCAACTGATGAGATGATAACAAACTCAAACAATTTGAAAACATAAATTTGAAGTGATGCCCAAAATTCTGTGATCACTTCCACTAATTTTGGGAAGATATCTATGTGAAGGTGAATAGATATCATTATATCAGACAGTATTTGATTCTAGGAGAGTGCTTATTGTGCAGCTTCTTCATTCTGATGTTTTTGTGGCTTCATGTAAACTTTCAGTGGCATGCATTCAAAACTTCCTTTGGCACAAGAACAGACCCAATTGAAGAAAAAGATGGATGAGATGACAAAGCTAGAGATTGCTGAGAATCCTAACATCATAAATTGAACCAACAATTTGCTACATAATGTGCAACATTCAGTAACAATTACTAGAATCAACTATAAGGCCCAATAATTTGCTAGAAATCTGCAGTATCAACAATTTGCTAGAAATCTGCAGATTTCCTTTACAATCACACTAACACCAATAATTTTGATACTTAATTAATGTATCGAATTCTATCAACATGTATCAGTGCTGCAAATCTAGAGAAAATAGATTTATTGATCTCGAGAAAGGTGTATACTTTATAGTTATACATAGAGAATATGTTGTATGAATATGTATATGTTATGATATATTAGTTGGACACTATTTTATCACCATCCAGTGAAAGATGCATACTTTATAGTTTATACATAGAGAATATGTTGTATGAATATATATATGTTCTGATATATCAGTTGGACACTATTTTCTCACCATCCAGTGTGTGTGTGTGTGAGAGACCGGATTCCCTGACCATATTATTTTCTCTAGGAGAATTTGGCACCGATGATGACGGTAAGCATAAGGTTGATAGATAGTCACATAAACTTTGTTAATTGTTGAAGTATTGGACCAGTCTATCTTGAGCGGGATTGGAATGATTTCCTAGATATTTTTGTGCAGAGTGATTGTAGGTTATGAGGACCAAATTGGTGTCGACTATTGTATCCGGTCTACCTTGAGCAGCATTGCTATGATTTCTAGATTTTTGTGTGGAGAGGTAGGACACAAAATTGGTGTTGATTTTTACTATAGTTAGGAAAGAGGCTGTGAAACATAAGCATTACTCTTGTCAGAAATTAGAAATTAGGGAAATTGGAGATGATGATTTCCCAATGATTTTGGTGAAGGACATGGAAATTGGATTTTGGACTTAGAGAAAGCTACTTGTTTTTTCGTGAAAATTTAGTTATCGGTTGTCACCTAGTTATGATCATGGATACTTGAATTCACTGTTTAGGTAGAGTTCTGTTTTATGTAAATGAGATCAAGGCACATGGAATTGCTTTCATTTTTTCCTTCTTAATTAAACTCAGTTTTTTTTACTTTTATTTTACAATCTGTACTTTATTACTGTTTGGTGCTTTCACTTGAAATAATGCCATTCTTGGGAAATTTGTGTTCTATGAAGTGTCAACATAACATATGAGAAGGTTATGGAAGGTTTTTACAATATGGACTTTACTTGTTTACTTCAAGTTAAAACCTTTTCAGAGTTCAAAGAAATTAAAGAAATTCCTTATAGAGAGGACTACTGAGTCATCAAATATAGGTATAAAATTCAAGAAATTCCTTATAAAAGCTATACCTGATGACAAGGATATTGCTTGGTGATATCAATATAGGTAAAAAAAACAAATAGCCTAGTCAACAAAAAATGATCTAACTTGGAATGAAGCAGTAATATTATACCAAATTGGGCAGCGGCTTTTTATGGGCTAGCAGCCCAGCTGGGATGAAAGGATCACTAATATGATCAATAATGCAATTGTTGTGGGGAGATACTTCACAACTGTAGAACGCTAATTTTTCATATAAGCAGTAATATTTCACATAAGCTTAGAGGAGTTTAAGCTGGATTGAAGCAGTAATATCTCATATAAGCTTTCTTTGCAATTGTTGTCGGGAGATACTTCATAACTGTAGTTGTTGCAACAAGAATATTTATTATTTTCTTTTAGAACTCGACATTTTAGACACTGGATTTTATAAAGGCTAATTTTGGATTTTATTCCAGCTTAGAGGAGTTTAAGGCTCATGTTGTCATATAGTTACAATTACACAAGGATTAATTTGCTCACATGTAATCTGGAAAACTGTTGTACATCTAGTTACAGTTGTAAGTGTCAAAAAAATTCTAGACACTGAATATCTATTATTTGCTCACATGTAATCTGGAAAATAAAGGCTAATTAGCATCTAGACACTAGATTTTATACCAACTTAGAGGAGTTTAACCTCACATGTAGAAAGGGAAAATCAACCAAGTCTGAGGATAGATTGTTACCAACTTTGAGAAGTTCAAACTTCTTGCAATTAAATGCTATTTTTTTAGTATGTTGGCTGATAACAATCAGTCCTTTACTGCTGAATTCTTTGTTCCATTTGATAATTTTCTTAACTGGAAGCTGAGAATTCCCTGTATATTGGGAGTTAGATCTACTAACACAAGGATTACGACTTGTTATCTTAATAGCTTTCTTGTATTGTTTGCATTATCAAAAATGCTAAGTTTACAACCAAATCAGTCTAAAGGCAAAATGTTTTTTTTTTGAGAAAATCACAAAAAATGTGAAACTTGTCTTTTTATCCTTACGTGCTAACACAATGTTGTAATTGCTATGTCAGGAACTCAATGCTCTATTCTTAAAGCAACTCAGGGAGATCTTATCAACTAAGGAAGAAATGGATGATGTGGCTTTTATTTCAATATACAAGGCAACGACAAAGGAGATCTTATCAACCGAAACTTGTATTTTTGTTATTTGAATATGAACTGCCATTTTTGTTGCACTTTGCAGAAGTTTATTGAATATTTGTTTAATGTGCCATTTGAATTTGAATTCTGAATATTTGTTTTGACACTTGCATTTGTGTCAGTTGAATTTGAACAATCATTTTGTTGCACTTGGCATAAGCTTTACCGAATATTTGTTTGGCGCTTGCATTTGTGACATTTGAATTTGAGTTGTACTAAATTTATGTTTATAGCACTTGTATTTGTGTCATTTGAACTTGGCAAAGCTTCACTATATATTTGCTTGCTATTATTGTATTTGTTCTCTCACCTCGCCTGATCCATGGATGCACGACTGCTGATGTCCTAACAAATGTCTCAGTGTTGTTGGGACATTTACAGTGTTCGAATACACATTGTACAAAGATGGAGAAGAACATTTACGACATTCGAATGTGTGTGGTAAAAAGATGGAGGGTCATTGACAGCATTCGAATTAGCGTTGTAAATAAATAGAGATGATCATTTACAACGTTCTAATGTGCGTTGTAAAAAATAGAGAGGATCATTTACAACGTTCTAATGTGCATTGTAAAAAATATAGAGGATCATTTACAGCGTTCGAAAGTGCGTTGTAAATAAAAAGAGTCATTTACAACATTCAACTACATGTTGTAAATAAATAAAGAGGGTCATCTACAGCGTTCGAATGCGCGTTGTAAATAAATAAGTAGGGTCATTTACAGCGTTCCAATACGCATTGTAAAAAGTTGGAGATTGGTCATTTACAGCGTTCGAATGCGCGTTGTAAAAAATAGGGTCATTTACGGCATGGCCTTTTACGGCACAAAAATGTACACCGTGAAAGATCATTTACAGCGTGCTTTGCGTGTCGTAAATGATCATTTTTCTTGTAGTACGGGTGTGATCCAATGATTTCTCTTCCAACCCAATGCAACCTATTCTAGTGAATTTTATGATACTCTGATTCTAATAGGAATTATTCTTTAAATGGTAATCTTATACAAGTCAAGTTGAAATCACTAGATAGTTTTGTCCTTCCTGAAACTTAAAAGCTCCGGAAAGTATTTGAAACCAAAGAAAATTCCAAAAGTATATACTAGGACAATGGTTTACAAGAATCTCTCGATGTGATAGATCGGAGATAGATGGTTCCAGGATCTAGGATATAACTCATAATTTCTAAAAGGCCCAGATTCTCGGAAAAATGGTTAACTCTGGAAATTTTCAAAAATTTCGGCAGAGTCTCTTTTGTATTTACTGATCCGAAAATATTTCCAATACAAGCAAACACAAGAGCATAAATACGGGTGTGCCGACCCCTTCGGTAGAGCAACCCTCAACACCGGAACCACGCAATAAAATAAGTAAGGAAAATATAAATCTTGGGTACGCCGACCCCTTCGATGGAGCAACCCTCAACACTGGAACCATGCATAAAATGAGTAAGGGATGTCATGTAGATTTGCATAAAGGAAAATACGATTAGTTTTAAAGATAATAAAAAAATTGTAAAGTAAAAGAGGCATACATGCTACGTAAAATGTTGCATATAAATATATAAATGGATATAGATTGTGACAACATTCCCAAAATGTCCAATTCAACTCATGGTACGGTGTATCAAAATTTAACTTCTTGAAGAGGCAAGAGGAGGTTTAAAAAATGAAAATTTATAGAGGTAGGGTTAAGCTAACATATAGATACCTATAAACCTTTATTTTAACTAGTTATTCAGGCTAAGGCATAAAAATCAGGCTAAGGCATAAAAATTGAGTATAATTCAAATATGGGCATATTTGATATGTTAAAATGCCGATTTTTCATTCCTACATATCCAAACTAACACAATTATACACAAACCATGCTAAGGAATATAGAGTCCATATGTATTGATTTTCATTAAAGTGTATAGAATGAACTCCTAAGTTGTGTCAAAATGTAGTGTGTGTGTGTATATATATATATATATATATATATATATATATATATATATATATATATATATATATATATAATCAAAATTTAGAAGTAAAGTGTCCATAAATAGGTTTCTACCAATTATCAGGCTCACATGCACTTTACATTTTCATAAGGTTGGATTTTATCAATAATGATCATAAATTCCAGAATTGAAACTAAACCAAAATAGCTCAAAATAATTAAGAGAATGTGGAGAGCTTGCCTTGGATTTTGGATGCTTCCTAAGAGAGAAATTCTTTCCTAAGGTCCAAGTCAGGACCTTCCTACAAAAAAATTTGAGATTTGATTAATAATAAAAAAAAAATGAGTTGAAGTGGAAAGGGAAAAGGAAGAAGAAGAAACCATAAGTGGAAGGTGGAGAGAAAGTGGAGGTGAGAGTTAAGAGAAGGTCGGGGGGGGGGGGGGGGGGGGGGACGACGGCCTGCGACGGCGACGCTAGTGGCCAGCGGCGGCAACAACTGCAATGTTGGGGAAGGGGTTAAGAAGAAGAAAAGGAAGGGAAGAAGAAGAATAATCAAAAGAAGGAAAAGAGAGGGGGGTTCACCTGGATTTGGAAGAGAGAAAGAATGAAACTCTCTCTCTCTTCTTCTCCATATGTATAAATAAAGATGAAAGAGCAAGGAAATGACTAAAATGCCCTTTGGGCTTAGTCACGAGAGGGGAATGACACATGACCCCTCTCTCATGCATGGATGCCACTTAGATGGGGCGTCATGATGCAAAATTTACAATTTGCATAAGGACCAAAGAGAAAAGGAGAATTGATTTAAAGAAAAATAATAAAAATAAAAAAATTTAAGGGTGAGAATAATTAAACAAAACAAATAAATAGGTTATGACAGTTCGTTACCCTCAACTTCCACTATTTTAATAAATAGAAGAAATAATACGCTCTCGTGGCTCGATCCACTGATATTCCGCTACCAAGTCAAGGTCTTATGTCTTTTTTCAGTAACCACAAGGGTTACTTGAGTTCGACTTATTGTCAAATTATTTTGTTTAAATGAAATGGGCATAAGCCGAAGTTTGCTTTAATTCTTTTAGCAAATACATATCTTAACGAATATTGGGCACCTTGTTTGGGCCTTTTACCCCTCACTTACATATAGTTTACCTTGGAGGCTATGGTTGAGTCTGTTTCATTGTAATATAATCGTAATGGTAATGAGATGGAATTTGTATTGTAACTTTAATAGTAATGGAATACAAATTATAATGTAATCGAATTATAATTATATTACTATATTTAGTTGGAACATGTAATTAAACAATGTGCACAAATATATTAATAATTGTTATTTGCATTTTGACAAATATATTCTTAATATTTATATTTTTTCTGTTTTCCAAAGTGAACATTTATTAAAAAAAAAGCAATAACATAAAAAAAAAAAACAAAAGAAATTAATTTTAAAAACATCTAAAACAATAAAAATAACAAATAACAAAACAAAAAACTTTTAAAATTTTAATTTAAAACATGAAAGAAAGAAACGAAGTAAAAAAAAAAATGAAAATAAACAAAATTATTATATAAGTTTTAAGTTGTCATATAATTGAGATTACATAAATTTTAGGATTAATTGGTTTGAAAAGAAGTGATGTCAAGCTTGTAATGATTATTACTTCTTTTTTTTACAATACATTCTAATTTCTTTGGTCCAACCAAACACCTGAATTATATTGTCCAACCTTGCATGGCAAACGCACTCTATATATCACCGAATATATACGGGTCAAGTTTGCTATTGTTGTATCTATCCAATTTTATTTGTTCAAATTATTATGAGAAAGGGTTTTCTTGAATCACATATAATATTTGATATTCTTTTTAGGGTTTTAGGAGAATGAGTTTTAGAAAAAAAAAAATAGGGAGAAGATGAGAGTAATTAAGAAGATTGATATGAAAACCTTTGTGGCATTCACAACACTTCCATGTGACATCATATAGGAATTGTGAGAATGTGAGTGCTGTTGTTTTCTGTGAGTCATTGTGAATTGATCCATCAATTTGTCCTCTCGATATATACGTGGGTTGTAGGGATGCTGCGTATCTTTGGTAAGAACATGTAAGAGAACTGTAATTATTTATTCAACGGAATTTTCTTTTCCCATAAAATACGAGTTTTTGCAAGTGTGATTCACTTAATTCTGTGTTAGTTGTTGGATGGTGGATTCAATTTTGTTGATTGTGGTTGCGTTATATATATATATATATATATATATATATATATATATATATATATATATATATATATATATATATATATATATATAATTTTTTTTGGAATCAGGTAAATTATTTCTGGAATCGCTCCCACTGGGATTCAAACTCCTGACCACTTGGGCCGCATGCATCTCTCTTAACCACTAGGCTAGAGGTCATTTGCGTGGTTGCGTTATATATATATATATATATATATATATATATATATATATATATATATATATATATATATATATAGAGAGAGAGAGAGGGGGGGGAGAGAGAGAGAGAGGGGCTCTCGGGCTCCGATCGGAGCCCCCCGATCGCCACCCCCCCTCGTCTTCGTGGTCGGGTGGCCCGTCTGGCCGGTCAGCGTCCCCGGTCTAGCTGCGCCACCGGGCACTTTCCCCCATGGAAGCCCTCCGCCCTTCGCCGGTTGGTCGAGCCCTGCTTGGCCTCCCCACCTCCTCCTGTGGGGAGTTCCCTTCCCCCTTGCCGGAGCGTTTTCGGCGGCGGCCTCGGCGCCATCAGCCTCCGCGCGGGAAGCAAGCTCCTCCTCCCACCACTCTTGTAGTCCCCCCGGCTCCCTCCCACCTCGGCTCTTAGCCGGAGCCGAACCAGGCTCCGCCAGGCCTGCCCCCTACTTTCCCGGCGGCCCACTCCCCCGTCGCCCCTACTGCCGCGTCACCGACCCCCTCGTCGGCGGCGAACGGCTTCCTTTCCCTGCAGTGGCCCTCCATTGCTCCTTCCCTAAAGTGGCCCCCTCCGGCATCCCCGGACGCCCACTACTCGAGACCCCTGGCCACCGGCGGCACAGGTGGATCCTCCTCCCTCCCCCCAGCCACCGCCGCAGGCATCGCGGGAGCTCCTTGTCACGACCCGCACCCACCGTGAGGGTACGAGTACGTAACAACGTCCAGCCTACGCCGCAGTGTCGGCGGTAGAACCCTGTCCTAGGTCTCAATGCATATAACAGTATAAGACTAAACAGTTTATACTTCCCGAATGGGGGTGACATAGCAGATACAGTCTCAATCACATCTAAGGTAGAGCATGATAAAGATAGATAAAACATGAAATCCAAAAGAGATACAGGAGATAGAAGTCTAAGTGTCTATGATACATAAACCCATAAATACATCTCAAAACTCAATACAGTATTCCACAAAGTAAAATATAACTCCAGACAAAATAAAATAACTACCTAAACAACCTCTAATGTGTCTCATCTAGGCTAGCAGGCACCTCCAGGCTATCTGTAAATTTTATCAACAGGTCCAGTCAGGACGGGAGCGAGCACAAAACATCTCACGCAGTTCATATCGAGTTAGGAAATATAAAGCATGCAATAGAGTAAAGTACATGAAACGCTGAAAGAAGAATGTATAGAAAACAGTAGAGATTTAATAACAGGAAATATCTAAATATGATAAGTAAGAACTGTAAGGAACATGTGATTTAGAGTACAATCTGGTTATGTAAACGGGCTAGAAAAATGCAATGGTAACTCCATTGTACGTGGGTGTACAATAGACATATACAATAGTTATACAATATTGTACAATAGGATTTGAGTACATAACCAATTCTACTCTCCCTCCCCAATCAATACACAAGGATCTACTCCAGTTACGTTATCTTATACAATAGTGTACAATTTTATACAATGGATGTACAATGTTATACAATAGTGTACAATGGTCTATCCCTGGGGTTCATGTGATAATGAGAGTACAATATGCACAATGAGTATACAAGGATATGTGTATTCAATAAATACAATATGGAAGTAAAACGCACGTCACAATATATATTTAGTGAATACAAGGAGATAACATCTCAAAAAAAGATCCATATAGTACCAATCCGTGATAACAGTCGTGTTAGCATCAAGTACAGTAATCTAGAGCAAGAATGTAAATCCATACAAGTATAAAACGGTCAGAGAATGTACTCGCCTGATGTCTGAATGTCCAAAGTAAATATACCGTCCGAGGAGAGGTGTCTGGCTCCTAATTAGAACAGCACAAGTCACAACATGTCCAGAAGGGTAATATAAAGCACTACAATGCATTCTACATGAATCTAGGTTAAACTAGGCCAAAGTCAACCCTTGGTCAACTCTGGTCAACTGCACTAGTCAAACTAGGTCATGTCCTAACCCAGTAAGTCTTACTAGGCCTAACCAAGACTATCCTAGCAAGCACACATCAATACAAGGCTATACAAGCCAACATACACCCAACTCTATATAGCATGCAATTATTCAATACTCAAATAGGCAAGAATTCACATTGGATATACACTAGGTAATCTATTACTTTAAGCTATATATGTCTACACATATAAAAATATGCATATATTAGTATTCAACATTAGGTCTATAATCATGGCATTTCAAATGGTTATATAAACTTATATATTACAACACAATATGCTAACATATATATAATATACATACATAGCTAAGTTAACTATATTCATAAATACTTATTTAAGAGGCTATGTGTGTGTATGTGAACATGGCAAAGGGACAAGTGAGGGTTAAATGGGCATACATAGTGTATACATCTCAAAGAGTGTCAAAGTGTAAGTGAACAATGTGTCAAGTGTGATAGTGTCAACATAGTGTAAGGGGGTACATGAGGTAATATAGGATTTGTGTTAACATAGAATATTACATCTCATTAACTTGTATATTGCATACATTACATCTATTATTACATTACATTCATGCTTGCATTCATTCATCATTCATTTATTCTCTTGCACTACTATATGCACCATACATTACATACTATGGAACCTACATATTCATTACAAGCCATACTTATACATGCTTACATTAGATAGGATACTTACACCTCATACATCATTTATTTAAACATTTACTCATGCTTGTATTCTCTATTTAGTTACATAATGTATATACATTAACATGGGTTAAAATCAAATAGAACATTATATTGCACACAAGGGTGCACAAAATGCATATGCCGAATAGTAACTCCTACTAATAATGAATACTGTACCATCTCAGCATGAATTAAACTCTATGATTAAAGTATGTTATAGATCTATGTGTTAGCTTTCCGAAACTTTAAACGGATCGTGTTTTCGTTTCCGGAAACTCCCGGAATCGCGAAAACATCGAGAACACGTTTGTCTTTCGTACAGCTGACACTCAAATAATTTTCCAGAAAGTTACAGAAAGAGTTAGGCCTATTAATACATGTTTTTGGAAAGCTAACTTCAATACGCTTCTTTTAAATAAAACAAGAGATTAAACCGAGCTTTGAGCTAGAAGTTATGACATTTCGAAGTTAGGGCTGAAATTAAAAACGTAGATAAAAATCATGACGGATTTAGATAGTTTGAGCCAAAAGAATACACAATATATATCCTAATTATCCACAACAATAATAGCA
Source organism: Iris pallida (assembly GCA_029216955.1). Lineage (NCBI taxonomy): Eukaryota > Viridiplantae > Streptophyta > Magnoliopsida > Asparagales > Iridaceae > Iris > Iris pallida. The sequence goes on along the minus strand of JANAVB010002395.1, from coordinate 12,240,651 downwards.
ATAATAATATGAGGAACCACACTCACAAACTTGATTATATAATCATCATGAACCATTTATTACATATATAAATATAGATACACTCTCATTACAATATATATATATAAATCTATATATGTAACATGAACACATCCACAACACAAAGGACACTCCTATGACCTCCAAATGGACACAAAATAGACACAAATGGAGATACAACCATGGGGGTCATTCCTATGGGTTCAAAATAGACCTATATGCATGAGGAAATAAAAAGGAGAAGGGATTTATACCTCCCGGTAGATCGAATCGAAGAAAAACCTTCCCGGAGCGACACCGACACGTAGAGATTCCAAAAGGACACGAACGAGCTCAGAATCCTCCCAAACTTGGGTAGCTTCTTCCTTGACTAGAATGGAGAAGGAAAGAAGAAGATTTGGTGGTGAAATGGAAGGATTTGGTGGAGAAATTGCTAGGGATTGCTCTCTAGGAATTTGGGGAAGAACAAGAGAGAGAAAAATAGATGGATAATGACAAATGGAAGGCTCAACCCTATCCTTATTGTGGCTGGCCATAAAGGTGGTTTTGTCCTATTAGAAAAAGTCCAAAAGCCCCTACTAACCTATTTTATGAGTATTAGGATAGGGCTAATTGGTTGGGGCTAAATTAGTCATTCTAAAGTCTCTAATCACACTAACCTTATCCATAATAATTAGTCTAACCTCTAACTAAAATATTTCTATCATGTGAACTAAAATTAATATCATGTGGGCCATGCCTAACTAGTGTGTGGGTCCCATTAGAGTCAAACTACCCCTGGGTCCCCGTTTCAAGTCGGATTGAGTTGAAATTCGAACCCGACTCAAATAACCCCAAAATAATATCATAAATAATAAAATAATATCAAAATAATTCAAAGAGGTCAAATGCAAAAATATCCTTAGGCCAAAAATGACATTAAAATATTATAATCACATGGTTAGGCTCTAGGTCAAACAGTCTCTAGGGTTTCACTAGCAAAACGTCAAAACCACAAGTCATTGATTTAAATAATGTTAAAATGATTTAAAATCACCAAAAATCATATCATGAATTAAATATCATTATTAAAATAATTATAAACACGAAATTTTAAAATTACCCCCAATCAGAAAATTAAAATAAAATGAAAAAAAAATCAACCCAAAATTTAGGGTGCTCACATCCTACCCACCTTATAAAAATTTCGTCCTCGAAATTAAAATGTTCGTAATCCTTCTAGGTCAAACCCCCACAATCAAATCTCAGAACTTAAATAAATCATACCATCAAAAGGACGACATACAGGGTCATGGCATACGGTGGTAGTGAAAGTCTCATCTACGTATTCTAGTCATGCTAAACCAAAACGGTCATAGGGTATCAAAACACACAAGCAATCTAGGGTGCTAAACAAAAGTTACAAGAATAACAAACCATCAAAACTGTAAGGCAGTCTACCATCCTATATGAAAACTGATACTTATCATAAAAATAAAAAAAAGTAACTACCCATTATCTTTAAAGGGTTCAGAAAAAAAAAAGAAAATCAAAATCAAAGTTAAGGAATGAAAGCCAATTCCATGGAAAATTTTCAATCACAATACTTATTAAGAATATTTAGTCTTGATACGATCTAAGTTGATCAAATTGGAGGAAATCAAGATTTAGCCAATATGGAGGACAGGTTCAACAAAGTCTGAGATCGAGCATACAAGGATAGAGATTCAGGTCACAATCAAATTTAATTCAATTAAGTACAACCCAAGATATAAATATGATAAGAAAAGATAATCGAAGTCGATTTGGTCGGATTAAGGAAACTAGGATTCAATGATATTGAAAAACTCCTTTTAGAGAAAACAGGAAAAGATTTCATACGAAGTCAGCAAATCATCCCTCTCTAATACTATCAGTTTATCATTTGCTAAACCATATTCTTTTTTTTTCTCACAAGTCCCAATATGAAAATCAACCTCTATATAACTATCATCGAAATTTTATAACCTTCAGTCATCTAAACCTTTACCACAATTACCATAGACAAAATCTTTAAGTTCCAAAACATTTTCCACGAAACATACCCCTCTTTTTAGGAGTCAACACTTATTCATTTAATCAAAATTTCAAATTTCTTCACCTCGTTTTAAATTAGATCCAAAACCTCTAAATCCAGTTTATGGAATCCTTGGACTTGTTTAAATCGAGTCTCGTATTCACTAAACTCCAATACCACTATGTCACACAAAATTTATTCTTTTTTTATAAATCAACCTTCATATTTTCTTCAACGTTCACCTTCAAATATTTTTTTTTTCTACAATTTTCTTCCAATCATCTAAAATAATTTCTATAACGTAAAATCCTTGTGTTCTCTCTGTCTCTAGTCACCATCTTACAATATCTAGTTCAATTTCGCATAATCATTTTATTCGATTAAATTCTCCTTTCCATCTCTAAATTTCTACATAGCCTTGTAATAGTTTCCAAGAATCAATAACAAAGATTTTTAAGTTCTTAAAACTAGGTTGACCTTAAACATCCTCATTAGTTTTGAAATACATCCATGAATTATTCATAACCCACTTTCTGTGATTGTTTCTAAATTGATAACATTTATCCCTCGATTTCATTTTAAACCTTTACCACATCTCCATTTCAAAATTTTCATATTTGACATCCAACACTCTGATTCCTACAAAATCATCATATGATAACCAATTACATCATTTCCGAACTAGATGATTTATATCACTTCCTCAACATTTCTCAGATAAAAATGATATAAAGATTCAAGAGTTTTCAAGGTACAGCTGACAGAATTATATATGAGACAGGGAATTGATATAATCAGGACAGGTATATAAGACAAGGAATGATGGTAGTAAAAATATTGGCAGAAAAAGAATGATAATAGAATCTGTTCTGCTTATCTATTTAAAAGAGGGACCTATTTTTTTTGAAATAAGAATTATAATACCAAATCCAAAATAAGGCCTAGCAAAATCATTGGTTTATTGTATTAAGAAGAAATAAATTTTTGTAAGAAGTTACACAAGGTTTATAAAAATAGCTAAAGCTACATCCTAAGTAAACAATGAGAAATAAAACAAAACAAAACAAAACAACAATAATTCCTTCTCTTTTTTTTTGAATGACAGAAACAAAAGTAGCAAAAATATGTTCGAAAATATTTAAGGTACAATCTGATAATCATATGCGTCTATCCAAAATTATGGTACTCTAAATTCTCGTCATACTAGTGAGCAAGGCTACGATAATCACAGAGTCCTTGACTTATGCACATACCTCTAGAATCAGGGTATTTAACATTTTTGCAATGCCGCTAGCTTGGCTGCGAAAATCTTAAATTTCTACACCCGAGAAATATATCCAAAATCAGACTATATGTCCTCACCATACTGGCTAATGTGACTATAGAAGACAAGATTTCCATAACTTAGATGACCTAGCCCATACAATTTCATCTTGCCAAAAATTAAATTAAATCAACAATGAATACCAAAAAAAAAATCAAATTTATCAATGAACATCAAAATTCAGAAATGAACAAAATCCTTCAAATCATATAACTACAAACTCGGATGCTATAGCTAACATCAAGATTCAAATTTTAACAATCTTCATCAAAATCAATAAATACAAACTCAAATTCAATAATAATCCATCAAAATCAAATTCAATAGCAGAAAGTAAAGATAAATCAAATCAAGAAAAAAAGAAAAGAGTTTTCAAATCGGAGTTAAACAAGATTCTCAAGGGTCGTCCCAGGAATCTCTCAAGGGTTCCTAACTGTGATTGAGTATCTTCAAAATATATCCTATTCCTAGTGCAGGCTATAGTGGTACTCTAGTTCGAATACCACTACATAAACTTGACCTGCATGGGCCACCACTAAAAACGTGTCACGACCCGCACCCACCGTGAGGGTACGAGTACGTAACAACGCCCAGCCTACGCCGCAGTGTCGGCGGTAGAACCCTGTCCTAGGTCTCAATGCATATAACAGTATAAGACTAAACAGTTTATACTTTCCGAATGGGGGTGACATAGCAGATACAGTCTCAATCACATCTAAGGTAGAGCATGATAAAGATAGATAAAACATGAAATCCAAAAGAGATACAGGAGATAGAAGTCTAAGTGTCTATGATACATAAACCCATAAATACATCTCAAAACTCAATACAATATTCCACAAAGTAAATACAACTCCAGACAAAATGAAATAACTACCTAAACAACCTCTAATGTGTCTCATCTAGGCTAGCAGGCACCTCCAGGCTATCTGTAAAATTTATCAACAGGTCCAGTCAGGACGGGAGCGAGCACAAAACATCTCACGCAGTTCATATCGAGTTAGGAAATATAAAGCATGCAATAGAGTAAAGTACATGAAAAGCTGAAAGAAGAATGTATAGAAAACAGTAGAGATTTAATAACAGGAAATATCTAAATATGATAAGTAAGAACTGTAAGGAACATGTAATTTAGAGTACAATCTGGTTATGTAAACGGGCTAGGAAAATGCAATAGTAACTCCATTGTACGTGGGTGTACAATAGACATATACAATAGTTATACAATGTTGTACAATAGGATTTGAGTACATAACCAATTCTACTCTCCCTCCCCAATCAATACACAAGGATCTACTCCAGTTACGTTATCTTATACAATAGTGTACAATTTTATACAATGGATGTTCAATGTTATACAATAGTGTACAATGGTCTATCCCTGGGGCTCATGTGATAATGAGAGTACAATATGCACAATGAGTATACAAGGATATGGGTATTCAATAAATACAATATGGAAGTGTAACGCACGTCACAATATGTATTTAGTGAATACAAGGAGATAACATCTCAAAAAAAGATCCATATAGTACCAATCCGTGATAACAGTCGTGTCAGCATTAAGTACAGTAATCTAGAGCAAGAATGTAAATCCATACAAGTATGAAACGGTCAGAGAATGTACTCGCCTGATGTCTGAATGTCCAAAGTAAATATACTGTCCGAGGAGAGGTGTCTGGCTCCTAATTAGAACAGCACAAGTCACAATATGTCCAGAAGGATAATATAAAGTACTACAATGCATTCTACATGAATCTAGGTCAAACTAGGCCAAAGTCAACCCTTGGTCAACTCTGGTCAACTGCACTAGTCAAACTAGGTCATGTCCTAACCCAGTAAGTCTTACTAGGCCTAACCAAGACTATCCTAGCAAGCACACATCAATACAAGGCTATACAAGCCAACATACACCCAACTCTATATAGCATGCAATTATTCAATACTCAAATAGGCAAGAATTCACATTGGATATACACTAGGTAATCTATTACTTTAAGCTATATATGTCTACACATATATAAACATGCATATATTAGTATTCAACATTAGGTCTATAATCATGGCATTTCAAATGGTTATATAAACTTATATATTACAACACAATATGCTAACATATATATAATATACATACATAGCTAAGTTAACTATATTCATAAATACTTATTTAAGAGGCTATGTGTGTGTATGTGAACATGGCAAAGGGGCAAGTGAGGGTTAAATGGGCATACATAGTGTATACATCTCAAAGAGTGTCAAAGTGTAAGTGAACAATGTGTCAAGTGTGATAGTGTCAACATAGTGTAAGGGGGTACATGAGGTAATATAGGATTTGTGTTAACATAGAACATTACATCTCATTAACTTGTATATTGCATACATTATATCTATTATTATATTACATTCATGCTTGCATTCATTTATCATTCATTTATTCTCTTGCACTACTATATGCACCATACATTACATACTATGGAACCTACATATTCATTACAAGCCATACTTATACATGCTTACATTAGATATGATACTTATACCTCATACATCATTTATTTAAACATTTACTCATGCTTGCATTCTCTATTTAGTTACATAATGTATATACATTAACATGGGTTAAAATCAAATAGAACATTATATTACACACAAGGGTGCACAAAATGCATATGCCGAATAGTAACTCCTACTAATAATGAATACTGTACCATCTCAGCATGAATTAAACTCTATGATTAAAGTATGTTATAGATCTATGTGTTAGCTTTCCGAAACTTTAAACGGATCGTGTTTTCGTTTCCGGAAACTCCCGGAATCGCGAAAACACCGAGAACACGTTTGTCTTTCGTACAGCTGACACTCAAATAATTCTTCAGAAAGTTACAGAAAGAATTAGGCCTATTAATACATGTTTTTGGAAAGCTAACTTCAATACGCTTCTTTTAGAAAAAACGGTAGATTAAACCGAGCTTTGAGCTAGAAGTTATGACATTTCGAAGTTAGGGCTGAAATTAAAAACGTGGATAAAAATCATGACGGATTTAGATAGTTTGAGCCAAAAGATTACACAATATATATCCTAATTATCCACAACAATAATAGCAATAATAATATGAGGAACCACACTCACAAACTTGATTATATAATCATCATGAACCATTTATTACATATATAAATATAGATACACTCTCATTACAATATATATATAAATCTATATATGTAACATGAACACATCCACAACACAAAGGACACTCCTATGACCTCCAAATGGACACAAAATAGACACAAATGGAGATACAATCATGGGGGTCATTCCTATGGGTTCAAAATAGACCTATATGCATGAGGAAATAAAAAGGAGAAGGGATTTATACCTCCCGGTAGATCGAATCGAAGAAAAACCTTCCCGGAGCGACACCGACACGTAGAGATTCCAAAAGGACACGAACGAGCTCAGAATCCTCCCAAACTTGGGTAGCTTCTTCCTTGACTAGAATGGAGAAGGAAAGAAGAAGATTTGGTGGTGAAATGGAAGGATTTGGTGGAGAAATTGCTAGGGATTGCTCTCTAGGAATTTGGGGAAGAACAAGAGAGAGAAAAATAGATGGATAATGACAAATGGGAGGCTCAACCCTATCCTTATTGTGGCTGGCCATAAAGGTAGTTTTGTCCTATTAGAAAAAGTCCAAAAGCCCCTACTAACCTATTCTATGAGTATTAGGAAAGGGCTAATTGGTTGGGGCTAAATTAGTCATTCTAAAGTCTCTAATCACACTAACCTTATCCATAATAATTAGTCTAACCTCTAACTAAAATATTTCTATCATTTGGACTAAAATTAATATCATGTGGGCCATGCCTAACTAGTGTGTGGGTCCCACTAGAGTCAAACTACCCCCGGGTCCCCGTTTCAAGTCGGATTGAGTTGAAATTCGAACCCGACTCAAATAACCCCAAAACAATATCATAAATAATAAAATAATATCAAAATAATTCAAAGAGGTCAAATGCAAAAATATTCTTAGGCCAAAAATGACATTAAAATATCATAATCACATGGTTAGGCTCTAGGTCAAACAGTCTCTAGGATTTCACTAGCAAAACGTCAAAACCACAAGTCATTGATTTAAATAATGTTAAAATGATTTAAAATCACCAAAAATCATATCATGAATTAAATATCATTATTAAAATAATTATAAACATGAAATTTCAAAATTACCCCCAATCAGAAAATTAAAATAAAATGAAAAAAAAATCAACCCAAAATTTAGGGTGCTCACACTCCTCCCCCTCCTCCTGCTACGGCTCCCCCTGGCTTTCCATGGCTCCCGTGCTCCTTCCTCGGCGGCGGCGCTCACCCCCAGTGAGCCCTTCTCGTGGGCTTTCGTGGCAGCGCAGCCGCCGACGTCGTTCTGCTTTTCATCCCCTGCAACGATGTCGGTCCCTCTCCGCTCCCCCCCGGTGGTGGCCTCAGGCGCTCTCTCTGGCTCATGCAGGAGGACCCCCACCGTCGGTGGTAGGTCCCTCCCCCCGATGGCCGGCCGTGCCCCCTCTTGGCGGCCGAGATCCCCCTCCCACACTGGCGTTCACCCCCTCGTTGTGGCAGCCCCCCCTGGAGCCACCCTCCCTCCCTCCAGTTCCCTTCAGGAGCCGTCGACGGCAGCCCCATCGCCATGGCTACTCCCCTCCCTTCCTCGCCGCGGCCGCCTCTCTCCCTTCCGATCGACGGATCCCCCTCCCCCGTTTTCCCTCCCCCCTTTTTTTCTTCCCGGACCGGCCCACCTCTCCGAAGCCACCGTCCCCAGTCGGCACTCACCCCCCCCCCCCCCGTCGGGCATCGGGGTAGGGCCCGTGCCCCTCGATCTTAGCGCCCCCCTCGGGCCGTGCGCCACCAACCCCCCCATTGAACAGTGAGTCCCACCTCGGGCTTAGTGTCTTCCTTGGGCAGCGTGCCCACACCCTCCAGCCGCTTTTTCAAAATAGTTTGAAATTTCGGGTTTTGAAATTTCAAATTGTGTTGAAACACAGTAGGATCCCAAAATTTTGGCTCTCCAAATTTCGACTTTTCGTATTTTTGTATTTCTGCTTTTGTAACTTCGCTTTACAGGACCCTTTTGTGTTTTTCGGTCCTGTACCCGTCTGTACTGGTCTTCTGGAGCCCCCTTCTCTTTATTAATAAAATGTCTTTTCCAACAATATATATATATATATATATATATATATATATATATATATATATATATATATTGTTGTAATTGTTAATGAAAAAAAATCAATTTTTTTCTTTTTATTGTCCCATTTATTCACATTAAAATTCTATTGAGTGTCATTTCTTAAACTTCCTAAACGGTCACATTATTATCCCTTATCACACTTTTATTTCTATTAAACTCTATTGAAGGACCATTGATACCCTACTGAAGGACCATTGATTTATTGGTTTTATGACATGGTTCCTATATATGCATGCCTCCTTTGTGTTGTTGAAAGAAAAGAAAAAAAAGGTTTGCACTCTCTAAAATTTGTCTATACCTTCTACAAAATTTATTCCATCATCAACTTTCATTCTGATTTTTTCTATCTTCTGGGCAAAGCTAAGTTCGGGTCAATCTCCCCTAGTTGTGTGCGACGACGGGATACCGGTAGAGCGGGGTTTTACCACTAGAAGCATTCGGACAAAGTCTGCACATAGACCCGAATCAACTCTTAGGGCAGTGCTACGTGCGCAACTTCCCCGGAGGCCGGTATCTTTAATTTTTGTTTATTTTGTTTGCAGATTATTAAAGGAGATAAAAGTAAATATTTACAACAATATAAGAGTTGATTCGCATTTTATATATGTTAGTTTTATTTACAATTTTCATTTCCTGTCTTACAAGACATTATGTTTAAATATTGTTCCAAGTGAAAGATTGATACACGTTGTTCTAACGTCCGTAAAGAGATGAATAGTATTTCTCTTTATCTTTTGTTTCATTAGTAAATCAAAAGCTTCTATACTCTTGGGATGGATGAAGTTTTTCATTTCTCTTCATGGAACAAATGTGGTGGGATATTAGATACCATTATTGTAGCCATGGGTTGCAAGTATTATGTGCTATTGTTACTTTATTATTATTTTTTAATATTATTAATTTTTCTAAAGATTAGTCTGTTATGTTGATGTAATTCTTTAACATAATATTTTTAACAAGTTGATTCAATCTTGTCACAATTGTTCATTGACATTTTTCTAAGAACGTTCCTTATTGCTAATCAAACAATTGAACAAGTCATGTTGACTTGAGACGAGAGTAGAGAAAGGAATACTTAACAAAATAGTTTTGACCCATTTGAAAATAATAATTTATGTTATTTTTCACTTTTCGTTCTTCATTTTTGCATTATGGATATGTGGTTAAGAGAGCATGTTGTTTAGTTTCAAGTATTAACATTATTGAAGGTGCAGTATATCTACTTCTCTTCCATAGTAACCATTAGAAGTTCTATTTGTCTTTCTAAGAAAAAATTGCTCCTCCTATGTAATGCACTGTCATGGTTCTCTACATGCATAAAGCAAACTATGCATGTCTTACTTTTATTATGCATAAGCAAATGTTTGTGGGAGAAGAAGATTTGATTGCCACACCCAACCGGTTTTGTTTTCGGATAGAATAGTCTTGATACAGTGTTACATATGATTCATAATTTTTTTTTGATGGTACAACTTGTGAGAAAACAATTAAATTCAATTCATATACGATTATCAAACTATATGGTAGTTTGAAATTGGTATGATAGAAAATCTTATACATATTCAATATATTTGTGATCATCAATAATGGGTGCCCTTACATGTCCTACATGTTACATGAAAGATGTTTCCATTTTGAATTAATGCAATGACATCACACTAATTGGATTATATTTGTAATTAGTACAATTTTATCACTTAGATGTTGTTATTTCCATATTAATTATACAACTTTATGAATCCAATAATTATACTTGCTTATGGCAAATATACGATTTCTTTTATTTTATTATTTCTGGTAAGGCTGACTATTGCACCAGTTTGTACACCCTGAGTTCATTAGAAGATTGGGTCCAGTTGGATTCTTAGAACTTAGTTGGTTTATTTTGGTCAAATTATGAGTAGTCGTGATTTTATCTAGGTTATGGTTTATAACTTTCAAGTTTGATTAATAGGATGTTTCATGTCTTTTGATATATGAATATGATGAATGATTTTAAGAATATTTATGCCTTGACAATAACTCAAGCTCTTTACTCCTTTAGTCTGTAGTGGTTTGAGTCATAACTAATCCCTAGTGAATTTTGATTTTGTTCATAATATTTGTAAATAGATGTTGGAAATTATGTTCTACATCATCTAGAATAGTTTTGTATTTTGTTCATTATGTTAGCACAAAATATTCCAATCATCCTTACACTTGTTAGCACAGAACGAACTTGTCATTCTATTCCAATTAGAAATAATATACAACATGTATGGATGAATAAAATTTACTTTTAAATTCATTGCAATAACTTGAGCCAATAGTAACATCTTGAGAATATTGTCAATTCCAACTCAGTAGCATTTATCCTTTCCACCATTTCAAATTGATTGGTAACAGTATTTAGCATGTGTCACGCCCCTATCCGGAATCACCCGAATCATCGTCCTCGCAGGGGGCGTGATGCTGTACGAGCCTGGAGTTGCGCTCGTGCAAGGTAAGATGACAGATTCTCAAAATGGTTATCTTTGATTCGATATTAGCAAATGGAAGAAAACAGAGTATACGAAACAATTCTCTTTATTGATAATAAACTGAGATTACAAAAGCTTTCAATAGCCCAATTGAATTTGCCAGGTTGGCTACAACACTCAAGTTCTCTCTTGCCCACAAAGGATTTCACCGTTCCATACATCATGCCTTCTATATCTCGGTCGCATCAATCTTGTTGCAAGTTTGAGCGTCAATGCGATTGCACGCTTCAAACGCTACGACATTCCATGCCTCTGCACGATTAAGAGAAGCTTTGCCGCGAGCAATCCATTTCCTGTACCCTGCATGAAAGCTGGTGGAGGATCAGTACATTCTTCATCGCATGTACTGACAAAAAGACCAACTTTCTAAACCGACATTTTAGTATTTATGTTCAATTATGCAACTTAGCATATGATCTTGCTATATTCTCCTTAGGGTCGATTTCATGGCATATTCGAAAGCGATAAAGTATATTATCATGGCAAGCATGTTATTTAAATTGAATAGGCAAGCATGCAAGCAATCTCGTGTTTGTTTCGTGGCGTAACTTCTTACCAAGTCGACGCACTCGCCCTTGCACTGACGCAAGGTGAATACGCCCCATTCCTTCCCTGTCAAGTTATAAGTGCTCTTTAAGCAGGATCTATGTGTGCAGGACACATACGTGCCTGCACTTTCAACCCATCGTTCGTTAACTATATGAAGGTCGTTGGCGTATCCGTGCCAAAATGGACTACAGGCATTTCTCTTTTTCTTTCTTTCTTTCTTTCTTTTTTTCTCTCTTTCTTTTCTTTCTTTCTTTCTTTTCTCTCTTTCTTTTCTTTCTCAAATTAGGTAGCCCGGCGCCTCTCGTAGTGGGTTACTGTCCCAATTACGGAGATCTTCCATTGCATACCATCATTTGCGACTTTTTACATCTCGCTAAGCGGTCGTTAATCGTCTTACGGATATGCGCCTATCAAAGATTATATCCCTCCTAGGCCGAACGGTCCCGGTGCCCCGGCACACCCGTTCAGAGGGAACGTTCCGTGCACAGAAGATTATCACAATTATCTCAAGTCTATTAGACCATACAACGCACTATTATTCAAACAACCAAACATAGTCTTGAGTCCGAGACTCAGACTTTATCATCTCGTATTTCTTCAATTAACTTTCTATGTTCTTACATTTCATACTTTGTTTTAATGTTCAATGGCATCATGCCTCAACTCAATGTTCGTCAACAGAATGACCCGAAGGTCTCGAACACCTTTCGAGGCATTATGCCACATCTGACAATTTTGTCATCTATATGCCACAACTGTTCTCTTCGTAACGAAGTCATCTTTTATGATCTTGTGCATGTACGCACGTTTTGACATGTTTATCATCTTTTTCTTCGTATCGTGCACTTGCTGCACGCATCGAAGCCGTATTTCCATATTCTATGCCTTAGTATTCAATGTTCGTGGCTTGCTCGTTAGGGCACTCGCCTTCAATATCTTCCAATGTGCTAGCCTTTCTAACTCGTGCACGAAGGCACGGAATGGCTCGTGCACGAAGGCACTCACCGAATACAGTTATCCCATGTTCTTGTGGCTTGCGCACCGAGACGCTCACCTTTGCGATATCCAATATTCTATAGCGACTCGTGCATTTGATGCACGTTTTATTTCAATTGTTCTAACTAGTGTTCGACACACACTATAATTTATCTTCCGATCGAACCACGCCCATGGCATCGATAGGTTAACTTATCATACAATGACACATTCTTACTTAGGCATGAAGGAGTAAAAAGAAGAGTCAGTTCTCCCACCTTAAATCGATACGCCTTGTTGTTTGCCGAGTCGATGCTGCTCGATTTCATATCTTTGTTGCATGGCCAAATCTTTTGACTTAGCCGTTCGAGCAATTCTTTTTTCATTGAACTACTCGATCGATTCCGGCCTATCGTGCCCAAGTTCCAGCCCGTTGTAAGGCGATGATTTGGGTTTTGCGGACCCGTTACGAATGAGGCAAAATTTTGACCTCTAATATTTTAGCGTAAATGGATAGCCTGCACATGAAACCAACTAAAATAAATACTTGCATCGATTCAGACTTACGCCTTAGGTAGATTCGATTTTTTAGAATCTTCGAGCCGACTCAATGCACTTATCCTTTGGGGCAATGCGGCGCTTTGCATCGATTCAACTCGATGCATTTCTTTGGGATAATGTAACTCTTCGCATCGACTCAGAATCGATGCATTGCTCGGGACAACGTAACTCTCGTATCGATTTGCATCGATATATTTCATTCGATCAACGCGACTCTTTGTGTCAACGTCTCAGCGTAAAGTGCCATGTGGAGCGGGACATTCCAGAATATACCACTCAAAACAAGGTTCGTCCTCGAACCAAAACCAACACTCTGATTAAGTGTTTTATAGATCGTTTCACGATCTCGTCCCACCAATGTTGTTCAGTTTCACACTATCTCGTAAGCTTTTTATTAACATTTCAAAGTCTTTCCTGCAGACTCGATTTGAATTTTGTATACAACTTGATTTGGATCCGTACCTATATTCAAGGCATCCCAAATATATATGTATTTTGACCAAGTTCAGTGGTAGCAAATTGGAACAAAGCTGACAGGTAATTTCAATCCTATGCTTGCCATCTCGTACTCACGTATCGAAGAAAATTTCTAGCGGTCGTTCTCAAAAAAATTTATTGCGTATGCATATTCGATGCGTATGCAATTGTCTAATAAGGTTGCGACATGCGACACGATTCAAAAATCGTATTTCGTATTTTGTAAGTTTCGCACTAACATACCACTTCTATGTATTGCGTTAAGTAATTGTGCATGCAATCGCAACAAGTCTTCCGCAATGCCTTGCGTTGGAAATCGCTATCCAACTATTTTCGAAGTCTGCCTAAGCAACTCATCTCGATACGATTTCCTTTGTTGACTTGCAAATGCATCAACATTGAGAACTACGCCCGCTAGGTTACTTACCTAGACACCATGCTTAAATTCTTCCGACGCAACTTTAAATTGACATTGTACAAGGCCACAATCTATCCAACACAAAAGTTTGCATCGAGGCGACGGTGCTCAAGGCAACAATCACTTTGACTCAAAGTCTCTATGATGCATCTTACGTTCGAATCCTAACGGGTAGGAATTCACTAGCCAAATTCCCAACTTATCCGTCTCGCAACGTCGAATGTAAGTTTGATTCACGCAAGCTCAATTGCAAGGTGAATCCAAATCTAACGACATAACTCGTAAGTCATTCCCTTATTGTTCTCTCTCGTGCATAGCATGATTCTTATAATCGCCTATCCGAATCACCAAGTTCGTTGGTGAATTTTTAGTTCAATCGTCGACCAACATAACCATTCAAGCACTCATCCAACGAATGCTCAAAATCTAGCTACATCATTCTCAATCGAAAGTTGTTCCAACAATTTTCGATCACCTAGACTTATCGTCAATATGCACCACATAATATTTGTTATCGATGCAATTTTATATGTGATATTGCATGGGTCATCTTACGGTCTGTAACATCCAAGTTGATTTGGCGGTCAAGTCTTCTAGGGTCAGCTTTTCCGAAGCTACGCTCAAAAATTATGGATCATTAACGAAGGACAGTTTACTACGAACAATGCTATATCTTATTTCGGAGCCAAATCACGTTCCGACGATTTCTATGCGACTACCCAAATTTTGGACAAAACTATTTCTATCGGCGCAACTGATACGCAACTATCCTCCGAGTAAAGTCATGCATTACCGTCGATGATTCTGTAATTCACGAAGCATCTAATCGTATTGAGTTTGAGTCTATCTTATTTGCGGTCGACACACGAGATGCTATGCGCATCGAACAATCGTCGATGACTTATAGTCTCGTCTTAATTAATCACAAGTTCATGATCAACCAGTTCGTCCATTCTCGTATTATTATTTACAAAATTTTGATAGCACGAGTCACACTCCATTTTTGTATTCTCACATCGTGCTTACGTTTCCTTAATTATCGATCTCGATACGTCGTATCAATTTCGATAGCATAAGGGTCAACTTTGATTTTGTTTCAACGTCGACAACTTGCATTTCATATGTCCAAGTTCTCCATAAATATTTCCGTACGTCTTGAATCGTTTCTCGATTCATTACATTCCGTTATGCTTTGATCACGTAACCGAGTTACCGATTATCCAATATCGAACCCTCGAGTTATACGATCACGTCCTCTAGGTTTATGCGTGTTTCATTCGTACTCAAATGAGTTTCGCCGTAACGTAACCAACTGTCTCTTCGGCACTATTTACCCGCATCAACCAACTCTTCACTGAAGTCGCACATCGTACGATCCGATTATAATTCGTATTGTTAAACTTTCTACCAAGATCGTAAGTCGTGCGATTCGATTTCGACTCGCGTATTCTATCATTTTTGTCGAGATCGCAAGTCATGCGTTTCGATTATAATTTTTATCGCCCAACATTTTCATCGAGATCGCAAGTCGTGCGGCTCGTTTATAAGTTCAAGTTTTCCTTTTCCATCGATCCGATTTTTGCTTCAAGGCATCATTGTTCCGCTAGTCTCGGTCGTTCGACCGACTTATAAATTTTCGTCCGATGTATCATTCCTTGATACGAGTACCCGCCCTATCGTTCCAACCGATTATCGAAGAACACTTGCATCAACATACCATTATACAATTTTCCAATCGATCGAGTTTCGGTACTCTCCCGTCTGTTACAGAAAAATCTTCCGCAATTCTCACAACGCGTCGATCTAATTCATCACACAAGTGGTATATTATATACCACTCAGAATTGAGTCATTCATCACATATGTGGTATGGCATATACCACTCAGAAATCGAGTCATTTCTCTCGCATTATACTCAGTATGAACCAACAATCTCTTCTGACTCACGATTTCCGTATTGATCGTGCTTGATCACAACCGTAACTTTGATTAAATCAAAATTTGACACAACTTGGCCAATATTTTCATTTGTCAACACAAGTTCGGTGTTCAACCGAACGATTCGTTCTACCGATTTATAATTTAAGTTCCTTCCGTCGCATCTTGTGCAATGATTTATTTCTAATATCCTTGCACTCCGTACAGCGATTACTTTGACATGCGTTGCACCACGTGCAATAATTTACTTTTGACACGCATTGTACCTCGTGCAATGATTTATTTTTGACATCTGTTGCACCTCGTGCAACAATTTATCCCCGACATTCAAAGTCAATGCTCAAATCCGTTCAACACATTCGATATTGACTTATCACTTTCATTGCAACGCAAATTCACAATCAACTCGTTGCACTTCATGCAACGCATTATTTAAGTTTTCGCATTGGTGCAACCAATATTCACAATCCATTACACTTCATGCATTGTTTCATTTTTTATTCAACATGTTACATTGCAACAACAACATCTCAAATCGTATTTCATAATTTGTTGCACTTGCAGCAACTAACACACGGCTCGTTGCATTCAATGCAATGAAACGTTTCATGACTTTTTTTGCAACATCTTATAAATTCGAAGTACTTGCAGCAACGTTATCCGACTTTGTCTTAGACTTATTGTATGGAATATCCAGTGTGGCATCGAGTAGAGTCAAGAGTGATTCAATTGGTGGTGGACAACTCTTTGGAATTGAAACAAAGCAAACGTCCTGAGGAAATTGAGCCTAGAGCTCTGATACCAATTTGTCACGCCCCGACCCGGAATCACCGAATCATTGTCCTCGCAGGAGGCGTGATGCCGCATGAGTCTGGAGTTGCGCTCGTGCAAGGCAAGATGACAGGTTCTCAAAATTGTAACGCCCCAGTCCCAAAATATATAGGACTAGGAACGTAGACATGCCAGCCGTATAATAAATATATGTAAGCTGTAAAATGTAGTAGAACCATGACTAATCTCATCCACACAAATTAAATAAATAAAAGATATCATATAATGATAATGAATTATTTTGATACAACATGTTGGGCGGAGACAAATCCACTACCAACAAGTAAAGAAAAAATACATGAGAAAAGAAATGATTTTGGCGAGCGAAGCGAAGACGATCCAAGCGCAATCATCCTCGAAGAAACAACGATAATCACGGCTAGAGCTAGAACACCTGCGAAAGATAAGAGCACACACCTAGAGAGATAACCAGGTCCTCAGAGGGACGTAACAAGACACATAATATCATGCCATATAAACTGAATAAATATTGCTCAAGTAAATAAGTCAATTGAATTATAACATGGTCCAATACACACCTATTGAACTAGCTTACCATCCTTCCAACCAAACAGGGACAGGAGATGGTAAACTAATTCACGGTGACGTATCTTTCCATGCTATGAATCCAATATGGTATCCGGACCCCAACAAGGTTCAATACCTTCTCATCGGAGTAGTAAGTCACACCTACAACCAAACAAGGACAAGATGTGACGAACTAATCTGCGACAAGTTATTGTTCTAAGCCACGGTCAGATACAAGTACCCAAACCAAAAGTACTCATACCTAACGGATAAAGGTGCCTAACTGTTCTAAGTAAAATGTAGTTAAGAACAATCCTTCCTACGCATGGGCCCTGGCTAAATAGGATCGGCATGGTCCCCCCTTGGGGCACCAGAGGCCCAATCAGTAAGAGCATAACGTTCCGTAGAACGCCAGTGGCCGTCAGTAATCATGGGTCATCAACCCCGTATCTCCAGCGGAGCTTTCGGGTCACAAGGGTAAGTGCATCGAAGCCCATACGCTAAGGAATTGTCCTCCCCGCCCAATACCTACTATGTTGTATCCACAACAGTAAACCTCTTTAACCGCTAAGTCAAACTAGCATGCAATTCTATTAGCGGTTATTTCTATCGTACGACTTATACGTACCGGTGGCCAGCCAGTCACGTATGTCCGTGTTCTATATGCGACACACAACTTTGTGGTACAACGTGTCAAGGCCAATGAATGCAACACACAAAGATGGTCCCTTAAATCTAGGTTTAATGTGTAAGAAAAATAATACATAGCAGAAAATATAAATGAACAGTAAGTTCTAACAGGTTATGCCATGTATCACAGTTTATTTTGCATAAAGAAAATAAGAAATAATGCATGAAATATGAGCTAAATAAATAAATAGCAAATGGCAAGGTGTCTTGCCTGGTAGGACGCCTGGTGTGCCGCGATGATCAAGGTGGCACGAACTGCGACTTCGGTGTAAAAAGTTATGCAAGGTGACCTCGGATAATGGCACAGACGGTTCCATCGGGTCCAAGACGGTCGAAATAGTTAGGGTCGACAGGAGGAAGGACAAAATTGGCGAAGGAATAGTAATAATGGGCTTAGTCACGGGTTGGAGAAAAATCGAAGAAAGTTGGAAAAATAATATATATACAAATTTTTGAAAGATATTTGTAATAGCTAAAATCTAGTTTCATGACTCAAAGATATTCATAGGAAAATACTTAAAGTCATAAAGATCGTTTTTTTAGAAGGCCATTTATAATACTCGAAAATATATTCTTATTAGCTAAAAATAGTTTTTAGATAAATATTTGAAAAATAATAAAAATATTTTTAGACAGAAACTCTAAGTTCGTCAAAATAGGATATTTAGATAGAAGCTATGTTTTTGCCATTGAGAATATAGTGGGAATCTAGAAAATCATTTTTTTTGTTTTTAGACAAAGTTATAATTTTTGTCAAATATACATATTTTTAGAAAATAATTTTTTTTGTCAAAGCTATATTAAAAAAATACCATAAAATAACATAATAGATATTAGGCTAAAACCTCGGTTTTGTCAAAATACAAAAATTTATGATGTATATAAATACTTACATCTAATTATACATATATTAATAGTTTATATTAGATAATGATAATCCAACTTTTTTTTTGACAAATATGATAATCCAACTTCATAATCATAAAAACAACAGTAATTAGCTAATAAATGGGATTTTATCTACTAACTAATATGATAATAATAATAGTAATGATAAAAAAAAATTAACACCAAAGTTACAGCTGTTCTCTCCCTTCTCGTTTCACGAGAGGGAGACCCGAAGACAAAGTCACGAAAAGGATTCAGAAAAAATCTTAAGAGAGAGAGAAAAAAAGGAGCCAGGAAAAAGAGAGCGGAGAGAGTGAGAGTGGGAGAAATCTTGGGAGAGAGAGGAGCGGTCGGGAGGAGCGGAGAGGCGGCGGGGGGTCGGTGGTCCGGCGGCGGAGGAAGGGTAGAGCGAGAGAGAGAGAGAGAGAGAGAGAGAGAGAAATCGAGTGGAGGAAATGGAGCTCGGGAGAAGATGAGAGAGGCGGTGAGCGGCAGATCCGTGGTGGTGACTTGGCAGGAGTTTGGTGGCCACGACAGAGGGAAGAAGAGGTCAGAGAAAGCTGGGAGTTCGGGGGTTCCGACGGCGGTCGATCGACAGAGGGTTTGGGGAGTCGTCGATCGGGCTTGGCGTGGGGCGCTGCGACGAGGAAGAGGAAGGGTCCGGACCGAAGGCGGCGCTGCGGGGCGGCGCGCACGTGCTCGTGGTGGAACCTGGCTCGTCGGCGGAGAGAGCTACGCGGGCGGAGTTCGGGAGGAAGGGCGATCCGGTCACTAGCTCGGCCACGGTGAAGGTTCGGCGGCACTCGCGCGGGCGACGGGCGCGCAACCCAGTGAAGAAGTGGAGGTAAGTCACAGTAGTTTGGATTTTTGTTATTGGTGGTAGTGTTACTCCGGTGGCCGGAGGGGAAAACGATGGTGGATGTTAGGGGATTTTGGCAGTGGCAATTTTGGGCAGAGGGTGGAGAGAAGGTGGTCGTCGGTGGTGATGGCGGTGATGGTCGTGGTGATCGGGGGTTTGGTTGTGTTGGGTCGGGGAATGAAGGCCTTGCGGAGTCCGGCCGGTGGCGGCGGGGTGAGATGGTGGCAGCGATGGTGCGGGTGTTATTTGTGCTGGTGTTGGGTTTGCGGGTTGCCGTTTTGGTCAGGCTGTGGTGGTGGTTATCCAGGAGACGGTTGGTGTCGGGGCAGGGTTGCGGTTACGACGGTGGCAGAATGAGGAGAGGGGAGAGCATTGTGGTTCGGGCAGAAGAGAAGGGTCCGGTGGTGGTGGTCGTGATTGGGTTTGGACGAGACCGGGGTGACGGGTTGAAGGTTTGCTGGCGACGGAGAAAGAGACGGAAGGAGATGCGGACAGTTAGGTAAGGATGCCGTGTCGGAGAGTGTTCGACACGGTAGGGATGAGAAGGTGTGTCCGGGATTGTCGGACAAGGATTGCTATTTGTATATGTAAAAAAAATAAAATAAAATAAAATAACCTATTGGAAAGACACCCGGGGTCGGACCCGAGGCCGTCACGGCTGATACGAGGATGGATGGAACACTGACACGAGGCACGCATATTTGTGGTGGAGAACTCTGTGGAATAATTGTGGAGAAAAGCTAATGTGGAGGCTCCCCTATATATAGGGTTGAGAGAATCCTAATTGGATAAAGTGTAGGAGATTTAAATCCCTTTTTACATAAATCGTATATTAATTAAAATAGATTAATTCAATCAAAATTCCATCTCAATCTAGTTTAAATCCAAATAAATCCAATAGATAAATCTTCATACTTAAATTAACTATTTAAATGAAACCAATAAATCTAACCACAATTTAAAGTATAATAATTAAACTAAAATATCTTTTCATAATTAATTAAAAATAATTTTGAAAATAAATAAATATTCTTAAATATCTTTTGGAATAATAAAATATTAATATTAATAAATTTTGAAAATTACATTTTTATTTAAAAATAAACTAATAAAATATTTATAAAATATATGTATGCACTAAGAATATTATTTATTAATAACTGTTATAAACAAAAGCCTTTTTATAAATAAAAATCTTAAACTTGAAAATTTTGGTACGATAGCTAAAATAATTATTACATATATTATTTTGAAACTATAAAAATAGAAAAATGTTTTTCTAAAATATGTACGCTCGCACATATTCGCACTCGTCGAACAATTTACGAAAAACGAAAATTCGCGTGCGACTTACAATGCTAATACGCGACGTCTAAAAAGAAAAATAATCAATACCAAATTTATAAATAAAAAATAGTAGAAATTTAGGGGTTTTAAATCCTACCCAACTTAAAAGAATTTCGTCCTCGAAATTAAGAATTTGTAAGGGGTTGAGAAGGTACAAGGGTATATCGATAAGGAAGCACAGTCAAATCATTAGGCGAGACAAGAAAACGACGTTTAATGAAAACATGCATTAGAGTCGTGATTTCAATAATGGCGAAGATAATCATGGATTAACGCAAGAAGGAAAATGGTTAAGATAATGCGCAATAAAGAATAGTATGGGTTCAAGAAATATAAAATAAATTAGAGACCTTAAAGTTATGGTCTCTTGAGAGTAGGTTGAGGGCACTATTTAGAGAACAAATTTGGCGAATGCCTAAATTAAGCGTTTAGAAGGTCATGATAGGGCCGAGAAAAGGGACTAGTAGTTTAGGATGAAGATATAGCAACGTCGAGTGATAATAGTCATAATCGATAGGAAAGCTAGATGAAGTTTTAGTACCATGCTTTCGTCCTTCTAAAATAGGTGATGGAGAAAGCAATAAGGAGTTCAAGGACGATATTATCGAATACGAATATGTGATTCAAAGGCGACCGAATAATTCTAAAGGAGTTGCCAAGGCAGTCACGGATGAGACTCTAGAGGACAAGTTTAGCTATGTCCCCATCCACGAAGAACGATAGAATAGAGCGAACCAAAGTGCACTTGGTTGATCAGACCATTATGCACCGGTTCTGATTAGATAATATGTTAGTGGGAGCTCTTCCAATAACTTATGGCGTGAACAAGCTCGATAAATCAATTAACTTACAAATCTAGGTTATAGTAGCAACATTTGTCAAGAGAGTAAAATTATAGGCATGAGAGTTTAAAATTGAGGGGGAGAATAGTCGAACTTCTAAAGGATCTAAGTCATATCCTGTGATGGTCTTTATACAGTCATCCTATAGTCTTCTTGTCCAAGTCCTTGGTTGGCTAGACAGGTTAAGGTCCTCTAGATTCTAGAATCTAAGTAAACTTGCTAATATAAGTCACTAGGTCAAAGGGGTTGCTAGGTCATAAGGCATTCTACCCAACTTAAAAGAATTAAACTTATGGTATTTTGGGACAAAAGAAACATGTCTAACTAGTAGGGATCATCTGTCTAACCTTTAGAAAGCACGAAGGGAAGATAAGAATTACGATAGAAGGAATCAAGTAAGATGCAAATCAATGAGTCAAACGGTAGATAAAACCTAGGAAAGAGGTCAAGTATGTGGATGAGATCCTAGACACTAATTCTATATGAAGGCTTGCTTGGTACGGTAAAGTAACCAAACAATTTATCTTGACCTGCATGGACCACCAGAAAAATATGTAATGCCCCAGTCCCAAAATACGTAGGACTAGGAACGTAGACATGCCAGCCGTATAATAAATATACGTAAGCTGTAAAATGCAGTAGAACCATGACTAATCTCATTCACACAAAATAAATGAATAAAAGATATCATATAATGATAATGAATTGTCTTGATACAACATGTTGGGCGGAGACAAATCCACTACCAACAAGTAAATGAAAAATACATGAGAAAAGAAATAATTTTGGCGAGCGAAGCGAAGATGATCTAAGCGCAATCATCCTCGAAGAAATAGCGATAATCACGGCTAGAGCTAGAACACCTGCGAAAGACAAGAGCACACACCTGGAGAGATAACCAGGTCCTCAGAGGGACGTAACAAGGCACATAATATCATGCCATATAAACTGAATAAATATTGCTCAAATAAATAAGTCAATTGAATTATAACATGGTCCAATATACACCTATTGAACTAGCTTACAATCCTCCAACCAAACAAGGACAGGAGATGGTAAACTAATTCACGGTGACGTATCTTTCCATGCTATGAATCCAATATGGTATCCGGACCCCAACAAGGTTCAATACCTTCTCATCGGAGTAGTAAGTCACACCTACAACCAAATAAGGATAAGATGTGACGAACTAATCCGCGATAAGTTATTGTTCCAAGCCACGGTCAGATACAAGTACCCAAACCAAAAGTACTCATACCTAACAGATAAAGGTGCCTAACCATTCTAAGTGAAATGTAGTTAAGAACAATCCTTCCTACGTATGGGCCTTGGCTAAATAAGATCGACATGGTCCTCCCTAGGGGCACCAGAGGCCCAATCAGTAAGAGCATAACGTTCCGCAGAATGCCAGTGGCCGTCAGTAATCATGGGTCATCAACCTCGTATCTCCGGCGGAGCTTCCGGGGCACAAAGGTAAGTGCATCGAAGCCCATACGTTAAGGAATTGTCCTTCCCGCCCAATACCTACTATGTTGTATCCACAACAGTAAACCTCTATAACCGCTAAGTCAAACTAGCATGCAATTCTATTAGCGGTTATTCCTATCACACGGCTTATACGTACCGGTGGCCAGCCAGTCACACATGTCCGTGTTCTACATACGACACACAACTTCGTGGTACAACGTGTCAAGGCCAATGAATACAACACACAAAGGTGGTCCCTTAAATCTAGGTTTAATGTGTAAGAAAAATAATACATAGCAGGAAATATAAATAAACAATAAGTTCTAACAGGTTATGCCATGTATTGTAGTGCCCCGTCCCTATATCGTCCCCCGTTTTCGTCCACGGGGTACGCGAGAAAGGAACAATGTCGCTATCGATTCGGTCGGGACCGATAGGTCGGAATCGGCCGAGTCGATCGAACAGGAACGGTTGAATTAAGATCCATTCCACGTTACACTACAACAAATAGGACCTACAATAGCAGTTTTTTATAGCGTTCAAGTGTCCCCGCTATAGAATGTTATCAACAATAGTGTTCTTTCTGCAGTGCTATAAAAATATCTATCTATAACGTTTGCTGAATGCTGTAGAATCTATATCATTCATCCATTGCCAAACACATTAAAATATCATAAAAAATTTTATACTAAACATAATACTTTTAAAATGCCGTCTCCCAAATTTATTTCCCATACTTTTTTTTTCATTTTACCGCTCTCTCAGAAAAAATGGGCACTGCAGCTCGCAAAAAAGAGCTTTCCCCTCCACTTTTCTCACTTCTCTAATTTTTTTCTAAACTCTCTCCTTTCTTTCTCTTTTTTCTCTCCTATTTTCTGTTGCCTCTCTCTATCTCTCTCAGACGTTGGGGTGGGAAGGGGCTTGTCGTCACCACCGCTGGCAAGGCGTCTATTGTCACCATCGCGCATCTTCGATCTCGGAAGTTGGGGCGGCAAGGGGTTGTCATCATCACCGTCGTCGCCGTCACCGGTGCCATCTAGGTTATCTCTCACCTCTTCATCTTAGCCTCTCCTTTTTCTTATTTTTTTGATTATTATCTAGGGTTTATACGAAGAATCGATTAGATTATTCGATAAATATTAGGGATTTTATAAGCATCAGAATATAAATATTTAGGATTTTTGGTATATTATCTAGGGTTTACCTTTCTTAATTAGGGTTTAGTGGGAATCGATCATTTTGTTCAGGGGCAAACCCACCCTAGGGCCATGGGGTGTTGGTGGTGCCTGAGTTTTCAGTTTAATGTTATACCTATTCTCAGAACTATGCAGGGCCAGCATAGCGACCGACACACTGTAGATGTTATTACTTTCCCCTTCTCGTGCGGGAGGACCAAGTCACTTTCTAGATGGAAGTGAGATCCTCACTTACCTGGGCTCCTCCTCTACTATATGAGTTACAAAATCAAGATCAGAAGTAAATTATGGAATTTTAGAAGCAATGATTTAGTACTAAATAATCGATCGATCGACCACTACTGATAACTAGTAGTATGCCAAGAACTAACATATCATGTCCAGTTCTTGGTCCAAATCTATCGATAAATGCATTGTTCGATCAGTCTGAAACATTTGACATGTTACCAAGTAGACTGGAAAGGCAAAGATGGGGAATGGTACTGTGAATCTCACCTTCCAGGTGAAAAATTCTAGATTTTTGTATGTCTTCTCTGTCAACTATGCAAAAGAAAGCAAATCTGAGCATGCACAACCATACAATTTAATCTTGTCGTGGAAGAAATTTAACATTACAAGAAATGGCACAACATGGTGTTGCAGGCTTGCAGTACCACTAGCAACACTGGAGGGTCACTTCCCTTGCAATGAAATGTTATCACTTCACTTGCAGTACCATAGCCCTTAAAAACTATGCATCTTTTATTTATTTCTTAAAAAAAATTCATATGTATATGTTGATTTCTCTTGGTAATATTGAAGTTCTAGTTTTTTATGTGATATTTGATCATCCACTATTTATTTGTTTTTTCCTGAACTGTTTCATTTGCACAATCACGAGATCTCCAAGTTTAGTAGAAGTGAATGGTTTTGCTAATTATTTGAAACATATGGTGACCGTTTTGGGTTTTGGCATTATTCTTGTTGAAGGTTTGTCCTTTCGCTTTTGGATTTATATCCATGTGAAGCTGTGAGCATTATTACTATGAATTTGTATTTCTTTTTCTTTTCTTGGAGTTACTTTTGTATGGAATTTTTTTCTTGGACTTTTGTATGAATTTGCAACTGATAATGAAAAGAAATCTATTGTAGCATATTGTATGGTTCTACGGGTATTTTGTTTAAGTTGCAACAAATAAGTTGTGTTTAAGTTGGTGTTTGGAATTTCTTTGCAGATATTGTCTGGTTCTATGGGTATTTTGTTCTGATTTAGAATGGCTCTATGGAAGCATGTTTTTTATTGGATAGTATTCACACAATTACTTGGACGCATCTCTAGTTTTCTTTTACATGAACCTATTACAATCGTGAAGTTGCTTCATATGTTCTTACTGTTCAATGTAGTTGAGTTGCGAACTCCTTTAAAGCCTTATTTTCTTGAAAATAAAAATGTTGGGATGTTTCTTCAATACAGAACTATGGATGGACTCAGTAGATCAAGTTTTATCCACAGCCTATATGTTAGACATGAGACTTAGCAAAATTCTCCTAGCTATACAAGTGTCTTTTAGACTATTGTGATGTACTGTACATACTAATTTATTTCCAAGTTCATAATGTTCGGAAGTTATTTGCTCTGGATTTATCATTTTTTTACCATCTTTCTTCTGGGACATATTACTAAAATGTGAATTTCTAGGATCTATACATACGTCAAATGGATGATTGCATTCTTGACTCAAAAGCTGATACGAAGAGGGTGGTTAAGTGCCTTGAAGCTGCAATTTTAAGAATAGTGTCTGAGGTAAGGACTACTACTTTTTTTGACAACATTAGTATAAACCTATATTTTAAATATCCCCTTATCAAATGGCCAGTATAAATCCAAATAGACTTATGTATGGCCATCCTACCATAAGTAAGACATAGCCATTTGGTGTGCTTATTGTATATTTTGTACTGGGAACATACCATAAGTGAGACTACGGATTTCAGATCTATGCTATGATATTAGAATATGTGGCTGGCATAGGACTTTGGTAAGGCTAATAAGACAAGACTATGGCATAGCCATTTTATTTCGTTTATGCATAGCAGATGTACCAAAAACATTCTGTAAGAATGCAAAGGAGTTCTAAGTCTACGCTATGGTATTAGAAAGCCTAATAACTATTTACATGTAGATAAAGCCTTATTGTTGCGTATCAATTCTAGATGGTTTTTGCATATCAAATGTACTAAAAACAAATGGAAGTAATAAAGGAATGTCAATTATATGCTATGTATTAGAAAACGGGTGTGTACTTTGGGTTATTGGAGATAATAGGCACCAACATTACTAATGTGTGGCATAACACTTGATATGGTTTCTGCAAATCAGATGTAATGGAAACTGAAAATATGAAAGAAGATTTCAAGTATATGCTACCGTATTAGAGAAACATGGGTGGCATAGGTAGGGATCGTTTAACTGTAATGGTTGGAAAGTCATGTTTTTAGTTTATGTTATTTACAATGTGTTTTTAACTGGGAGGTGTGTAAATTGCATCAGATTTTATCTTATTCATGGTGCATTATGCTGTGCAATTCTTTTGGACTAGCACTTCTGTATAATTATTGGAGCGTTAGACTTGGTGTCCATATTTGACTAATATAATCCAAGTTGATGCTTATGATTTTGTAGCCTCTTAGGTAAGCTTTTCTAGGCTATGTTCGTACAACATCTTACTTTTTGAATTATTGGCTCACTTTGGGAGAATGTCATTAATTCTAAGAATTAGTCCTGCTATGTATATGTGATGCTACTGTTGCAGTGTTGCTCATGCTCGTCCTGACATGGCAGAAGTATTCTAAAATGTGCACAATACTTTGCAATTATTGTATTGGACGTACATGCCAAATCTTATTTGAAGGTTGTCATTCTTTCCTTAGCATTTTTGACGTGTCAGCTTATCATTTTTAGACGTTATATATCATAGTTATTTTTGGCAAGTCAGGTTATAAATTGTGGGCAATCTTAAAGCTGAACATATTCACAATATAATTTACAAGAAAGGATGGGTTTTGACTATTTTATGAACTTAGCTCTCATTGTTCTTGGGATTATTGTAGGCTTAATTTGTGTAGGTGATCCCAATTCCTCACTGGTGTGCATAAGCCAGCCTATTTGGTGACTTGCCGTGGCTTGGTACTGGTATGGACCTGAACCTTCTCTTGATACTTAACTATTTGATATTATGGTGGAGATACCAGCAAGTTCACTGTTAGTTGGAAAGTAGATGGATTTTACAACATTTTATATAGAAGAATGAACTCCCAAGACTAGTTTATCTTTTTGAATACAATTTACATTGTACGCATATCCTATATTCTCAATTGATTTTGCTAGGGATGTTCCGATCTGTAGTCATTCAACATGCTGGGTGTTAATTTAGTGTGAGGAACTTGCAGATATTTGATTCAAACGAAAATTGGGTTATGGTTCCATCTATATTGATCTTGTATTTCCACTTTACATATTGTATCTATTTATCTATCATATCAGGAGCTTATCTTCTATGATTTGTCATTCTTAATTTGGTTGTCTGACAAAATTTTAATATCGATGATAGTGTCTGATTCTTTTATAAAGAAGTGCAGATTTCGTATATGATGTAAGTTCAGGATTAGATACAGAATATCTGATAGTGCTCGTAGTTTGCTAGAGTCCACCCAAGCTGTAGACTACAATAATACGATTTTCTATTGCTTTTATCTTCTGCAACATTTCCCAGGTAGCACTGAAGTACCTAGGAGTTACTGATTGCTAAGCATAATTGTCACTATCCCCTGCCAGTTTTCCTTCATTTGTTAGGTTTTACATCATCTTTCCCAACTTTTTTATGAACAATGTGTTCATACCAGTGGTGGAAGGCTATCAGTGCTTTACTTACAAGATAATAAACTTTTTTTATGATATTAAATGTGAAAGTCAATTCTTAATATTCATTATATATTATAGTATGCTCCTATGGAAGATCATCCTTACATTGTCTATTCTAGATGAATATTCCTCGCTTGTTATTAGACGCTCCTATGGAAGATTATGACTGCTATGCTTATCATCATAATAAGTTTTTTTTGGTGATATGAAAAGCATGGAAGTCACTTCTTCATTCTAAATGAATATTCCTCACCTGTTAAATGTTATGGAATAAGATGTCCTTGCATTACCTGTCTAATGTGTCAAACTATTAGTACTAAGAATATTTGATTTTTTTTATCCTGCAGTACTATGATCATCGTTGGATTTATTCTATATCGTCGAGGGAGATGGTTTCCTCATTGCTTGTGCGGCATTATTCCTAATTTTTAAGCAGAAGTGTGGTAAGGTTGCTGCCTTTGCCGTGTCTCCAGAATGTCGTAGGCATTATTCCCAATTTTTTAAACCTTCTTGCACTTTACTTCATGTATTACACTGCTTTACATAACACTACTGTCCTGCAACTTCACATAACACACTGCATGCCTCCTTAGCCACAGACTTCAACTCCATGGAACGCTGTCAAAATCTAAGTTCATTTCATGGTGTATGAAATCTAAGTACTCTATTATAAAAACTGCTAGGTATTTGCTAGATATCTCTTAGTTCATTTCATGGTGTCAAATATTTCTATCTTATTTTTTATATCATAATGTGTTTTCTTCTCAATTTTGTGTAGGTTGGCGTATATGTTTTTGATGGTTGTGGATAGCTGCTAGAAGGAAAGAGGCGATCGAGCTGTTTTTTTGGCCTACAGATACTTTGTAAATGGAATGGTTTATTTTGGACTACAGATACTTTGTAAATGGAATGGTTTATTTCGGCGTATAACTACTTTTTCTACATCTTGAATGTTTTAATGACTACTACTTTTTGTATATCTTGAATGTTCTAATGAAACATTTTATTTTTTGGCAAATCTTTACTATATCTTGATTGATCGAAATGCAAGTTGCGATTGAAATTGTTTGCGATTATTATTATTTATATGTGATACAAAACAGGTTATGAAATATGAAATTCTGTAGCAGATATAAAATAATATGAAATTCTGTAGCAGGTTTATAGCACTCAAAACGTCTAAATTGCTGCTACTATGATAGCATATGATGAACGCTATAATAAATCAAGTCATTCATCAAACGCTATAAATCATCCACAGCATTCACAAATGCTATAAAAAATCCATAGCATTCATAAATGCTATAAGTAATCAACAGCACTCACGAACGCTATAAACTATCTACAGCGTTCTAGAATGCTATAAAGTATTTACATCATTCATAAACGCTATAAACCATCAACAGCATACACGAACGCTATAAACCTTCTACAGCATTCATGAACGCTATAATGTTATAGCGTTCACATGTCTGGACATACAATAGCGTGGGCGATCATAGCAGATAGAATATGCTATAGAAGGCTTTCTATAGCGTTCTGCGTATGCTATTGTAGGCCATATTTGTTGTAGTGTTATGAAATGTCTTCTTCGGAACCAAGTCCCATATTCAGCGGGTTGTGCCTCGAGGATTGGCTCTGCGGCTGAGTCGGAAGAGACCTCCCGTTGTTCTGATTTTTATGCCGCACTTGATTTGGCTTTGGCTTTGTTTTTGTGAATGCATTTTTCGTGAATGTTTTCGATAGATTTTCTTGACTTGTGTTTTTTAGCTTCGTATTCCTATCGAAATTCCTTGAATTTTACAGTGTTCTAATCAGTTGCTTATGTGATTGCAGGTGATAGCGTAGGCGACGTCAGTACAGCCAACCGGTCGCTTGCTTGAGGAAATTCTAGGGCGAGTGGCTGACCTCCTTCGCCTCGTCCCTCTACTTCAAAACTCAATATGTAAAGTAAAATGAATGCTTGTCATAATAGTGTAGAATCAAAGAAATCGTAGCACGATTGTTCACGAAAGACTTGTTATCAACTGCCGGTATTGGAAATAGAAAACATGTTCCTTATGCAAATCCACTTAGCCTATGCAAAGCAATGAATGAATCGATTAATGTTTATCGCAACGATACGGCTAAGTAAGCAAAAACGGTCATTGGACAACTTGTCGACAAGGTATAGTTTCTTTGAACGGTTGCCTAGGCCAAGGGACTGATTCGGCCCGGAAGGAACGAAAATAGCAAGCGCCAGCCCTTCATTGGCGTGGGTTATTCGAGAACTTTTGCACATGGCTCGCTACCCGCCCCGAAAGGGTCGCCGTCTAACCCGGCTATAGTCCGCAATGGATTGACATTGCCAGTGGCCTTCACACCCTTCCACAGCTTAACAAATGCACGTGACACGGGATGAAAATGATAGTTTCTTAATGTATTACCATTTTATATGCTTGCCTCAAAACATGTTAACATATAATTGATCAGGATGGTTAGAAAGATCACGTAAAATGATAGCAAACACGTTTTATAAAACTTCTTGAATCAAATGCAGATATTGGATTTAATTAGCCATTCGCCAGTACATGTGCTCGTACTGATCCTCGCTCTTTGCAGGTCCCGTGAACCAGGAAGGACGTGCCAGCTAGCTCGGCGGCATTCGTGATTTTAAAGCTTCGGTCGTGCGTCGAAGACTTTCTCTGCGACTCCACTTTTGAAGGCTCTCGACAGTCCAAGGAAGATGACTCAGCGTCCCTCCCATCCAGGTCACTGGAGTACTTTGTTGTATATTGAGGGATGTTTGCAATGTATGGAACTGCTATCTCATCGGCACTCTTTTGTAATCGAGTCATGTTATAGCCCGTGTGATAATGAGTCTTGTATCGGACTCTGTAAAAGATGTTCACTATCAATAAAGATCAAGTTTTCTTTACTTATTATGTGAATCAATTTGTCTGCGTACACTCTTAGATCTCATGTCTCGGATTACCTTATGATTATGCCCGTGTGCGATCGCAAATTAGGTTCGCACGGCATCACGCCCGGGGGACGACTATCGATTCGACGAAATCGGGACGTGACATAATGGTATCAGAGCACGGCTTTACGTCCTTGGCCTCCAGTATCGAGTTTCTAGTCTCAAATCGTTGACCTCGTGTCGATGAGATAAGTTGTTCCATACGCTGAACCTAGGACGTTTTCTGAAACTAACGAGAGTTGCTTTTCTTTTCCCTGCAGTTGCGGAAGCTCAGGCAGAGGATGAGGCGAGCGCTTCTAGCTGCTCGAGTACTTCCAGACCCGAGCATTCCGTCAACCCAACGGAAATGACGCCTACTGTAGCCGGACCTTCCGGCGACCCGATACAACGTATGCTGAAATGCTTGAAATACAGCAACGTCAAAATGAGCTCCATCATCAGCAAGCGGAGGCTCGTCAGGCTCAATTTGAGAATCGGTTCGAGGCTCAATTCAAGCTGCAGCAGCAGCTGAATACCCTCTAGCAAATTGTACAATCAGTCGTGGGCAACAACAACAATTTAACGATGATACCTGCCGTGACCCAGCCTGCAGTTCGATCCAACGAAGCCGAACCAGAGGCACTCGTGCTCTCACCTATGGTACCGAGAAGTTCCAACTTCGACGTATCAAAATTCAGAAAAAGCTGTCGCACTTCCTTTAATGGCACAGAAGATCCCTCGGTGGCGATCGACTGGTTAGAGGAGCTGGAAGATAAGTTTGAACTTCTGGGTGTCGAGGACTCGAAGAAAGTCGCGTGTGCTCAACTTCTACTTCGAATGAACGCACACGATTGGTGGGCTATGCAGAAGCGGGCTATTCGATGTGAAGACGAAACGGCGGTGATCTCCTGGGCTACATTCAGAAATACATTCGAGACTGAATATCTTTCCGCAGCCGTGCGACAGGAGAAAGAAAACGAGTTTATGCAGTTAAGGCAAAGGAATATGACTGTACGGCAATATATGGCCAAATTCAACAAACTGGCCAAATTTGCTGGAGACTTTCTGCCTACCACTACAAGTCGAGCTCGACGATTCGAAGTGGGCCTACGTTCTACTATCCGTGCTCATGTCTAGGTGCCTGAGTACAAAACCATCGGCGAGGCACTCAACCATGCCCTCCGTCTGGAGTACGAGTATCCTCCTGCTACTACCGGCACTGTTCACTTTAATAACAAACACCATAGTAATACGGGAGGCAACAACACGCACAAGCGTCAAAATTACGGCAACAGAGGCGGCAACCAGACGAAGGATCGAGTAGTCTGCGAGTTCTGCCATAAGGAGGGGCACATGGCCATCGAGTGCCGATTGAAGAACGGAGCATGTTTCGTGTGCGACAAAATAAATTACGTCATAAGGAACTGCCCGAAAGCTAGGCCGAACCAACGCTCCCAACAACACCATCAGAACCGAGGCCAAGCACCTCGGGCTCCATCGACTGCACAACCGAATGGCCAGGACCGTCGCCCCAATGCTCAGGACCGCGTCTATGCCATGACTCGCGATGAAACGTTCGCATCTGATATAGTCGTGACAGGTATACTGTAATTCAATAATAAACCTGCTCGTGTATTGTTTGATTCAGGTGCCACGTATAGTTTTATATCGGCGGACTTTGCCGCCGAGCACAAATTTCCTCTGACACCGCTAGGCCTCGATCTTACTGTAAACGTACCGTCGGGCATGCCACTGCTTAAAAATTTAGTCTACGAAGACGGAATCATCTGTATAGGTGGTCAAAAGATCAGTCTCGATGCGATAGTTCTAGACGTCAAGGACTACGACATCATTCTGGGGATAGATTGGCTCGGTCCGTGCAACGCAACCATAGACAGTGCTGAAAAGAAGGTCACGTTCCGCATACCTGGAGTGTCTGAATTTTGCTACTCGTGTGGTGAGATATCGCTGACCTGCATGGTGATCTCTGCGATATATGCTCGACGGATGCTACATTCCGGGTGCGAAGGCTATCTAGCTTCCGTTCGAGACATGCGACAGGATGGTGCAAACACGGGTCAGACTGACGTTGTGGCAGAATTCCACGATGTGTTCCCGGACGAGCTGCACGGCATGCCGCCCGATCGAGAGATTGAGTTCACTATCGATACATTCCCCGATACCCGACCGATCTCGAAAGCCCCGTACAGAATGGCCCCTGCAGAGCTTAAAGAACTCAAAGTACAGTTACAAGAGTTGTTCGACAAGGGATTCATTCGACCCAGCATCTCGCCATGGGGAGCGCCTGTGCTATTTGTCAAGAAGAAGGATGGCTCCTTGCGTCTTTGTATCGATTACCGCGAGCTGAATAAAGCCACCATCCGGAACAAATACCCCTGTCCCGCATAGATGATCCGTTTGATCAGCTTAAAGGAGCCATGGTGTTCTCTAAAATTGATCTGCGTTCGGGTTACCATCAACTCAAGATCAAGTCGGACGATGTGTCGAAGTCTGCCTTTCGCACTCGATACGGCCATTACGAGTTCCTGGTAATACCGTTCGGCCTAACGAACGCCCCTACCGCTTTCATGGATGTGATGAATCGGGTGTTCCGACCATTCCTCGACAAGTTCGTAGTAGTCTTTATCGACGATATACTCGTCTACTCGAAGAATAGGCAGCAACACACTGAGCATCTGCGGACCGTGCTTCAGACCCTTCGAGAAAATCAACTATATATAAAGCGAAGCAAATGTGAATTTTGTCTTAGCAACGTCACATTCCTCGGACACATCATTTCAACTGAAGGCATTGCGGTCGACCCAAAGAAAGTTGAAGCCGTTGTCGATTAGAAATGGCCAGCGTCCGTCGACGAGATTCGAAGCTTCCTTGGCTTAGCGGGATACTGTCGACACTTTGTGAAGGATTTCGCGAGGATCGCATCGCCTCTGACTCGTCTCACCCAGAAAGGAGTTGCATTTGAATGGTCAGACGACTACGAAGCTGCATTCCAAGAGTTGAAGCAACGGCTCATCTCGGCCCCGATACTCGTACTTCCAGAAGGGACTGAGGGTTTCCAGATATTCAGCGATGCGTCCGGTCAGGGCTTGGTGTGTGCTGATGCAGCGGAACAAGGTGATATCTTTTGCTTCTCGACAGCTAAAGCCGTACGAAAAAAACTATCCCACACATGACCTGGAGTTAGCGGCGATTGTGTTCGCATTGAAATTGTGGCGTCACTATCTTTATGGCATAGCGTGCACGATCTATACCGATCACAAGAGCCTCAAGTATCTATTCACGTAGAAGGAACTGAACTTGCGGCAAAGGCGTTGGCTGGAACTAATCAAAGATTACGACTTGACTATCGACTAAACGCCGAGAAAGGGAAATATTGTGGCGGATGCTTTGAGTCGAAAGTACATTGTCTCGCTATCCATCGACCGCAGACTGCTACGTGACCTAGAAAAGATGGGCATCGAACTCCGAGTCCAATTTCAAAATGTGCAGTTGGCGAAGTTGCAGTTGGAGCCGAGTTTGCAAGCAAGGATCAAGACCGCTCAGAAGGACGATCCGTACCTGAAGAAGATGCGAGAGCTAATCTCGACGGGTAAGACGACCGACTTTACGGAAGACGAGACCGGCATGCTTCGATTGAGGGATAGGCTATGCGTTCCGGATGATTCAGAACTTAGAAAGGAGATATTGTCGGAGGCGCACTACACGAAGTACACCTTGCATCCCGGTAGCACAAAGATGTACAAAGACCTCCGCACAAACTTCTGGTGGCACGAGATGAAAAGAGATGTGGCACTTTTCATATCGCAATGCATGGCCTGTCAGCAGGTGAAAGCTGAGCACCAGAGACCGGGCGGGGAGATACAGAATCTGGCGATTCCGAAATGGAAGTGGCAGCATGTGTGCATAGATTTTATTGTTAGTCTGCCAAAGACGCCGCGGGAAAATAATGCCATCTGGGTCATCATCGATCGATTAACCAAGTCAGCGCACTTTATTGCCATCAAAGTTACTTTGAGCGTTGATCGCCTGGCGCAGATATATCTTGATGAGATAGTACGGCTGCACGGAGTTCCAGTATCCATCGTCTCTGATCGGGATTCACGGTTCATGTCGCGATTCTGGAGTAGCCTTTAGTCGGCGCTGGGTACCAAGTTGCAGTTCAGCTCAGCTTACCATCCTCAGACCGATGGCCAAACAGAGCGTGTTAATCAGATTCTCGAAAACATGCTACGACTCTGCGTAATTGACTTCAAATCAAGCTGGGACAATCATCTACCTCTGGCCAAATTTGCATACAACAATAGCTATCAATCCAGCATTCAAATGGCACCGTATGAAGCCTTGTACGGGCACAAGTGCCGATCACCCATTTACTGGGATGAAGTCGGAGAGCGGCAGATTCTCGGTCCGGAACTAGTATAACAGACCGTGCAGAAAATTCGGCTCATTCGAGAAAGATTAAAGACCGCACAGAGTCATCAGAAAAGCTATACGGATGTTCATCGTCGACCCCTCGAGTTTCAAGAAGGCGATCACGTATTTCTCAAGGTGTCGCCCATGCAGGGAGTTAATCGGTTCGGCACGAAAAAAAAAGTTGAGCCCGAGATTAGTTGGGCCGTTCGAAATACTCGAACGGGTCGCCCCAGTGGCCTATAAAATTGCCCTACTGCTGGTGCTTGAAGGTGTACGCAATGTCTTCCATGTCTTTCAACTGCGAAAGTACGTGCACGACCCGAGCCACGTAGTAGATTTTGGCCAGCTGGAGCTAAAGTCTGACTTATCCTACATTGAAGAGCCAGTTCAAATCATAGAACGCAAGGATAAGCTTCTGCAAAATCTAGCAATCCCTCTCGTCCGCGTCCTCTGGAGGAACCATTCGGTCAAAGAGTTGACGTGGGAGCTTGAATCAGAAATGAAGGACAAATTTCCTTTATTGTTCTCGTAGAGGTAGGTTCTATCCTTAAGTTTCGAGGACGAAACTTTTTATTAGTTGGTTATGGTGTAGTGCACCGTCCCTACATCGTGCCCCATTTTCATCCAGGGGGTGCACGAAAAAAGAACACTGTTGCTATCGATTCGGTCGGGACCGATAGGTCGGAATCGGCCGAGTCGATCGAACGGGAACGGTTGAATTAAGATCCATTCCACGTTATGGAATGGCTTCTTCGGAACCAAGTCCCATATTCAGCGGGCTGCGCCTCGAGGATTGGCTCTGCGGCTGAGTCGGGAGAGACCTCCCGTTGCTCTGATTTTCATGTCGCACTTGATTTGACTTTGGCTTTGTTTTTGTGAATGCATTTTTCGTGAATGTTTCTGATGGATTTTCTTGACTTGCGTTTTCGAGCTTCGCATTCCTATCGAAATTCCTTGAATTCTACAGTGTTCTAATCAGTTGCCTATGCGATTACAGGTGATCGCATAGGCGACGTCAGTGCAGCCAATTGGTCGCTCGCTTGAGGAAATTATAGGGCGAGTGGATGACCTCCTTCGTTTCGTCCCTCTACTTCAAAACTCAATATGTGAAGTAAAATGAATGCTTGTCATAATAGTGTAGAATCAAAAAAATCGTAGCACGATTCTTCACGAAACACTTGTTATCAACTATCGATATTGGAAATAGAAAACATGTTCCTTATGCAAATTCACTTAGCCTATGCAAAGCAATGAATGAATCGATTAACGTTTATCGCAATGATACGGCTAAGTAAGTAAAACGGTCATTGGACAACTTGTCGACAAGGTGTAGTTTCCTCGAACGGTTGCCTAGGCCAAGGGACCGATTCGGCCCGGAAGGAACGAGAATAGCAAGCGCCAGCCCTTCATCGGCCTGGGTTATTCGGGAACTTTCAAATAGGGCTCGCTACCCGCCGCGAAAGGGTCGTCGTCTAACCCGGCTATAGGCCACAATGGCTTGACATTGCCAGTGGCCTTCACACTCTTCTACGGCTTAACAAATGAACGTGACACGGGATAAAAATGATAGTTGCTTAATGTATTACCATTTCATATGCTTGCCTCAAAACATGTTAACATGCAATTGATCAAGATGGTTAAAAAGATCACATAAAATGATAGCAAACACGTTTTATAAAACTTCTTAAATCAAATGCAGAGCTTAGATTTAATTAGCCATTCGCTAGTACATGTGCTCGTACTGATCCTCGCTCTTTGCAAGTCCCGTGAACCAGGAAGGACGCGCCAGCTAGCTCGGCGGCGTTCGTGATTTTGGAGCTTCAGCCGTACGTCGAAGACTTTCTCTACGACTCCACTTTTGAAGCCTCTCGACAGTCCAAGGAAGATGACTCAGCATCCCTCCCATCCAGATCACTGGATTACTTTGTTGTATATTGAGGGATGTGTGTAATGTATGGAACTTCTATCTCATCGGCACACTTTTGTAATCGAGTCATGTTGTAGCCCGTGCGGCAATGAGTCTTGTATCGGAGTCTGTAAAAGATGTTCATTATCAATAAAGATCAAGTTTCCTTTACTTATTGTGTGAAGCAATTTGTCTGCGTACTCTCTTAGATCTCGTGTCTTGGATTACCTTATGACTATGCCCTTGTGCGATCGCAAATTAGGTTCGTACGGCATCACGCCCGGGGGACGACTATCGATTCGACGGAATCAGGGCGTGACATGTATCACAGTTTATTTTGCATAAAGAAAATAATGAATAATGCATAAAATATGAGCTAAATAAATAAACAGCAAATGGCAAGGTGTCTTGCCTGGTTGGACGCCTGGTGTGCCGCGATGATCAAGGTGGCACGAACTGTGATTTCGATGTAAAAAGTTATGCAAGGTGACCTCGGATAATGGCACAGACGGTTCCATCGGGTCCAGGACGATCGAAATAGTTAGGGTCGACAGGAGGAAGGACAAAATTGGCGAAGGAATAGTAATAATGGGCTTAGTCACGGGTTGGAGAAAAATTGAAAAAAGTTGGAAAAATAATATATATACAAAATTTTGAAAGATATTTGTAATAGCTAAAATATAGTTTCATGAGTCAAAGATATTCATAGGAAAATACTTAAAGTCATAAAGATCGTTTTTTTTTAGAAGGCCATTTATAATACTCGAAAATATATTCTTATTAGCTAAAAATAGTTTTTAGATAAATACTTGAAAACTAATAAAAATGTTTTTAGACAGAAACTCTAAGTTCGTCAAAGTAGGATATTTAGATAGAAGCTATGTTTTTGCCATTGAGAATATAGTGGGAATCTAGAAAATCATTTTTTGTTTTTAGACAAAGTTATAATTTTTGTCAAATATACATATTTTTAGAAAATAATTTTTTTTGTCAAAGCTATATTAAAAAAATACCATAAAATAACATAATAGATATTAGGCTAAAACCTCGATTTTGTCAAAATACAAAATTTTATGATGTATATAAATACTTACATCTAATTATACATATATTAATAGTTTATACTAGATAATGATAATCCACCTTCATAATCATAAAAACAACAGTAATTAGCTAATAAATGGGATTTCATCTACTAACTAATATGATAATAATAATAGTAATGATAAAAAAATTAACACCAAAGTTACAGCTGTTCTCTCCCTTCTCGTTTCACGAGAGGAAGACCCGGAGACAAAGTCACGAAAAGGATTCAGAAAAAAAATCTTAAGAGAGAGAGAAAGAAAGGAGCCAGGAAAAAGAGGACAGAGAGAGTGGGAGTGGGAGAAATCAGGGGAGAGAGAGGAGCGGTCGGGAGGAGCGGAGAGGCGGCGGGGGGTCGGTGGTCCGGCGGCGGAGGAAGGGTAGAGCGAGAGAGAGAGAGAAATCGAGTGGGGGAAATGGATCTCGGAAGAAGAAGAGAGAGGCGGTGAGCGGCGGATCCGCGTTGGTGACTTGGCCGGAGTTTGGTGGCCACGAGAGAGGGAAGAAGAGGTCGGAGAAAGCTGGAAGTTCGGGGGTTCCGGCGACGGTCGATCGGCGGAGGGTTTGGGGAGTCGTCGGTCGGGCTTGGTACGGGGCGCTGCGACGAGGAAGAGGAAGGGTCCGGACCGGAGGCGGCGCTGCAGGGCGGCGTGCACGTGCTCGTGGTCGCACCGGGCTTGTCGGCGGAGAGAGATGCACGGGCGGAGTTCGGAAGGAAGGGCGATCCGGTCACTGGCTAGGTCACGGCGAAGGTTCGGCGGCGCTCGTGCGGACGGCGGGCGCGCAACCCAGTGAGGAGGTGGAGGTAAGTCACAGTAGTTTGGATTTTTGTTATTGGTGGTGGTGTTACTCCGGTGGCCGGAGGGGAAAACGACGGCGGATGTTAGGGTATTTTGGCGGTTGCAATTTTGGGCAGAGGGTGGAGAGGAGGTGGTCGTCGGTGGTGATGGCGGTGATGGTCGGTGGTGATGGCGGTGATGGTCGTGGTGATCGGGGGTTTGGTTGTGTTGGGTCGGGGAACGACGGTCTGGCAGATTCCGGCCGCTGGCGGCGGGGTGAGATGGTGGCAGCGATGGTGCGGGTGTTATTTGTGCTGGTGTTGGGTTTGTGGGTCGCCGTTTTGGTCAGGATGTGGTGGTGGTTATCCAGGAGACGGTTGGTGTCCGGGCAGGGTTGCGGTTACGGCGGTAGAATAATTAGGAGAGGGGCGAGCGTGGTGGTTTGGGCAGAAGGGAAGGGTCCGGTGGTGGTGGTCGTGATTGGGTTTGGACGAGACCGGGGTGACGGGGCTGAAGGTTTGCTGGCGACGGAGAAAGAAACAGAAGGAGATGCGGACAGTTAGGTTAGAACGCCGTGTCGGGGAGTGTCCGACACGGTAGGGATGAGAAGGTGTGTCCGGGATTGTCGGACAAGGATTGCTATTTGTATATGTAAAAAAAATAAAATAAAATAAAATAACCTATTGGAAAGACACCCGGGGTCGGACCCGAGGCCGTCACGGCTGACACGAGGATAGATAGAACACCGACACGAGGCACGCATATTTGTGGTGGAGAACTCTGTAGAATAATTATGGAGGAAAGCTAATGAGGAGGCTCCCCTATATATAGGGTTAAGAGAATCCTAATTGGATAAGGTGTAGGAGATTTAAATCCCTTTTTAGATAAATCGTATATTAATTAAAATAGATTAATTCAATCAAAATTCTATCTCAATCTAGTTTAAATCCAAATAAATCCAATAGATAAATCTTAATCCTTAAATTAACTATTTAAATCTAACCACAATTTAAAGTATAATAATTAAACTAAAATATCTTTTCATAATTAATTAAAAATAATTTTGAAAATAAATAAATATTCTTAAATATCTTTTTGAATAATAAAATATTAATATTAATAAATTTTGAAAATTATATTTTTATTTAAAAATAAACTAATAAAATATTTATGAAATATATGTATGCACTAAGAATATTATTTATTAATAACTGTTATAAACAAAAGGCTTTTTATAAATAAAAATCTTAAACTTGAAGATTTTTGTACGATAGCTAAAATAATTATTACATATATTATTTTGAAACTATAAAAATAGAAAAAATATTTTTCTAAAAATATGTACGCTCGTATATATTCGCACTCGTCGAGCAATTTACGAAAAACGAAAATTCGCGCGCGACGTACAATACTAATACGCGTCGTATAAAAATAAAAAAAATCAATACCAAATTTATAAATAAAAAAATAGTAAAAATTTAGGGGTTTTACAATAATGGTTATCTTTGATTCGATATTACCAAACAGAAGAAAATAGAGTATACGAAATAATTCTCTTTATTGATAATGAACTGAGATTACAAAGGCTTTCAATAGCCCAACTAAATTTGCTAGGTTGGCTACAACACTCAAGTTCTCTCTTGTCCACAAAGGATTTTACCGTTCCATACATCATACCTTCTATATCTCGGCCGTATCAATCTTGTTGCAAGTTCGAACGTCAATGCGATCGCACGCTTTAAACGCTACGACATTCCATGCCACTGCACGATCAAGCGAAGCTTCGTCGCGAGCAATCCATTCCCTACACCCTGCATGAAAGCTGGTGGGGGATCAGTATGTTCGTCCTCGCATATACTGACGAAAAGACCAACTTTCTAAACCGACATTTCAGTATTTATGTTCAATCATGCAACTTAGCTTATAATCTTGGTATATTCTCCTTAGGGTCGATTTCATGGCATATTCGAAAGCAGTAAAGTATGTTATCATGGCAAGTATGTTATTCAAATTGAATAGGCAAGCAGGCAAGATATCTTGTGTTTGTTTCGTGGTGCGATTTCTTACCAAGTCGACGCATTCGCCCTTACACTGACGCAAGGTGAATACGCCCCATTCCTTCCCTGCCATATTATAAGTGCTCTTTATGCAGGATTTATGTGTGTAGGACACATACATGCCTGTACTTTCAATCCATCATTCCTTAACTATATGAAGGTCGTTGGCGTATCCATGCCAAAATGGACTAAAGGCATTTTTTCTTTCTTTCTTTCTTTTCTCCCTTTCTTTTCTTTCTATCTTTCTTTTCTCTCTTTCTTTTATTTTTTGAATTGGGTATCCCGGTACCTCTCGTAGTGGGTTGTTGTCCCAATTACGAAGATCATTCATTGCATACCATTATTTGTGGTTTTTTACATCTCGCTAAGCGGTCGCTAATCGTCTTACAGATGTACATCTATCAAAGATTATATCCCTCCTAGGCCGAATGATCCTGGTGCCCCGGTGTACCCGTTCGGAGGAAACGTTCCGTGC
This sequence comes from Iris pallida, assembly GCA_029216955.1. Lineage (NCBI taxonomy): Eukaryota > Viridiplantae > Streptophyta > Magnoliopsida > Asparagales > Iridaceae > Iris > Iris pallida. The sequence continues at coordinate 12,198,379 of JANAVB010002395.1, read as the reverse complement.
ACGAAAGATTATCATAATTATCTCAAGTCCACTCGACCATGCAACGCACTATTATTCAAATAACAAACATAGTCTTGGGTCCGAGACTCGGACTTTATCATATCGTATTTCTTCTATTAATTTTCTATGTTCTTACATTTCATACTTCATTTCAATGTTCAATGGCATCATGCCTCAACTAAATGTTCGTCAACCGAACGACCCGAAGGTCCTGAACACCTTTCGAGGCATTATGCCACATCTGACAGCTTCGTCAACTGCATACCATAACTGTTCTCTTCACAACAAAGCCATCTTTTATGATCTTGTGCATGTATGCACGTTTTGACACGTTTATCATCTTTTCCTTTGCGTCATGCACTTACTGCACGCATCGAAGCCGTATTTCCATGTTCTATGCTTTAGTGTTCAATGTTCATGACTTGCACGTTAGGGCGCTCACCTTCAATATCTTCCAATGTGTTAGCCTTTCTAACTCATGCGCGAAGGCACAGAATGGCTCATGCACGAAGGCACTCGCCGAATACAGTTATCCCATATTCTTGTGGCTTGCGCACCGAGGCGCTCGCCTTTGCGATATCCAATATTCTATAGCGACTCGTGCATTTGATGCACGTTTTATTTCAATTGTTCTAACTAGTTTTCGACACACACTATAATTTATCTTTTGATCGGACCATGCATGTAGTGTCTCGTCCCGCTCAGTCCATCGGAGTAAACAAAATGCCAACGGCGTTCGGACTTAGCCTTGTAATGGCTTGCTCGGAGACACCGCTCGGTCGAGACGACCCCTCGCTCAGGTGGGGTAGTTTTGGTAAACTTGCCTCATCTTAGCCTTCACATAATAAATCGTATGTTTTTAAATGCACAAGTAGGCTTGATAATAAAAGAGACGAATCCACATAGCTAAGAGAATAATTCCAAGTTGGGTCGATTGAGTTAGAACATAAAAAAAGGTCCCACGGTCGGCATAGAATCGTTGCATGGTGGTTTCGAAAACGACACTCGATCTTTCGTCCCGTGGCTTAGAAGAAGGAAAGTTGGTCTACGACTCGAACTATGAATTAGCCTAAGTCATAGGCGTCGCCCGTGTAAATACTCGATAAAGCATGCACGCTTCCACGATGCAAGGCTTGGCATAGCCTTTGCTCGTCCCTCGGGTTAAGTTGTAGGCTTGAGTAAGTTAGGCAAAGTTATGCCGGTCGACCTAAGTCATTCCAAGTGTTGTCCCGCTCTTTCTGCGGTTGTCAAGTAAAATAGTCCTACGATCCCAAGGCCCGTCATATAAAGTATGACTTGGGCGATAGCGTCGCATAGAACATGAGTTGGTTCAAGGCACGAGCCACAGTTGGTGCGGTGGAAAGTTAGCCACGGCCTGACGACACGTAAGAAACACGTTATGTTCAAGTTAAGTAGAAAGACTATGCAATAGTCGTTCCCTGAGTTCAAACAATGTTAAGTCAGAGCGATGGTTATTCGCCGAGAGTAATATGTCGGGACTGTAGGTCAGTCACCGAGGCAACCCTGGTTTGGGCTCTGCAAGATCGTAGTATGAAAAATGGAAGAAATAAATGAATTGATTTAATAACAAATCCCATTGATACCCTAATAAATAAATATACCTTATTAACATAACACGGTCGTTGGACTACTTGTCGACAAGGGGTGTTTTTACCGTTTCTTTGGATCGGAAAGCCTGGGGCTAGGGGACCGATGCCGGCCATGGAGGAAATAGGGTAATAGCCGAGCTGGGTAATAGGCAATAGTAGTTCGGGGACTTGTATCGGAGCTCACTACTTGCGGTACAAGGATCCCGTTTACCAGGCTATGTCCTGAATGGCTTATTAATGCCAGAGACCTGTGGGTACTACACCTAATACAAATTATAATCAACTAACAAAGAAGGTGATAGTAAGTTTCATATAAACACGTCACGATTGGTGTTGATAGGGTATGTGTGTACGGCTTGCACCATGGTTTAAGAGCCTAGGACTTGGCTATAGCAAGGACCCGTGCTTCGGCACGAGATGTGGCGTCAAGTGTTAGGTCCTCGACACAGAGTTGCGTAAGTAAGTACTGAGTTGTTGTGAGTTAAGTCAAAAGGGCCATAGGGCAAGTTTGGTGAAGTTACGTTGAGTTGTAGGGCACGACCTCGATATATGAGGCATGGCCGTGCTGTCATAACACAAGTATAGAAGTCAGTAAGTGGTGAGGCACTGCCAGAGGTAGCACGGTTACATGAGAATTGGACACTATCGTGTAGTTGCATATCTAATTATGGGCCGAAAGGCAAGATGATTTGATATGTTAACGTTGTTGGGTTGACGTTGTTGTTGCAAGCACGGGATGGTCTTCAGACACAAAATATGCCAAGGCGTCTGTCCTAAAACTGATTCTAAGGCAAGACTAGAAAGATAATACAAAAGGACTAAGTTGCACAAAGTAAATCAAACGTGTTGGTTTTGTATGGGTGGTCGAGGAGCTCATTCCACCAGTATAGTTGAGTACTGACACCCACGCAATTTTTATGTGTAGGCACAGGTAGAAGCTCGTGGCGCGGAGCTCGCTTGGATGTGTCGAAGCACGGAGTTCCTTGGCGATTCGTATAGTACGACCTCGTAGAGTCAAGACTTATACGGGACATAATGTGTGGGCATCACCTTCCAAAGTATCCGCTGGTTCAAGACATGTATTGAGAGATGAGAGAGCCGAGTGACTTGTAATGTGAGAAGAGTGAGCTTGAGTGAATTGTAACCTTGGCCTTGTGCCCCATTGTAATCTTTGTTTCGATATCAATAAAATGCATCTTTTGAATGACTTGTGTTTTGTTTTAAATTTTGCTGGCATGTTCAATATTTCTGCTTGGGACTTCTGTGCGACGACCCCATCGCAGCCGCTGTAATCGATCGTTATGGAACCCATCTTACACGAGCACAATCTAGGCTCGTGCGGCATCACGCCTTAGCGAGGACGATCGCTCCTACGGGAGCGGGGCGTGACATAATGGTATCAGAGCACGGCTTTACGTCCTTGGACTATCGATTAAATTCTTTAACTCCGTTGTTTCCGCAAACTCTGAAGTGTTGCTTCCGCATGTTGATATCATTGGTGCGCTCTCTCTTAAATGTCCCACGGGATGTCCATACAATAAGTCTAAATAATTTACAAAACGTAGGAGAACAGTTTTTGATAAGAAACAAAAAGATGGTTCACGTAAGCATGGTTGGCTAAGTCGGGCTGTGCATATACACCAAAGTTGCGTCGACCTTAGAAAATTCGAGTACGAAATTCGAATTATGACAGACGAGAATGATTTAGACTTTATTGAGTAAAGGGAGATGACTATCAATAGGGGTGCTATTGAGCGACGATAACGTCGGTGCGATATAGATTAGCGTACTTGAAATTTAAGGAATTGTTCGGACGAAAATTCAAGAAAATAGATTGTGAATCGAATAATAAGTTGAATATTTGTTGAATGACTTCATCCCTGAGTGGTGTATGCGATAGCCTCAAGGATATCGATCGATCAATTGAGGATACGGGGTATCGATGAGTCTATTAGCAAGCATTGCGTGTATGCAAAGTCGTAGATTGAGTATCGTTGAATAAGTTATAGTCTTGAAGATTTGGATGAGTGGATTCGAACAAATTAGAAATGACGCGTACGGAACGTGCACGGGATTGAGAATTGCGCGAGTATGAAACGCAAAAATTGTTGAGTAGGTAAAACTGAATCGAAGAAAAGTTAAGGTGTACGAATGGATGACTCGATAGTAGAAATCGATATGAGTCAGATAAAAAAAAGTTAGCACGATTGGAAGATAGCGTGCATGAATAAGTTTGATTTTGAAGTTACGCAAATGACTCTACGGATTGGAATACATATTTCTCGATGATTTAAGTTAGCATATATCGATGCATGTTGCTCGACGACTTGAGATTGACGGATGAATACATGACGATGGTTTTGAATGAATTGATCATGTGACTAGTTCGAGGATTTAAGATAGAATCGATCTTGAATATCGAGGAGATTATCCAGTCGGACGATAGCATCATTTGTACGACTCAGAATTCGTTGCAAACGAAGATCGTCAGGTTACGTATATCATGATGGTATTAAGGCGTATCAAAGATCGATATACGATAACTCGGGGGTACTCTGACTCGGTGAATGACGATCATGCAAGTGTTATTGTTCCGATGGATGCTATACTTAGGAGAATAAAAACAGAAGTGTCTTGATGGTTACGCAGATAACCACAGTGTCGACATTCTTGTCCTGCGCGAGTGCAACTCAAGCTTCGCACATGCGTCGCTTCGGGTTTGGGGTGATTGTTCCGTGTGAGCGCTGACATGGTGATTCATGTCGCGGGAATGATCAAACTCGAAAAATTAGGATCCGACAACTTTGATTGTCTCGACTTGTTGGTTTGATGCGAAGGAAAATTCGAGGATGTTTGGACTTACGATTGATGATTGAGTAAACTTGAGGATTGAATAGATCCAATATACGTATCGAGAATGAATTAGTCTAGACACAAAACAAGAGTTGCGTCCCGATGAGGATGACTATTTCGTGGGAGCGTTACATGGTGATTCATGCCCACCGTGGATAATCGGACTCGTGTGAGATCGAGGCACAACATATTGTTAAGCTAGACGACCTTATGAACAAATACGTGAATTGTGATTAACGACTTAGGAAATATGAAATGTGAATTATGGCTTAGCAATAAATCGTGTCATAGCGTGCTTGATTTGAGAAAGATTGATAAGCAAACTATATCGAACGTGTTTGAAGGGATGACTATGCAAGATGGTTTGTTGAACGAGAGATACTGATATGTAGTGGAATTGGTTGAACGTAAGTTGTCGTAGGATGGCTTTGCTGAATGACTCAGACCCCGTACAACGAATGTCGGGATGTGTGTAGAAAATCTATGCTTGATGTTTAAAAATCGGAGTGCGAGCTTGGGTAGAAAATCCCGTACTATCAACTTAGTTTGACCATAAGATGGGGTCAGTATTGATATTGTTGTTTGGGAACTATGATTCCAATACTGACGATCGACCTTGGACTGAAAAGATAGCCTAGTGGTAGGCAGACGACCCAGTGCGAAGCGATAGGAATTATGGAGGCACCACTCACGAGGCTCAGTAGACATGTACGAATATCAGAAATGCTTGAATATGTGCACGATCCGACTCGAATGGTGATGGCATATTCTCTATCACGAGGCTTGGCTGAAATACATGTATTTTGGGGACGCCTAGAATATGTGTCCGATCCAACTAAGTGATATGTTGAATCAAGTGAGACTAGAGGAATGGAAAATGGTCGAGAATTTTGAAGTCATGTTTCAAGAAAAAGATTGGTGGTAGTGCGATCATTAGATTGAAACAAACTTGAATATTGGTTGATCGGATGGTTTGCCTAGAACTGAGTTGTCCATGTATACGACGAGAGTAAGTTCCCTAAGCTGAGATATAGTTGTTCGAGGTGAAATATAACCATAGCACGAGCATGGCTCGAGTTGAAGAAACGCATAGGAGTAGTGTGTGCGAGAGTCCTTGAATGTTGAATCAAGTTATAAGTCGATAAGTGTACTCAGTTAGTTTCAAGGACAAAACTTTTTCTGAGTGGCGTATGATGTAGTGCCCCGTCCCGCTCAGTCAATCGAAGTAATCGAAATGCCGACAACGTTCGGACTTAGTCTTGCAACGGCTTGCTCGGAGACACCGCTCGGTCGAGGCGACCCCTCACTCAGGTGGGGTAGTTTCGGTGAACTTGCCTCATCTTAGCCTTCACATAATAAATCGTATGTTTTCAAATACACAAGTAGGCTTGATAATAAAAGAGACGAATCCACATAGCTAAGGGAATAATCCCAAGTTGGGTCGATTGAGTTAGAACATAGAAAAAGGTCTCACGGTCGGCATAGAATCGTTGTACAGTGGTTTCAAAAATGACACTCGATCCTTCGTCCCGTGGCTTGGGAGAAGAAAAGTTGGTCTACGACTCAAACTATGAATTAGCCTAAGTCATAGGCGTCGCCCGCGTTAATGCTCAATAAAGCATGCACGCTTCCGCGATGCAAGGCTTGGCATAGCCTTTGCTCGTCCCTCGGGTTAAGTTGTAGGCTTGAGTAAGTTAGACAAAGTTATGCCGGTCGACCTAAGTCATTCCAAGTATTGTCCTTCTCTTTCTGCGGTTGTCAAGTAAAATAGTCCCACGATCCCAAGGCCCGTCATATAAAGTATGACTTAGGCGATAGAGTCACGTAGAACACGAGTTGATTCAAGACACGAGCCACAGTTGGTGCGGTGGAAAGTTAGCCACGGCCTGTCGACACGTGAGGAACATGTTATGTTCAAGTTAAGTGGAAATACTATGTAATAGTCGTTCCCTGAGTTCAAACAATGTTAAGTTAGAGCGATGGTTAGTCGCCGAGAGTAATATGTTAGGACTGTAGGTCAGTCGTCGAGGCAACCCTTGTTTGGGCTCTGCAAGAGTAGTATGAAAAAATGGAAGAAGTAAATGAATCGATTTAATAACAAATCCTAATGATACCCTAATATATATATACCTTATTAACATAACACGGTCGCTGGACTACTCGTCGAAAAGGGGTGTTTTTACCGTTTCTTCGGATCGGAAAGCCTGGGGCCAGAGGACCGATGTCGGACATGCAGGAAATGGGGTAATAGCCGAGCTGGGTAATAGACAATGGTAGTTCAGGAACTTGTATCGGAGCTCGCTACTTGCGGTACAAGGATCTCATTTACCAGGCTATGTACTAAATGTCTTATTTATGCCAGAGACCTGTGGGTAATACACCTAATACAAATTATAATCAACTAACAAAGAAGGAGATAGTAAGTTTCGTGTAAACACGGCACGAGTGGTGTTGATAGGGTATGTGTGCACAGCTTGCACCATAGTTTAAGAGCCTAGGACTTGGCTATAGCAAGGACCCGTGCTTCGGCACTAGATGTGGCTTCAAGTGTTAGGTCCTCGACACAGTTGCATAAGTAAGTATATATTGAGTTATTGCGAGTTAAGTCAAAAGGGCCATAGGGCAAGTTTGATGAAGTTACGTTGAGTTGCAGGGTACGACCTCGATATATGAGGCACGACCGTGCTGTCATAACACAAGTATAGGCAAGTCACACTACTACAAAAATCGTTAACAATGACACTTTATATATGACATCCATCTAAAAATGTCATTAATGATACCTCTAATGTCATCTAATTATACGATTGTCATTAATAATTTTATATGACATTAAAAAATAATAATGTCATGGTAAGTACTATAAGATGACAATTACGAAGACATGGGTCATGAAAACAATTATAGACGTCATCTTTGTGTTGTGAATAAAAAAGAGACGTGTGATTAACAATGACATAGCAATATTAAGAGTCATATATAGTTTAAACAATGACAAAGACACGTGGTGTGTCATCTCTAACATTTTTTTCCCTTCCTTTTATTAAAATGATGGGGATCAACCCTCATAGAACTATACATTACTCATTACTCAAAGCATGTCTTATAGTTTGACATCGAATTGCCCTTCTAGTGATCACCACAAAAATCATTACTCATGATGATTAACTTATTCCTCTGGAATTGATCATCATGCATCAACATAAATTTTGAATATACATATAAATATTTTAATGATATTGAAAGTATCACTACAAAAGAAGTGTTCATTTACAATGTATATTTTACGGCGTGTACAGTTTAAAGACTCATTTGCTGGACAAGTTGTCGAATATATATTTTATTTTAAAAAAATTCACCTGACTTTTTTTACTTTCTCGCTTAAGTTTTTTTTTTCATTTCTCCCTCTCTACTTTCATTCCCTCTTTGAGTTTTTATTTCCCGACCCCTAGATCTCGATCGTCAGCTCTTCCCGTTCATTCTCTAGCTCCCTTCTCGACCGCCATGACAAGTTCCTCCGCTCCGCCATCTCCTCCCCTTCCTTCCTCCTCTCCGCCTCCCTCAACCTCCTCTCCCAATCAAACCCTAACCCTAGCCTTAACCCTGACGATCTCTCTGACCGGATCCGGGTTTGGATCCAGAACCTCTCATTCTCGCTCTGCAATGCCGCTGATGTCGACATCTTCGTCGCCTCCTCTCTCAACCTCTTCTTCTCAAGAAAGAAAGGAGACTCCCTTCTCCTTCCCAAGCATGACCTGAAGATCGCCATCGAGTCCGTGAAGATCGCGCTCGACACCATATACGAGAAACGGTTTGCCACTTTTGCCTGCAGCGGCCGGGATAGCGTCGGCCGCCACACCACCGTCTGCTACCTCAAGTCCTCCGTCAGTAACCCCACCTTGTGGTTCTGCCGCTCCCTTCGCCTGCAGCCGTTCGACCTCTGCCATGTCCACCGGCTGACAACTGCAATCGGAGAGAAGGTAGACGAACCGTAGCTGGTCCAGCCGGTCGAGTCTTTGTTCCGATCCAAAGTTGTGAGGATCGAGGTCGAAGGAGTTGGTAATGGCAAAGGCTTTCCTCAGGTAAGTTATGTTGAACTCAAATTCGTGCTCAAGTGTGAATTCTCCATTAGGTAAGATCCTTCTCATGTGCTGGCGACACTTCTCTGAATCTTTGATTTGGATTTCTATCATTAAAAGTCAAAGCAAGACGCCAAACACTTTATATTTGATCTGCACACCATGTTTTCGACTAATGGTCTCAGAGGAGTATCGATAGCTTGAGACACAAGGTTCTTGCCAATTCCCAACCCGACTCCGTTCTATCCTTGTACAGAGCTCATTCTGGTGCACCATAAAGGTCGTTAGTCGACATTGAAGTCAGTGGCTCCAACTGGTTGTGTCGAGCACCCCACGATGGCACTATCCTACGGTTGACGGCCGACCAAGCCTGACACTATAGCGACTGTCTCTGCTGAGAGTAACTATCTTCTCTGACGTCGATATCGGTAAGATTCTGGTATTGTTCTTCTGTCGATCATTTGAATCCAGTTTGTAAATGCTTGAACACAAAATGTTTGTAATAGTGTCACAGAGAGTTATCAATTCAAAGATCAGGGCGGTTCTTCACTGACATCGGTGAGCATTCTCTATCAAGTTACATCACCTTGCCTCATCTTCTCTGGTAAACGTTCTCATGTGCGAAGATTCGAAGCTGTTGTGCTAATCGTCATACGTCGACAGTAAGCAGTATCGGTGATACTTGAAACTCTGTTACGCTAGGCAAGGTAATGAAGAATTTCCTCGAGTCATTGAGTCAACTAATCCTTCTCTAGTATTAGGAAATGGAAGAGAGACTATGATAACAAAAAAAATAAAGGAGTAGATTGTGGAACTCGAAAGGAGAGAACTTAATAGTTAACACTATTAATTTTTTAGATAAAATTAATACTATTGATGATACGAAAAGATTGAACATAGAAGATGATTCTAATGCTATGTGGTGGTATATTTGTCAAACTCTATCAAGAAAGTAATAAAATAGATTCTAGGAGTTTATAAAGGCAATAGCTGGAATCCAAAAGAAAGTTCGTGGTTGAGCCATGGTTATCTGAATTCACTATATATGTAGTGTTCTGCGATCCGGGACACTCACTTTGGGAACACACATTCCACGATCCAGTATTAGAAAAGTTTTCTAAGATTAAAGAGCAGGGCCAGGCCTGGTATTGGATGTGAGATGCATTTTGATATAGTATATAGCATACAGTTTCTATTCATGATAGCATTTGGGGGATCCCTGAGAAAAGACATGAATCCCTGGTAGACATGAGGTAGATGTAGGTACAGTATACCATTTTCTACTGTTTTATACGTCAAATGGTGATCTATTTAAGGATGCTGGTTTCACCTTCAAGTCCAACATTTTGTGGGTTTTTTTCTCTACTTTTTTTTATAATAGTAAATATGACTGTATAAGATGGCTAGTTTCATTCATGTGGCACATACCTATTATAAGTTCTTGGCGAAGTAGCGAGCGAGTACATATTTTATGCATACTAATTTATTTATTTATCTATTTTTGTCACAATAATAAATATGGTCGTGTAAATAGTCTCCTTCATGTGTCATTTACCTATCATATGTTCTTGGCGAAGTAATGAGTACATATTTATGCAAAGCAAATTTACTTAAATTTGGTGTCATGATAGGATTTTTCACATGTAGGAGACAAAATTCTACTCTAGTCTTGATATTTGTGAATTAATGACATTGAAGATGATGTGTTATTGCAGCAAGAGTATATACGTGGAATCAGTGCATGGAATTTTAATCTAGAGGACTTGAAAAATTAGGCTGCTCTTGTAAGGAGGTTCACTTCTCTTCTTTTACAGAAATTCAGTAGTTTCATTTTTCTTCTGCCTAATACTTAATCCTTCATAGATAATGGAACTAATATATGTCCTTTAACCTTGTAGTTTGTTCTTTTTATTCTTCCAGATTCAGTCTTCAGATGGCAGCTTCAGTTTAGAAAACTTGGATAATAATCGTAGACTTAATGATAACAGTGACATTGTTGATTCTGAGCCACAGTGTTCATCTACAGAAAGGGTTAATCAGGCTAGTACTGCAACTTATTCAGAGATAACTATTTTCAAATTAACTTGTTATGAAAGCTATCCTCCATTACAGCTTCTAAATGATCTGAGATTTTCCTTGTGATTCAGGATGGTTTACAAGATCTTCAAGATTTTGAGGGTCCAAAAAGCAAGTAAGTCATCTCTGAAGTATATTATTTTTCTCAATTAAGTTATTCCCAAGTTAAGGGAACTAATTTTGCATTTGAAAACAAGAATATACTGGAGAGTTCATGTAAAAATTGAAGGTCCAAGTGATCCGAGGCACTAATTTAATTATTAGATATTTTTGAACTAGTGATCCTTATGTATTTTCAATCTTCGAACTGATGATTATTATGTATTTTTGACGCTCGGTTAGCAGGTATTTCAAAGTCAAATTTTTATTATAAGTTGAATATTAGCAAATTAGGACTTTCGTTTGTAATCTAATTCTTGGTTCCTATATGGCTTTTGGCTGAAGGTTCAAACTTGAATCTGGTTTGTAATGAGGAGTTAGTGTTTTTAGTTCCTCGGCTTTGTTGGTGGGCTCTGAAACTGGTTAACTTGTGGCGTGAGTTTATCTTGTATCAAAGAGTATTTTTATAATTGATTGTGATTAACGTGTATGATGTGGTAATCATATTAGATAGGAATAACGATGGACCATATTGTTGTTGTCCTTTTCTTCTAGAACAATGGCTGAAGAAATTCCTAGCAAAAATATGATTATTCCTACAAGTTCTGCTTCTCATCCTCCCATGACTATTTCTTACGTGAATATTCATCATGAACCTACCTCTGCTCCTATTGAAGGTAACAAGCTAAATTATTCTTCAAGGTCTCAGGTCATTCTGATGGATGTCCTGGGACATAAAAGTTTTGGTTATTTGACAGTAGAAAGTGCTCAGTCCGTAGAGATAGATGCCATCTACAATCATTGGAGGACTAAGAACATCGTCGTTAAAGGATGGCTGATCAATACCATGGAACCCGCGATGATGTGTTTATTTAATTTGTGGCTACTGAGCATGAAAGTTGGGATGCAACTAAGCAAATATAATATGACGGAGAGGATCGAGCTTTAATTTATGACATATGTTTGCTTACAAGCAGAATACACTCCATGTCTTCCCCCATATGATTGCTTGTGGAAGGAAATCTATGTAACTGATAAATTGTTTTTACATGGTATTGTTTCTGCTATGGTCAAGATTAAGACATAATATAAATTATTTTTTACACTGGCCTATAATTCTCATGGAAATCAATTTGAACCATGTTCGTATATGGGTACATCTTGGGGTAAATGACGATAGTGTTGTTGAGTTGATTGGAAATGTCTTTATTGCAGGTAAGTCTTGATCATCTCTCAATCACTCTTTTCATAATTATTGTATCACATGCATCTCCTTAATTCTCTTTGTAATTTTAGTGGTATCCTTCATAGCTGCACTTGCTTTTTTTATATATGGAGGAAGGTAAAGTTTTTGACATCAACCTATAATAGACTATCTCAATCCACAATGAGTGTTTTTACTCGATATGACTTGTTAATTACCAACCTATACACCGCCTACTGGACACTACTACCACTAGCTGCTGTCTAACTTACAGAATTGCACCGCAGTTCTCTGCAGTACCTAATACCCTTATGCAGGCTGCACCCTAGTGCAATCTAGGCACTGCTATAGAATCCTGAACCTGTCACTTACCTGAACTGCAGCACTAGGCTTCTGCTATGCAGGTTCCTTCCCCCAACCCACTGCACTCACCTGATCGCTGTAGTACTGCAGGCTGTACTGCTGCAATTCCCCACGCTGCAGTCATATGTCTGCTGACTGCTGCACTTTTATATGCCCTGCTGACCTGTATTATTACTACAGGAACCAGCAGATTGGTCTGTGCAAGACTGCACTACCCAATCTACAGTTCCTTTACCTACAGTCCACATGATTTGTTATATATAGCTATCACGGGATGCTGGTTGTTGCCGATCCAAATGCTCAAAGTATCTACTTTTTTGATCCGCTTGGTCTTGATCCACGTGATGACTTAAGATTATTAATTCCAATGTAAGTGTTTAGCTAATATATATATATATAATAGAATTCTTTACCAATTAGGAATCTCTATATGTCACATTTTTTATTGTAGGGCTTTTAAGATATGGTTCGCTCAACATGGGATGAAGTGGCAAATTCTAACATGGAACTGTGTGAATGTAAGTTTTAATTTATGTTTTATTTTTTCCTTGATTATTCGTGCTAGCTCTTTTAATTTTTTACTTTCTAATGCAGTGTCCTAAACAACCAAATAATACTGAAAGTGGTTACTATGTAATGAAATATATGAAGGACATATTCCAACTTTTTACTACCAAATTGGAAAAATTGGTAAGTTTGATGTTAAGATAATGATATTAAAGTAATACTGGTTTTATTGGTATAACATGTCGTCATTAACATAATAGTTGATTTTGTGTTTTTTTTTGTAGTTTGTTGGAAAGGATATTCCATCAAAGAAATTGATGAAATGAGAGGGGTGCTGGCCAAATTTATCATGGATATTGTTAATGAAGACAATATGTATTAAGAAAATTTTGGAAGTATTATTAATTTATATTTTGAAGTATGTGAGAATGAAGGATATTGTTTAGTTCATTGTCATGACTTTGAATAATTATGAAATAAAATATTTTTTGTTGGTGTTACATATTAGTTATCTTATTCTTTGTTTTCTTCAATGAGATATTGTATCTACATTTAATAGTTTTGAGCCGTCATTGTTGTACCTCGATAAAAGTAATCCTTTTATAATAATAATGTGTGCTGAGTTGTCATTGTTTTCAAATGTTGAAAATCATCTTTTCTATATATAGATGACGCATACAAGTCATCTTTTGTAAATAACAATGACGTATGTAAGTCATCATTTGTAAATAATAATGACGTTTGTTGAGATGTCATTGTTTTTCTATGATAAAAGTCATATTTTATAAATATCGATGACGCATGTAAGTCATCGTTAGAAAATGAAGATGACACATAAAAGTCATCTTCATAAACAAAGATGACGTGTGTTGAGTTGTCACTATTGTCTCATGATAGAAGTCATCTTTTGTAAATAATGATGACATATAAAAGTCATCTTTTATAATAAAGATGACGCATACAAGTCATCTTTCATAGATAAAAATGACGTGTGTAAGTCATCATTAGTAAATGAAGATGACACATAAAGTCATCTTCATAAACAAAGATGATGTGTATTGAGCTGTCCTTGTTGTCTCAGAAAAGAAGTTATCTTTTGTAAATAACGATGACATATAAAAGTCATCTTTTATAAATAAAGATGACTAATACAAGTCATCTTTCATAGATAAAGATGACGTGTGTCAAACTGTCTTTCTTTACTCATGATAAAGATGATGGTAACGTAGATGACAGCCATATAAATATCATCAATTAGCATTTTTGGCCGTCATTGTTAACCATTTTTGTAGTAGTGTCAGTAAGTGGCGAGGTACTGCCTCAAAGAGGTAGCACGGTTACATGGGAATTGGATACTATCGTGTAATTGCGTCTCTGATTATGGGCCGAAAGGCAAGCACGACTTGATAGGTTAATGTTGTTGGGTTGACGTTGTTGTTGCAATCACGGGATGGTCTTCAGATACAAAATATGCCAAGACGTCTGTCCTAAAACTGATTCTAAGGCAAGACTATAAAGTTAATACAAAGGGACTAAGTTGCACAAAGTAAATCAAACGTGTTGGTTTTGTATGGGTTAGTGAGGAGCTCATTCCACCAGTACAGTTGAGTATTGACACCCACACAGTTTTCATGTGCAGGCACAGGTAAAAGCTCATGGCATAGAGCTCGCTTGGATGCGTCGAGGCACGAAGTTCCTTGGCAATTCGTAGCGTGCGACCGCGTAGAGTCAAGACTTATACGGGACATAATGTATGGACATCGCCTTTCAAAGCATCCGCTGGTTCAAGACATGTATTGTGAGATGAGAGAGAGAGCTGAGTGACTTATAATGTGAGAAGAGTGAGCTTGAGTGAATTGTAACCTTGGCCTTGTGCCCCATTGTAATCTTTGTTTCAATATCAATAAAATACATCTTTTGAATGACTTGTGTTTTGTTCTAAAATCCGCTGGCATGTTCAATGTCTCTGCTTGGGACTTTTGTGCGACGATCCCGTCGCAGCCGCTGTAATCGGCCGTTATGGAACTCGCCTTACACGAGCGCAATCTAGGCTCGTACGGCATCACGCCTTAGCGAGGACGATCGCTCCTACGGTAGCGTGGCATGACAACGCCGTGGCATCGATAGGTTAACTTATCATACAATGACATATTCTTACTTAGGCATGAAGGAGTAAAAAGAAGAATCAGTCCTCCCACCTTAAATCGATACGCCTTGTTGTTTGCCAAGCCGATGCGGCTCGATTTTATATCTTTGTTGCATGGCCAAATCTTCTGACTTAGCGGTTCGAGCACTTCTTGTTTCATTGAACTACTCGATCGATTTCGGCCTACCGTGCCCAAGTCTTAGCCCGTTGCAAGACGGTGATTTACGTTTTATGGACCCGTTGCGAATGAGGCAAAATGTCGACCTCTAATATTTCAGCGTAAATGGATAGCCTGTACATGAAACCAACTAAAATCAATACTTGCATCGATTCAGACTTACGTCTTGGGTAGATTCGATTTCTTAGAATCATCGAGCCGACTCAACACACTTATCCTTCGGGGCAATGCGGCGCTTTGCATCGATTCAACTCGATGCATTTCTTTGGGACAATGTAACTCTTCGCATCGACTTAGAATCGATGCATTGCTCTGGACAACGTAACTTGTAGTACCCCGTCCCGCTCATTCAATCGGAGGAATCGAAACGCCAACGGCGTTCGGACTTAGCCTTGCAACGGCTGCTCGAAGACATCGTTCGATCGAGGCGACAGCTTGCTCAGGTGGGGTAGTTTCGGTAAACTTGCCTCATCTTAGCCTTCACATAATAAATCGTATATTTTCAACTTGCACAAGTAGGCTTGATAATAAAAGAGGCGAATCCACATAGCTGAAGGGAATAATTCCGACGGGGCGAATTGAGTTAGAATATGGAAAGGTCCAACGGTCGGCTTAGAGTTGGTGCACGACGTGCTTTGAAAATGACACTCGATCCTTCGTCCCATGGCTTGGGAGAAGGAAAGTTAGTTGAGTAGGCAAAGTTATGAACGTAGCCTAAGTCATAGGCGTCGCTCGCATAAATGTTTCATAAAGCATGCATGGTCCTATCGTCCAAGGCTTGGCATAGCCTTGGCTTGTCCCATGAGTTAAGTTGTATTACACGGCTTATGAGATAAGTCTAGGCACCGAAATGACTTGGTCGTTCAGAAGTCGAACGCATGTGTGGCACGTTTT
This sequence comes from Iris pallida, assembly GCA_029216955.1. Classification (NCBI taxonomy): domain Eukaryota; kingdom Viridiplantae; phylum Streptophyta; class Magnoliopsida; order Asparagales; family Iridaceae; genus Iris; species Iris pallida. The sequence continues at coordinate 12,182,370 of JANAVB010002395.1, read as the reverse complement.
CGAAATACGAGGCTTGATGCAGCCTTTGTTCGTCGAGTCGTTGTGCGTTTAAGTCAGGCAAGTTATGTTAGGCTATCGGAGTGGTAGCAAGCACGGTCCTACGAGTCCTACGGTTGGGTATAACCACATAGTCTTACGGTCTCGAGGCCTGTCATATAAAGTATGACTTGGGCGATAGCGTCGCGTAGAACGGAAGTCGGTTTGAGGCACGATGTACGGGCTTAGTGTTTAAGGCATGAACCACGGTTGATATAATGAGTTTTAGAGAAAGGACCATCGAATAGGTATTGAGTTGAATGAAATGATATGGTAACATAAAAAGAATACTCGCGACCGTGGGTCGTCGAGGGATCCCAAATGATAGAAGTCTTGATATTAGTTTGAAAGAGATGGTAACATTGGAAGAGGAATGACTGTGTGAGACGTCAGTTTGTGTCGAGTCTTGCATGGTCATTGGATAACTTGTCGACAAGGGCGATTTGTTTCCTCGGACGACAACCCGGGGCTACGGGACCGTTCCGGCCTAGGAGGAAACTGAGGGTGAATGTGAGCGGGATAGCTGAGCCGAAAGACAAGTATTCGGTGGACGCTAATCGGGGCTAGCTACTTGCGGTGACCGGTCCATCCTATACCAGCTATGTGTCCAAGATAGCTTGTCATGCTAGTGACCTCATATAGATGAGTCGGCACGAGTGACAATCCGCGAGTGTGCCTTTGGATTGAGTCGAGTATTGAGTGCACTATATCAAGGAGTCGAGTTGAATGTGTGTGTATAGTTTGAACAGAATGTTGGGCATAAGAAATTGGTTGCAACGTAGGCGACGTGCTTCGGTACGAGATGTGGCATTGAGTCTTATGTTATCGGCATATAAGTTGCATAGTTATGGTTTACGTTGTCTTGAGTTTAAGTCAGGAAACGTCGCAAGGCAAAGTTGGTCGATTGTCACTTAGTTCACAAGTTGGATAGGTCAGTTGATGATTTATTAGCGAAGGGCCGCGAGGCGGCGATATGATTGAGTCTCATTCGAGTTGCAAGACACAGCCTCAACAAGGACTTATAGTACGGTCACACGGTAATATAGTCTTATCGCATAGTTGCATCTCTGATTATGGGTCGTAAGGCAAGCACGACTTGATAGGTTAACGTTCTTGAGTCGACGTTGTTGTTGCAAGCACGAGATGGTCTAAAGACACAAAATAGGCCAAGGAGTCGGTCATAAAATTGATCCTAAGATAAGACTAGCAAGACAATTGATAAGAAGGGACTATGTTACACACAAAGTAAATTAACGTGTTGGTTTTGTATGGGTGGGCGAGGAGCTCATTCCACCAGTACAGTTGAGTACTGACACCCACATAGTTTTTATGTGTAGGCACAGGTAGAAGCTCGTAGCGCGGAGCTCGCTTGGATGCGTTGAGGCACGGAGTTTCTTGGCGATTCGAAGCGTGCGGCCGCATGTATTCAAGACTTATACAGGACATAATGTATGGACGTCGCCTTCTGAAGCATCCGCTGGTTCAAGACATGTATTGAGAGATGAGAGAGAGCTGAGTGACTTGTAATGTGAGATGAGTGAGCTTGAGTGAGCTTAAAAGACTTGTAATCTTGGCCTTGCGCCCCATTGTAACCTTTGTTTCAATATCAATAAAGAGTGTTTTGCAATGACTTGTGTTTTGTTTCAAATTCCGCTGCTATTATTCAATGTCTCTGCTTGGAACTTCTGTGTGATGACCCCGTCGCAGCTGCTGAAATCGGTCGTTATGGAACCCGTCTTGTACGAGCGCAACCTAGGCTCGTGCGGCATCACGTCTTAGCGAGGACGATCGCTCCTACGGGAGCGGGGCATGACATAATGGTACAGAGCACGGCTTTACGTCCTTGGACTTTCGATTGAATTCTTTAACTTTGTTGTTTCCGCAAACTCTGAATTGTTGCTTCCGTAAAGTTGATATCGTTGGTGCGCTCTCTCTCAAATGTCCCACGGGATGTCCATACAATAAGTCTATCTATTTTGCAAAATATAGGAGAACAGTTTTTGACAACAAAATAAAAAGATGGCTCGCATAAGCACGGCTGGCTAAGTTGGGCTGGACATATAAACCAAAGTTGCGTCGACCTTAGAAAAGTCGAGTACAGGAATTGAATAGTGTCGAACAATAATTAGTTAAACTCGATTGAGTAAAGTAGATGACTATCGATAAGGGTGCTATCGAGCGACGATAACGTCGGTGCGATATAGATGAGCGTGCTTGGAAGTAGAGGAATGGTTCGAACGGGATTCGAATAAGTCAATTTTGATTCGAATGATAGTTTTGAGAATTTGTTGAATGACTTCATTCCTGAGTGGTATATGCGATAGTCTCAGGAACGTCAATCGATCGATTGAGGATGCGGGATGTCGGTGAGTTTATCAGCAAGCGTCGCATTATGCAAAGCCTTAGATTGAGTGTCATTGAACAAGTTGTAGTCTTGAAGATTGTGACAAGTCGATTCGAACAACCTAAAAATGGATGCTCACGGAACATGTACGGAACTGAGGATTGCGCGAGTATGAAACGCAAAAATGATTGTGTAGGTGAAATCGAGTCGAGAAAAAGTTAAGGTGTAGCGAACGGATGACTTGATAAAGGAAATTGATATGTGGATCGCATATGAAAAGTTAGCACGACGGAAAGATAGCGTACATAAAAGGTTTGAATTTTAAAGTTACGCAATGACTCTGAGGATTGGAATGGATGTCGTTCGATGATTGAGTTAGCAAGAATGATGCAAATTGAGGAAATACGTTAGTCGATGACTTAAGATAAAAGAATAATAATCGAACTTGAATTTGAATGTCGAGGAGATTATCCAGTCGGATGATAGCACCATTCATACGATTCGAAATTGGTTGCAAAGGAAGATCGTCAAGTTACGCATATCGTCGATGGTATTGGGCCTAACAAATTGGTTGCAACGCAGGCGATGTGCTTCGGCACGAGATGTGGCATCGAGTCTTATGTTATCGGCATATAAGTTACATAGTTATGGTTTGAGTTGTCTTGACTTTAAGTCAGGAAATGTCGTAAGACAAAGTTGGTCGAGTGACACTTAGTTCACAAGTTGGATGGGTCAGTTGATGATTTAGTAGCGAAGGGCCGCGAGGCGGCGATATGATTGAGTCTCATTTGAGTTGCGAGGCACAGCCTCAACAAGGACTTATAGCACGGTTACACGGGAATGGAGTCTTATCGTATAGTTACGTCTCTGATTATGGGCCGTAAGGCAAGCACGACTTGATAGGTTAACGTTCTTGAGTCGACGTTGTTGTTGCAAGCACGAGATGGTCTAGAGACACAAAATAGGCCAAGGTGTCGGTCATAAAACTGATCCTAAGATTAGACTAGCAAGACAATTGATAAGAAGGGACTATGTTACACACAAAGTAAATTAACGTGTTGGTTTTGTATGGGTGGGCGAGAAGCTCAGTCCACCAGTACAGTTGAGTACTGACACCCACATAGTTTTCATGTGCAGGCACAGGTAGAAGCTCATGGCACGGAGCTCGCTTGGATGCGTCGAGACACGGAGTTCCTTGGCGATTCAAAGCGTACAGCCGCATGTATTCAAGACTTATATAGAAAATAATGTATGGACGTCGCCTTCCGAAGCATCCGCTGGTTCAAGACATGTATTGAGAGATGAGAGAGAGCTGAGTGACTTGTAATATGAGATGAGTGAGCTTGAGAGACTTGTAATCTTGGCCTTGCTCCCTATTGTAACCTTTATTTCAATATCAATAAAAGAGTATTTTACAATGACTTGTGTTTTGCTTGAAATTTTGCTGCTATTATTCAATGTCTCTGCTTAGGACTTATGTGCGATGTCCCCATCGCAGCAGCTGAAATCGACCGTTATGGAACCCGCCTTGCACGAGCGCAACCTAGGCTCGTGCGGCATCATGCCTTAGCGAGGACGATCGCTCCTACGGGAGCGGGGCTTGACATAACTCTCATATCGATTCACATCGATACATTTCATTCGGTCAACGTGACTCTTTGAGTCAACGTCTCAGCGTAATGCGCCTTGCGGAGCGGGGCATTACATCATGCATCAATGAATTATTTTTGATGATAAACTACTTTGTTCAAAATTGCTATTTGCAATTACAATAAATAGAATTTTTTTTTTATCTCTATAAATAGTATATGGGTTTGCAAAGACATTTGGCAGAACAAAGGTTTTTCTTTTTGGTAAAATCTAAATTCATATGCCTAACTTTGTTCTATAGAATATTTTAATAGTTCTCAAATAGATTAGAACTATTACCTAGATAATGTATGTATATATATATATATATATATATATATATATGTATATATATATATATATATATATATATATATATATATATATATATATATATATATATATATATATATATAAATATATATATATATATATATATATATATATATATATTTATATATATATTATAGCATCTAATTTAATTATGTTTATTGTTTAACAATTTTATTTAGATTATTATATGTGCACAATTTTGGTTGATTAGCACATGCTTTAGCATATGTAATTTTTTATGGTGTAACATATAATAAGGCATGTTGAGTGAGAAACTCATACTGCTTTATTTTATTTTATTTTTGTTGCTTTTGTATATCATTGGTAAAGTGCAAGGTTCATAACACCTATTCTAATTCCATGTTTTCTATTCCTGATGCACCACGAAAAATCTTTTTATTTAATATTATTAATAACTATTTAGTAGCCCGATGTCATGGATGATGACATAGAATTTTGTCAGGCTATGATAATTATGACTTTACATACAGAACTAGGTATTGCTACGCATCAATAATAAAATTTTACATCATTCAATATTAATTATGGAGTTTGCATCTAGAATATAATTTTGCAAAGTCATCGAAGTATAAATATATTGTTATGTGGTTATTGTATATGCAATATTTAATTTATGGAATTTTTTTTATACATGCTGCTATATAGTATTATCAAATATTTTCTTTTACTGTATTATGTAACTAAAATATATGTCAGACTTGGGCATACTGATAGCATCTTTATAATTCTTGTTTCTATAATTACCTTAAAATATTGTTAAATTATTTTAATGGTAAACAATATACATTGATGTGTCAGAATGAACAAGTTGTGCATCGGTTCAAATTATATTTTTGAAGACCGAATTGTTAGAGATGTTTATCTTTTCTTTTCTTTTTTTTGATATGATCTTTGTAATGTTATTTCTTCAAGTCAGAAGCATTAGAAGTTATGACATGTTAGAAAATGATCAAACATGCTAAGGCATAAGGTAAGTAGTACAAAGTTTTTCGCTTTATTATTCTAACTTGATGGTTATAAAAAAAATTTATTTCCAAATTCTTGGACAAAATTGGATGTCGGTGAGATTATAGAACTGTCTCAAAATAATGTACTAAATGAAATTTCTTCTGAAGTACTATTACTAAGCCGAAATAAAGAAGTATAGAATTGTTCCGATCAAGTGAAAGGTAATTTTTTTACATTTACAATTCACATATTCTATTTATTTTGATTACTAAGTTTAGTTGGACAAAATATGAAGTCTGTGAGCCATCATTCTTGGATTCAAAAGATAATAAATAATATTCTTTCGATTTACATGTTTGAACCTTAAATGACTATATTATCACAATATTAGAATTTCTAGTCGGAAAGAAATCACAACATTGTTCTGTCATAATATTTAGACAAACTTTATTTTTGCTTATATTTTGTAACGCTATAATTCTTTTGATTTATTCAAACAATTTAGTCACAAGAAAATAGTTAGTGAGATTGCAAATTCCTTTAAATCTAGAAGTTTAAAAGTTGAGATTATTTTGGGTACAAGCCGAAAGGGTCATTCTATCAACCGGATGTAAATAGCCCTAAGCGACACGGTACTTAATCGTTCTCCTGTGGACCTCCGCTAGCTGGGAATCGGCCCCTACAGCTAACCCAAATTAATCAACACTTGATAAACTAAAGATTTTTTAAGGTTGATTAGCAAAATCACTTAAACTATTATTCTAGTACTTTAGACTGTCACTTTTGTAAACGTGGCCAGTAAAGATAAATCTTTAGAGCCAAGACTGAAAGTTACTGTGTCTTACTTTAAGAGTTGATAGACTCATATGCGTTTTGGCTCATTATCTTATGGCTTATCTAGCAATTAGTGGAATCATACACCTTGATTCTGATGACACAGAATATGATTTAAGGGTAATCCAAACATCCGGCTTAGTTAAACCAACACTACTAAAATCTGTCAAATCAGCGACGCCTCAGGACGTCGCTAAATAGGAAAAATACGTCGCTAATATAGATTAGCGACGTATTTAGCGACGTTTGCACGTAGTCGCGATTAACCTAGTCGCTAAACAACAAAACGTCGTAATACGTCGCTATTGCGACGATACTCAGCGACGCGGACACGTCGCTAATTCAGCGACTACCAGCGACGTAAAACGTTATCATTTACCGACGCATCCTAGCGACGTTGAGCGACTTGACATGCATCGATGCTAACCTGGCTTGAGAGCCAAATGGCGACGTTCTGCGACGTTGCTACGTCGCTACAGTACCGACATATAGTGACGTTTAGCGACGTCTTACGTAGGGACGTTTAGTGACGATCAGCGACGGTATTCATCACAGTTAGCGACGTTGTGATACTTACTTAGCGATGTTACCGTCGTCGCTGGACGTCGCTGAGAGTCGCTGAACGTCGCTAATCTTGAAAAAAAAATAAAAAATACAGCATTTGCAGCATTCCCTGCAGCATTTGCAGCATTTGTAGCATTTGTAGCATCCCCTACACCATTAGTTACAACAACGATGGTGTGTATCACGAACACAGTATCAAACAACACAGATACACACAATCACGAACACGTTTGAAACACAATCTCATCAATCAACACAGATATATGAAAATTTGTAACAACAATGTCAAACATAATGGTCTACAACTTAATTGCCAAGTATGGGAACGAAATAGCTCAGAACACAACCCAAAATTCATTCTAGCATACATTAGTGTGAATCATCTATGTTCTGTACATATGGTGTAGTATATGTTCTTATCGTATCTAGTATCTGAAGAATGTAACAGAATCAAGATGAACACACATAATGTAATACTAAGATATCATCTACTACTACATAAGATATAGTGATAGGTTGTCGTATCATCATTTCCGAAGGATGAGGGTCGGAGGACAAATACTGCTCGAGTGAGCCAAAGGCATGTAGCCACTTCCCTTCCTCTCTCACGCTATCAACGTCACAACTTTTCTACCTCAAGTTCTGATCAAGCATCTTCCTTCTCCTCTCCTCCACTATGGCTTTGGACCCATCTACTCCTCCCTACTTCCCTTCTTCTTATTTGACTCTCTCAGCCAAAGGTATCTTCCTTCTCCTCTCCTCCACCATGGCTCTGGACGTCGCTGAGAGTCGCTGAACGTCGCTAATCTTGAAAAAAATAAAAAATACAGCATTTGCAGCATCCCCTGCAACATTTGTAGCATCCCCTATACCATTTGTTACAACAACGACGGTGTGTATCACGAACACAGTATCAAACAACACAGATACACACAATCACGAACACGTTTGAAACACAATCTCATCAATCAACACAGATATATGAAAATTTGTAACAACAATATCAAACATAATGGTCCACAACTTAATTGCCACGTATGGGAACGAATGGCTCAGAATACAACCCAAAATTCATTCTAGCATACATTAGTGTGAATCATCTATGTTCTGTACATATGGTGTAGTATATGTTCTTATCGTATCTAGTATCTGAAGAATGTAACAGAATCAAGATGAACTCACATAATGTAATACTAAGACATCATCTACTACTATATAAGATATAGTGATAGGTTGTCGTATCATCATTGTCGAGGGATGAGGGTCGGAGGACAAATACTGCTCGAGTGAGCCAAAGGCATGCAGCCACTTCCCTCCCTCTCTCACGCTATCGACGTCACAACTTTTCTACCTCAAGTTCTGATCAAGCATCTTCCTTCTTCTCTCCTCCACCATGGCTCTGGACCCATCTGCTCCTCCCTACTTCCCTTCTTCTTATTTGACTCTCTCAGCCACATATGATATCCACCTCAAGTGTAGAGGAGAAGAAGTAGACAGGAAGAGGAGGGGGAAGCAGCACAGCCGGCGGTATGACCCGGAGGAAGTACAGAGGTTTTCTTCAACATCCATAGGAGAACTATAAGGATATATCTTTTCACAACATATCACCTTGTCAAAGACCCTTAATGTGACAACCATGTTACCGCGGTGTCGGAAGACTAACATGTCATAATTTTCTAAGCCGTGTGTTTTGACATAATCCTCCAACTCTTTCCTGCTATGTAGTAATGCAAGATTACGCCATAGAAGGAAAGAGTTGGGAGGATTATGTCAAAACACACGGCTTAAAAAATTATGACATGTTAGTCTTCCGACATCGCGGTAACATGATATTCACATTAAGGGTCTTTGACAAGATGACATGTTGTGAAAAGATATATCCTTATAGTTCTCCTAAGGATTTGAAGAAAACATCTGTACTTCCTCCGGGTCATGTCGCCGGCTGTGCTGCTTCCCCCTCCTCTTCCTGCCCACTTCTTCTCCCATAACTCTATGTAGCTCCCCTTCCCGGATTTTTTTGAAATATTTTTATTTTATTTTAAATGGTGATTTTTAGATTTTATAAATAATTATGTAGTTTAGTATTACGGTAGATGATTTTAATCATGGTTGAGGATTAGAGTACAAGATGACTAGAAATCGTGGCACGGATAGTGCATGGACGTGCCTTGACTAGTGTATTAGCCATGGTAGGGAAGACCGGGCCATAGCGGTGTCCGAACTAGAAAAACCGGGCCAAGTTGCAGCATGACTTCCATAAATAATTTAATTAGATATTATTTTAATCTTGTTAACTTTTGAGTGATCCGGTTGTACCAAGTTAGCCAAACTGGACCCGAACTGAGCCCAAGCCCCTGTAGACATATAGCGCGACCAAAAACATCCATGTAGGTGTGCATTTATTATACAAGTAAATATTTCATATTTTATTTAGTGGGCTAGTAAATATGTTGCGACACATTGATTATATAAATGTATATATATAATATGTGTTATTGATATTAAATTGTTAATTATTTTATAATAGGATAAATATTCCTTGTGATGTACTTCTAGATTGCTAGGGTTTTATACCATATATATGTGTGTATGTATATATATAAATATATATTATTTATGTGTATTTGTATATCTATATATATTATATAAATTTGTGTACTTGTATATATATATATAAATATATTATATATGTGTACGTATATATATGTATATATGACATTGTGTGTACATATATGTATATATAAATATATATATAATATATGCGTATTTATATATAAAATATATTATACATATGTATATGTGGGTATATATAAGTACAAAAGCATTTATATGTATTTAAGTATTTATATATATATATAATATATTTATGTATATGTGTGTATATACATGTATATATATATTTATATATATATGTATTTAACTATTTACGTGTATGTATATACAAAATATATATGTATAGGGGTGTAACTATATATATAGGTATATACGTATATTGGTATCTTTATGTATATATATTTTTTTATATTGGTATCTTTATTGGTATATACGTATATTGGTATCTTTATGTATATATATATATATATATATATATATATATATATATATATATATATATATATATATATATATATATATATTTTTTGGAAACAAGAAATTTATTGACTAAAGCAGCAACAACCAGCCCCCAACAAAAGGGGCTGGACCACGACAAACAAAACGAAACCAGGTGCTAAGCCCACACCCGGGCAGCAACCGGACAAAGCAAAAATCAAAAAAGAAAAGGGGGGGCGGGCACGTGGCCAGCGGGAGGCAAGGGATCGAAAACTTTCGAAAATTCGAAAACCGAATTTTCAAAAAAATTTCAAGACCACGCGGGCCAGGGTACAGAACCCGGGGGGGCACGTGGCGCATCTGGACTGCGCGCGGGACCCGAGGGGACTGCGTCGCGCAAAGCCCGAGAGGGGGCGGCTCGAGGTCCTCGGGACTCCCCGAGCGCGGGGGCTCAACGCCGGAAGGCACCGCGACGGGCGTCGCCGGGCTGCTCCGCGCCGGTGGGATGCGACGCCGGGGACGGCGCGACGGCTCAGCGAGAAGAGGCGAAGCCGGCGCCGGGCAGCTCCGAGGCGGAGGAGGCAACGCCGGGGACTCCACGGAGGGAGGGGGAACCGAGGGAAAACACAGGAGGGCGACGCGTCCAGGCGGAGACGGCGAGGGGAGTGGGCGGGGAAGAAACCCAATGAGCCACCGCCACGGACGGGGGGAGTGGGCGGAGCTCCGGGGAAGTCACACGAGGACCGACGCCGGTGGCTTGGGCAGAGGCGGCTGATGCGACCGGGGGAGGGGTGTGGCACTGCGCCGAGGAAGCCACGGCGAGTCACTGCGAATGGGGGTAAGCTCCGGGAAGGACAGCACAGCACTGGAGGGCGACGAGAACGGTGAAAAGGGGGGAGAGGGAGGGACCCGGCTGGGGGAATAAGGGGGGAGGAGGCGCAGACGAGCGGCTCCGGCTAGGAGGAGGCACAGCCGAGCAGGGAACAGGGACCCTGGAGCTGCGGCAGGGGGAGACGGAGCTAGCAGGAGAGGCGCTGCCCCCACGCCGACGCGGAGGGGTGGCTGGCACCTCCGAGGGCGGAGGAGTGCCACTGAGTGGCGGCTGGCTGGGCGGAAAGGGGAATCCAGTGCCACCGGAGGGTGGACGGGTCCTGGGCGACCCAGTACCATCTAAGGGAGGAAGGGTCCTGGTGGTAGTAGGCTTCCGCCGCCGCCGGAGAGGGGGAAAACGCATCGGCAGGCTGGGCGACGGAGAGGGGAGGGGGCGCCGCTACCGAGGAGGAAGGAATCGCGGCGGGGGCGAGCTCTGGGGGGGAGGCCACCGGGGGCGGAAGGGAGGCGGGCGGGGGGCAGAAGACCTCGGCAGGGGGGAGGCGCCGGAGGAAGGGCGGGGCGGCAGAGTGGAGGTCTCCTGGTCCGGAAGGGGGTGCATGGGAGGCAGGACGGCCGGAACCTGTATGTCCCCCTGAGGCACGGCGGCGGTGATCTCCCGGAGGGGGGGGTGGTGGGTGGGGGGGAGCACGAGGGGGGGAGATCGAAGGGGGGGTCGAGCTCTCAGGGGGGCGAGGCGCGGCGGTGGAGACGGCAGCCGACAGGATCGGAGGCCCCGGGCCGAGAATGGAGGGGCCCGGAGCAGGCAGGGGGGCGGGCGCGGCGACGTCGACGGCGCCGAGGGCGACGGAGCCGCCGAGGTAGGAGGGAGAAGGAAGAACCGCCGCATGTTGGACAGACCCCGGCCGGCGTAACCGGGGGAGAGGAGATACCCCACGGTGGTGACCAGGAAGCGACCGATCGTCCGTCGTGAGAGGGGAAGCCGGGAAGTAGGGGGGATCTCGCCGGGTGGCGGGGCGCCGGTGAGCGGCCGGCCGCCTCCCAGGCGCGAAGAGAGCTCCGTCCCACGAGAGCCAAACCCAGCAACCTCCCAGCTCACCCAGGCCCAGCCCAGCCCGAGTAAAGCCAAGGCCAGGCCGAGCCTCAATCCTCCCCACAAGCAGGAGCAGCCATGGGCAAGCCTCCCCAGCAAAGTCGACTCTGTTAACCGTATATGTATATATGTAAATAGCGAGAGAGAGAGCCGAACAGTAGAACAACTCCTATCGAAACCCTAGCAGAATCATTGCACCATCCTAGAGCCACCACAGCGCCGCACCAGGCGTCGTGCACGCCTGCACGACGCCGGCGACCGGCCAGAGTGCCGCCGCGTGCGACCGACCGCGCGAACACAGCAGCGCATGCGCGCGCAAAGAACAGTGAACGACAGCCGCGCGCTCAACTTCGCGCGATATTTCCCGTCTACCCGATCGTCCGTTTCACGAACGGATTTTGCAGCTTTTGGAGACAGTTGTAATGACTTGGACTTTCTGACTTATTGATTGGAGTTACATTGTTGGTTCTTCGTGCAACTCCCAGGCAAGTATACCTTGCCTTCCTCTATAATTTTATTTATATGCATTTTCTTTCATTTTACAGTCTTTGGATTATTTATGGACATGTGCTTTTCATTTTATTTTCTGTGGAGTTGTTCTTGTTGCATATAGCCGTGTCCATGTTTGGCCTTGTGTTTGAAGTTGTTCTCGCCAGTACCTTGCTTGAGTCGTGTCATAGAACGAGTACATGTAATTGAACTGCTAAATCCTTGATATTGTTTCCTTGGCACCAGAGAGTCCACACTCGGGACGAGGGTGTTTTTCTTGATCTGTTTACATCCGTGAGTCCACACTCGGGACTAGGATGTCGATTATTTGCACCAGAGAGTCCACACTCGGGACGAGGGTGTAGACTTGACTTGACTTGACTTGCACCAGAGAGTCCACGCTCGGGACAAGGGTGTTTACATCAGAGAGTCCACACACGGGACGAGGATGTAGTATTTGCACCAGAGAGTCCACACTCGGGACGAGGGTGCCTTGCCGTGAACTAACCAGAGAGTCCACACTCGGGACGAGGGTTAGTACTAACCAGAGAGTCCACACTCGGGACGAGGGTTAGTGTTTAGTTCAAACCCGTGAGTCCACACTCGGGATGAGGGTTTGGTTTCTTCCATTGATCTCGTGATTATCGTTCATCCGGCAGTTCATTTATACGTAGTTGTTCTAGTGTTCGTGTTCGTCTTCGTGTTCGTGTTCGTGTTCGTAGTCATTTATCGTGTTCTTGTTCTTTCTTGTTTATTTCTTGCGCATGATAAAACTGTTAGATAGGCATGTATATTATGTATCTTGCTCTGTCCTCTGAGGACCTGATGATCTCCTCAGGTTTAGCGATTGCATGGAGTTAGCTAGTAGTTCTGGATGGCAGATGATTTGCGGTTCTTGCGGGATTCAGGTATCGTTATTATGTTTATTATCCGCTCGTGCTTTTATACCTTATCATGAGATATCATGTTTCTTGATTTCGTTTTAGACTCTTGTTATTTCCTTTAGAGTCTTATCGGACATATATGCTAGTGGACTGTAGACCACAACCCATAGTGTTCATTCATGTTTCATATTCTTATTGTGGATTGAGATATAGATTTGTTTACCATGAGTTGGCAGTATACCATAGCCTTGATAGCGTTTACGTATTCGAGTCGGGCTGGAGTCCGCTCGATGCATAGCTGGGCTTGGACACGCTTCGTATCCAAAAAACAGGTACGGGTCGTGATACTCTATACTTGAGGTGGATATCATATGTGGCTGAGAGAGTCAAATAAGAAGAAGGAAAGTAGGGAGGAGCAGATGGGTCCAGAGCCATGGTGGAGAAGAGGAGAAGGAAGATGCTGAATCAGCATTGTCTTCCAGATCATCCTTATCAAGGCATAACGGGCTGCTCAGCGTGCCCAGCTTCTTCAACTTCTCGCTGGCTGTAGAGTCGAAATGGGAACGGGTCCTTTTTGCCGGCCCGGAGCTCTGACTCGCACTCGTCGCCTCGCTACCGGTTTTCTCTCCTCCTCTGACGTGGGTCATAAGAAAAGAAATTTTGTACCTCTTATTCACATAAACATCATTGCCGCCTTATACTCGAGCCTCCTCGTCTGTGATGCTATCCAACTTCTCGGTGCCTATATTGTCACTCGAATCTCCCCTTCGACTCATATCGTCCTCTTCTTCGCCTGTCTTTTCGCTCTCTGTCTTGCAGTCATCTGCTATTACCGCCGACTCATTCGACTCCTTCTCCGAGTCTTCCTCCTCCTCCTCCTCCTCGGAGTCATCGGAGAAGGAGTCGAATGAGTCGGCGGTGATAGCAGATGATTACAAGACAGGAAGTAAAAAGACAGGCGAAGAAGAGGATGATACGAGTCGAAGGGGAGATTCAAGTAACAATGTAGGCACCGAGAAGTTGGATAGCGTCACAGACGAGGAGGCTCGAGTACAAGGCGGCAATGATGTTTATGTGAAGAAGAGGTACGAAATTTCTTTTCTTATGACCCGCGTCAGAGGAGGAGAGAAAATCGGTAGCGAGGCGACGAGTGCGAGTCAGAGCTCCGGGCCGGCAAAGAGGATCCGTTCCCATTTCGACTCTGCAGCCAGCGAGAAGTTGAAGAAGCTGGGCACGCTGAGCAGCCTGTTATGCCTTGATGAGGACGATCCGAAAGACAATGCTGATTCAGTTTTGCCTTCCTTGGATGGTATTGATTCTATAGATCCGTCTATAAAAGAGGAAGAGATTGGGAGTAGAGTGGACCCAGGGAAATAAGAGATTGGAAGCTGGGTCAATATCCATGAAGCGAAAGAGAGTCGAGGATTCTGATTTTGATGGCATAGATGAAGAGGTTCGCGACATAACGAGAGGGACAGGGAAGGGGGCAGATGAAGGATGGCTCAGAACACAACCCAAAATTCATTCTAGCATACATTAGTGTGAATCATCTATGTTCTGTACATATGGGGTAGTATATGTTCTTATCGTATCTAGTATCTGAAGGATATAACAGAATCAAGATGAACTCACATAATGTAATACTAAAACATCATCTACTACTATATAAGATATAGTGATAGGTTGTCGTATCATCATTGCCGAGGGATGAGGGTCGGAGGACAGTCAACTTTATCTACGGTTACATAGTTTTTGCCTCGCCAGTCGAATGGCTGCAGGGACCATGTCGTACCGTAGATTAATGCAAATGGAGCTGGGGCCAAAATACAGAAACCAAAATACAAAATACAGAATTAAATCCCTGGGTTCGCCGAAAATACAAAACACAGTTCTAATTCATATGTATTTTAAGTGTGAGAACGGATGGCTCAGAACATAACCCAACCGGAGAGGATACTCTGAGAGATCCATCTGAGTATGACGTATACTCTGAGAGATCACCTTTACAAGAATGATATCAGTAGTGGGATTGAGTGTGTACGTCCTACTCAGATGGGTCTCTCACCGTTACTATTTTTTTGACAGCATGGTGGATGTGCTCCGTCAACAGATTCTTGCTCCGAGCCAAAACTTTGCCCCGGAGCTCAAGTGGACATCCTTCGTGTAGAGCTCGAGTGAGAGGTTCCTGACAGCATGGTGGTCTCCTTTGTTAAAGTATCCGTGCTCGTCCCACAACCAATGTGTGATGAGCACGGATACTTTGACAAAGGAGACCACCATGCTGTCAGGAACCTCTCACTCGAGCTCTACACGAAGGATGTCCACTTGAGCTCCGGGGCAAAGTTTTGGCTCGGAGCAAGAATCTGTTGACGGAGCACATCCACCATGCTGTCAGTAAAAAATAGTAACGACGAGAGACCCATCTGAGTAGGACGTACACACTCAATCCCACTACTGATATCATACTTGTAAAGGTGATCTCTCAGAGTATAAGTCCTACTCAGATGGATCTCTCAGAGTATCCTCTCTGGTTGGTTGTCGTATCATCATTGTCGAGGGATGAGGGTCGTAGTACCAATACAATCCAGAGATTGACACAGTACTAATTCATATATGTAGTCCAATACAAATAGTCTAATACAAAAACAACCCAATACAAATAGTCTAATACAAAAACAACCCAATACTAATAGCTAATGAGAACCACGCAGCTTACGCAAACACTCAGTGATACGATCACGCAACCACCTCGAAAAAGTAAGATCTTTGGCATGATGAGAGATGTCGTCCCTTGCAAGTGTTGCATGAATAGAACTCCCGATCTCACTAGCTACCGGTGCTGGATGAATAGAACTCCCGGTCTCACTAGCAACCGGTGCCACTTCCTCCTTAACTGCAGGAGGAGCCACCTCAGCATTCACTGTTTCCCTCAAATGACGTGCCGCTCCTCGGGTCATGGGTGCCATGTGGTAAGATCGATAGTCACAAATAGTATAATTGTAACATAAGCAAGCTAACTAAAGGAACCATCATATAATTTGAGTACATTTTCGAAAGCAGATAAAGTATAAAAAAATTGATTTTTTGCCAAGTGTGAGAACGGATGGCTCAGAACACAACCCAAGATTCATTCTAGCATACATTAGTATGAATCATCTATGTTCTGTACATATGGTGTAGTATATGTTCTTATCGTATCTAGTATCTAAAGAATGTAACAGAATCAAGATGAACTCACATAATGTAATACTAAGACATCATCTACTACTATATAAGATATAGTGATAGGTTGTCGTATCATCATTGCCGAGAGATGAGGGTCGGAGGACAGTCAACTTTATCTACGGCTACATAGTTTCTGCCTTGCCAGTCGAATGGCTGCAGGACTATGTCCTGATCACGATATCGTACCGTAGATTAATGCAAAGTCCTTGTAGCAAATGTCGTACATAGATTTCTACCTCGCCGGTCGAATGGCTGTAGGGAAAGTGTCTGACTTGGTGTATCTCACCATTTTTCTAAACCTATACACACCCTTGCCCAAACCATTTATTTCAGCAGGTAAAACATTCCATGTTACTCAAGTAACCTGTCGTGCAACATTTGGTGTCAACAGCATTCCTTGTTAATTGTAACATGCATACTATCATATCCCAACTCTACCAAAACCTGACCAACATACCCTACACTAATCATTCCATATTTCAATAATGTCAGTGAGCTAAATCATACTCAACTGTAGAGAATACTTAGGAGAAAACTCATTCACAAGATTAGTATCCATCCTTCGTGACATAGCTGAAATTTTATAGGGCTCGATAATAATTATTAGTCAATTTATTCATCAAAATGCCCAAAAAACTCCCAATATCAGTAAATAGGGCTCAAACCCTAAATTAGAATTCGAATCCAAGCAAAACATCAAATTAACAGTTGATATGCCCAAAAAACTCCCAGTATCAGTATATAGGTGTCACACTATGAGTCTCGTGTCCACACAGTGGGACACGACGTGTCCAAACCAACAAAATAGGTGTCACACGAACTAGAAGCGAGTCCACGCTCTCGTGTCCCCCGCAGCGAGTCCACTGTGAGTCTCGTGTCCCCCGCAGCGAGTCCACGCTCTCGTGGACACGAACTAGAAGCAAGAGAGAGAGCTAAAAGACGAGGAGAAACTGGAAAGCGGGGACAGGGGATCACCTGAAGAGGAGCTACCTGAGGAAGGAGGAAGGGGAGAAGGAGGAGGCCAGAAGAGGGAGATCGCTGGAGGAGCACCGTGGAGGAGGAGGCCGGAGGAGGGAAATCGCCGGAGGAGCGTCGCGGAGGAGGAGCGCGCAAAAAATTGGGGGGAAAATTTGTGAATGATCGAAAAGGAAAACCTCGCCGCCTATATAAAATATTTAGCGACGTCCTTCTCAGCCGTCGCTAAACGTCGCTGATATTTAATAAACGGCGATGCTACTTAAAATGCGTCGCTACACGTCGCTATATCAGCGACGTGTACTGACGAACTTGCGACGTAGATTCCCATTTAACAAATTATAGCCGCTAGACGTCGTTGTTGGCGACAAACAGCGATGTCTTAGATAAACGTCGCTAAACCCCCAAATATTAGCGACATTTTATCTTGGAGTCGCTAAATACGTCGCTGATATGACTTATTTTGGTAGTGCAAAGATTCCTAAAGAAATGGATTATTATTGGTTTCATAGAATTCTTAAGTATTTTTCTAAGTCATTGTATGACATTTTCTTCGAATATAAAGACACTAAAGATCACTAAGATCCAGTGTAAGGTTTTATCTGTGGAACAACTTTGATACTCATAAGATGATAGGTCCATGTGACAAACTATCATAGCTAGGAGTATCAAAGAACTTGAAATTGTATATTTAACCATAGCTTGTACTAAAGCTGAATGGATCATATATCTTACAGACCCAAGCCTAAATTTTACTCTTGCTAAGACTTCATGAAGTATTGAATAGATTAAGCATCTTATTATGCAAATACATGATATACATATTCTGTACCTATCATTTTTATCAATCATGCTAAAGAACTGCTAAAGCATGATCTTGTGAATTCTCTAAGATGAATAGGTACTTGTAGCTGCATTTCAAGACATTAAAAGAGCCTAAAAGGCAAAAATGTGGTTCTTGACTATAAAGTCATAAAGAACTTTATAGATCTCTTGACGAAGAGTCTGTTTAATCTTGACGAAGAGTTTTCTAGAACATTGATCCTAGAATCATTGAGGGGGATGGGGTTAAGCCCATAAGTTAGTCACCAGCAGTAGCAACCCAACCGAGTCTGACTGGGAATCCCAAAAAGTCGGTTCAATGGGTACACTACACCAAAATGCATGTATTGTAATGGTCTAAACGTGTTACAAAAATTAATTCTAACGGGTAAATTCCGTGAGTATATAGGCGTGGGTAATAATACTAACTGCCTTTCTAACGGATCCGGTCCGTTAGTATTTTAATTATTCTAACGGGTATAGCCGTTAGTGATTATATTTCTAACATGCATATAAATATATGTATAATTGAATAGTAACGGACTCATGCCCTTAGTATATTTAGAAAATATAAAAAAAATTACAATATCTTTTTTTAATTTAAACCTTTTATTGATAATATTTAATCATTGATTACCAACAAAATATTATACCTAAACTCACCCATATATTATATATCAACCAAATTTCAACCATATATACATTGATGACCATGGATCCAAAAATTTACAAATTTCTCAATTATCAAAAGTACAATATTGTATATCTGGATTCAACCTTATATACATTGATAATCACTAATCATTACACATATAATGTTTAAATAAATAAATCCTTTGAGAAAAATAGTGCATACATACACAGACCAATCATTCATAACATAGAAAAGGCCCAACTCCGCAAGTAAACTGTAACAACATATGCTTCTGAGTTTGTCTTCGAGAGTGGCTTCTGAAGGAACTCTGCAGCCCCAAGCTTAAAAATTTGAAAGAAAAAGAGATTGGTTCAAAAAGAGTTACATTGTGCTTAAAGTCGATGATAATTAGAAAAAATATTGCACAATAAGGATTTGACGCATACGAGAATTTCGTTAGGCAATCCAATAGTATTTGTGTATAATGGTTGCTGCATCAAAATATAATCTATATGGATTGATCAGCTTAATAGTTTACAAATACAACAATATACCATGTGCTAACATCAGGAGAGCTTGAACATTCAGCCAACAAGGAGACATTACTTTTACCATCCATTACATCAAGATAAAATCAGAGCAACCGCCAATAATTCGAGCTTCTCGCATAGAAAAACAAAAGGATAAGAAATTAGAAAGAAAAATAATAATTGGGAAGATACATCAATATGAATCATTTCAAATATTAGGTTACATGATTACCTCTTCAGGATCAGTGTAGTCAATCCCATCTGCCTTAGATAAGGCAGATGACATGCTCCAGTAAGCGTCCTGAAAATATTATCATTTAGAAGAACACTTAATGCTGTAACGAAAAAGGAAAATGGCAAATCAAATAAAAACAGGCGTCAGGGTATAAAAGTAAGACCTGTATTGCTGTAATACGATCATTAGAGACTTTATTTGACAAGATATCAAGAGATTTTCCATTCTTTTCGAGTGTAATAAACCCTATTGTATCATTTACTGTTAAAGGACCTTCTTTGCACCCTCAAGAACAAAACCCAATCAAGATTTACATAACTAAAACACAGTTGCATTTGCCACATTTATTATTACAAGTTGTAGCAGAGAATCCTATGCCTCATAGTAACTAAGGTCATTATAGACAATCAAGTTGGAACAACCATCCAAGGTGACAAAATTCGCCTATGTTAGATTTCATCATCTACAGTCAGTTGTATTGGATTTCATCATCTACAGCCTAGTATATGAAAATGGTACCAGTACCATAAGGCTCATGCTTACTCAGAGTCTGGGGAGGGCAAGTTGTACACAGGCTTACACCGATACATATATAGAGAGGTTGTTCAAAATTGCTGCTAAATAAGGATATATTCAGCAATAAAGTTACAAGGATAAAACTTGATATATTCATATTTCTCTAGATGGCTATTTTAACAAGGAAAAAAAGTACTCAGGACGAGTTCATCGTAACATATATCAAATTCGTAATAACCTCAAGAAGACTGACCTTATAGTTTCCATGTGATGGCCTTCTTTGCCAAGCATTTTGATTTGGGTAGAGAAGCATACACATACTGAACTTTCATGGACGGGAATTCATCTTAGTCTTCCTCAATAAATGATGCAACCTCAGGGTAGAACATGAGCTTTCTCATGCAGACTTCTAATATAGCACTTGAAAATGTAACCTGCAGCGGCAGTTAACCCAAGCACAGTATCAATCTAAGGCTATGATCTGCAGGACACCTCTAATATTTGCCACTCATGCATCCTTCTAGGTATGACACTAGTTGTGTTCTCTATGAACCATAAAATGTCTCATTAGATTATTCTGCCCTAATTGAGCAAATATAACAAGATTTCAATATACTTGCCCACTTTCATATATATTTTCTTAATATTGAACACAAACTCAACTAGATGTGTTCATATTTAAAGGGGTAGCTGTCACGACCCGCTATCCAAATTGTTGGGCCAGGCCGAGTCATGCCCAGCCTACGTTTGAGATAAAACGTAGTAAGCTGTTCTAAAGACAACAGAATAAGACTAAAATGTGCTAACAGTTCTATAAGTGAATAAAAGTCATAAATGCTCCAAACACAAAAGTCGTATCATATAGTAAAATGTCCAAAGTACAAGTCTGAAATGTAAAACTGGATACATGTCCAGTTACAAAATATGTAGCCTAATACATGACTACTCTCAAAAGTCTAAAGCAAAAAGATAACTAGGCGAGGTTTCCCGCAGGAACATCCTCGTAAAGCAAAGCCGGGTCCTCGGCAGTAACTCCATAATATGTGTCGCAGAGTAACTCTTCCTCAGTAAGGACACCTACAACGTTATCCTGTCAGGACGGGAGCAAGGACTGAATCTAGCAAACTAGCATATGAAACATGAAAATGAACATAAGAGGAAATAACTGGAAATATGGCATCACACAATCTATCATGGCAAGAACACATATGTCATAGAGACAGATGTATATGTAATGTTTAAAACTGTAGCAGGTACGTGATCGTCAATAGGTATAAAATGTACTGTGGTACAAGTATATAAAATGTACTTCCGTACAAGTAAAACAAGCGATAGAGGTACATACGTACAAATACAGCTGGTGCACCTACGACAAGGTATACATATGAAATGTCAACCTTGCGCGGTACGTACGTACGAGTAAGGGGGCATGATCACGTACACTACTAACAGTTTCCCCATAACCCATATTCTAATCATGTGAGAGATACATAAAGATTGTTCTAAGCATGGTAGTAATAGAAAGTACAACATGTGATATTTTAACTTGCTACCCCAAGGATCAGCATTTAACATGGTTGGATTAGCAGTTCATTTATGTAACAGTATATAAAGTTTGTAGAAAGTACTTGCCTCTAGCAAAGCAAAACAAAACAAGCTACGATAAAAGTGCTATAGATGTCCGGTAACTCGTCACTGTAGAAATAAATGCAATAACTTAGTTTTTACACTAAGCTAAAACGCTAAGACACTAATTGGTGAAACACGACTTGTGACTGGGCACCTAGCCAAAATGATAACTCTGGCATAGGAGACCAATGTGGGGTGACACACTACTTTAACTAACTTTCTAGGGTCTTTACACTAGTGAGGGGTGAGGTTCAACACGGCTAAAACTCAAAGTAACACAAAAGTTACAAGTCATAATTAATCAATAAATAAATCAAATGACCATTATATTTTAACAATTTTTGAGATAGACAAAAAGCTTAATTTTTACATAAAATACAGTACCAAAATGATCCTTGTTAATTATAGAAATTTATTATAATTTTTTCTGGGATTTATTAACCAGTACAAGTATTTTATAAAAATCAGTTTTCCTAAGTATATAGAAAATAAGTTTTGGTTTCATATGCCAAACTAGTGGCAAACTGTAAATTAAATACTACAAAAATATACTAAATTAGCTAAATTAACATAGTATCTAAATACTATTTTTCTAAAATTTCAACAGTACTTTAAGTATTTTTAGAAATCCAAAAACAACATTGACACAATTGAAATTAAAATAATTAATTATCTGCGTATTTTGTCCATGTATATAATTTGAACCAAAGTTCAAATACAGGACCCAAGGCCATGAATCAAGTCCAATATGACGTGTACAGGTCTGATTGTGTGAAAACATATTGGGCCCAAAAACAATGCTAGGCTTGGACACCAAATGGTTGCAGTAATTTAAATACACCCAAAATACAAAGTGATAAAGTGCAAAATAAATATTAATATTTTAATAAGGCAAAATTACATAGTAGTTAATATGATAAGTATATTACATAGAAAAATAACTTACACTAAGTATAGTGAAATACATAATAAAATGGTGTACATATCTTATAATATATATACACATAAATATATGGATATTTACATGATGGATATATATATGTTAAAAATTACATATATATATATATATATATATATATATATAGATATTTATTTTTTTTTTTTTTTTTTTTTTTTATTATTATAATATATATATATATATATATATAATATTATATATATATATATATATATATACAGATATTGTATATATATACATATAATAGCATATATATATAATAATATATATATATACACAAGAAAAAAAAAACAAAGAAAATATACATATATACATAGTGTACATAATACATATATATATCCATACAAAATAATAAGGTACTAAAAATGAGTATATATATATATATCTATATATTCTATATATTTATATATATATATATATATATATGAGATAAAAATATAATATATATATATATATATAAGATCTATATTAATAATATATATATATATATATTGTATACATATATACATATAATAATATAATATATAATATATATATATACACAAGAAAAAAAAACACAAGAAAATATATAATATATACTATGTGTACATAATACATATATATACTACAAAATATAATAAAGTACTAAAAAATGAAGTATATATATATATATTAGATATATATAGATATATATATATATATATATATATAATATATATATATATATATATATATATATATATATATATATATATATATATATATATTATATATATATATATATATATATATATACAATATATAAAAACCAGCATATATATATATATACTAGTCATAAACCCGTGCCCATAGGGCATGGTTCATTTAAGGTATTCTCCCTCAAAATCTTGGACCCCCAATTTTAAACGAACAATAATAATTTTGTGGCCCCCATCAAAATATTAAATTCCAACCACTGCTAGATGTGAATTTTCTTTGGATTTCCCATAAACTCCACTCTCAATAATGCTCATCACAACCATATGAGGCCCCCATCAAAATATAAATTCCAACCATCAAATATAAATCTCCATCTGGATTCCCCATAAACCCCACTCCCAATAATGCTCTTCCCATAAAAACCCCACAACCGTTGATTCACCAAGATTAAATCCCAACCACTCTTTATCTTGGCACAGTCAGCCCTAGGATTCAAAAACCTTTGTGTTTGTATAATAGAGATATAATATAGTATATATAATAATACTATATATATATACAAATAATGTATACATATATATAGATATATAAATATATATAAAAAGAAAAAAAAAAGGAAAAGAAAAAGGAAAAGCAACAGGGGCTCGAACTCGAGCCAAAGAACGGCGGGGGGAGGGGGGGGTTAAGTCGGGTCGGGCTGGCCAGGGGGTCAGCCCGAAGCTTGTGTTAAAGGTTAGGTTTTGGTTTATTTATTTCTGTTTTAGTTAAAAATAATAATAACCCAAAATATCAACTCTGTGTCCTGACTGTTTGGGACACAGAGTCTACGGTCGTCTATGCACGACACGTACAAGTCATGAAAGCGGGTCCAAGCACAGCGTTAGGTTCGTCAGTCTGGCGAGTCTCGTGCGTGAAAACGAGACACGCACGACACGATTCAAGTCCTGTTAATTACGTGTCCGACGGTTGATGGGGGTTTTTCGAGAGCCGTGGACGGCGGAAGAAGGCGAGGGGGCAGTGGCGTTCGGGTGGCGATCGACTCGCCTCGTCACGGCGCGTCGGCGGATGGTGGTTGGGGGCGGTGGAAGTCGTCAGGAAGCGGCGCTAGGTAGATGGCGGAGTTAGGGTTTAGACGAACGGTTGTGGGTGGCTGGTTGGTCGGGGATGGTCGAAGTTAGTCTAGGGCTAGGGTTTAGGGGTCGGGGAGTTTTTATAGAGGACTTAGGTCGGTCGGGCTGGCCAGAGTCGGCCGAGAAACAAAAGCGGGTCGTTCGGCGTGACGGTCGTCGGGGGTGGGTGAGCCAGAGGAGAGAGATCGTGGGGGGGGGGGTAGGGTTTACACTTAGGTCCCTGGTAGTTTAGGATATTACAAACAGGTCCTAACAGTGGGTAAGTGTAATTAATAATTTGCATAAATGAAATATAATCAATTTACAATTTGCAAACTGATATATTAACAAATTAATAAATTACATAATGATATAAAAACAATTTTAATATTACAAAATATATTAAAACATTTCTAAAAATTACAAAAAGATATTAAAACATTTTAGAAAATTGTAAATTGATATTTTAGTATTAAAAACTCATTTAAAATCATTTAAAAATTCTAGAAAATTCCTAAAAATCATAATAAATATTTTAAGGCTAAAATTGACATTAAAAATTAATTAACACTAATTAAAATGAAATTTGAAAAACATGGGCTTACAAGTCTTCCCTCCTTGAAAAATTTTGTCCTCAAAATTCACGAGGATTGAAGACCCCTACAATATTCTAACATAGCAAGCAATACAATAAATGACTAAGGCTATGATCGAAACTAACCTCTAAGGCATCAAGCGGGAACGGGTGGTTCCCTCGCAGCGGTTGGATCGAACAAGTAAGGGTATCTCTCCCTCATGTCCGACTCCCTCTCCCAAGTAGGTTCACCTGGGAGTGACGGCTCCAAGCTACTCGTACTAGGGGTATAACCTTGTTCCTCAGCCTCTTCTCTCTCCTGTCTAATATCTCCATTGGCTGCTCAGAAACTGTAAGGCTCGGTCCGACCTCCAACTCTGAATGATCTAGCACATGACTGGGGTCTGGAACATATCTCCTCAGCTGAGATACGTGAAAGACGTCGTGAACTCCTGCTAGGTTGGGTGGAAGTCCAATCCTGTAAGCTACCTCTCCGATCCTGCCAAGTACCTCGAACGGCCCGATGTATCTGGGGCTCAGCTTCCCTTCTCGTCCGAACCGGATCGTCCCTCTAGTAGGTGATATCTTCACTAGCACCATATCACCGTCTGCGAACTCCATCGGCCTGCGACTAGCATCAGCCCAGTGTTTCTGCCTATCCTGAGCTACTCTGAGCCTGTCTCTGATCATCCCAACTTCTCTGCTACATCCGTGATCATCTCTGGCCCAAGCATAACTATGTCTCCGACATCATCCCAAAAGAGCGGTGTGCGGCATCGTCGTCCATAAAGCACCTCGAAAGGAGACATACCGATACTGGCTTGGTAGCTGTTGTTGTATAAAAACTCTACCAAGTACAGATGGCTCTCCCATGATCCTCCGAAGTCCAGAACGCAGGTCCTCAGCATATCCTCCAGTGTCTGTATCATCCTCTCGGACTGCCCATCTGTCTGCGGGTGGTACGCCGTACTGAACTTGAGCCTACTGCCCAACTCCTCCTGCAAGCTCCTCCAGTAGTGGGATGTGAATCTACTGTCTCTGTCTGACACGATGCTCACTGACACTCCGTGTAGACGAACTATCTGCTGCATGTATAGCTCCGCCGACTTCTCGGTGGAAAGCCCCACCTTGAAGGGTATGAAGTGCGCACACTTCGTCAGCCTGTCCACGATGACCCAAATGGCATCCTTCCCTCCTTGGGAAAGAGGAAGCCCTGAGACGAAGTCCATCGTAATATATTCCCACTTCCACTCGGGAATGGGTAACGGCTGTAACAAACCAGCTGGCCTCTGGCTCTCCGCCTTGACCTGCTGGCAAACTAGGCATCTCGAGATGAAACATGATACATCCCTCTTCATCCCGTGCCACCAAAGATGTTCCCGCAAGTCGCGGTACATCTTGTTAGCACCAGGATGAATAGAATATCTCGATCGGTGCGCCTCCTGCAAAACTGCCTCTACCAGCACTCCCTTCGTTACGCACAATCGGCTGCCATGCCTCAAGGATCCATCATCTGCTATAGTGAAGTCATCCAGCAATCCTGCCAATGTCTGGGCTCGAAGTCTGCGAAGGCTCTCATCTGTAGACTGTGCCTCCCAGATCTGCTCCATCAAACTTGACTGAATGTCAAGCGCCATCATCTGTATCACTGATCCTGGCCGAACTAGCTCGATACCGAGCTTCTCCAGATCCTCCCGCAAATACCGATCAATCATCAGGTACCATGCCATCGGATGCCTGCTCAGCGCATCCGCCACCACATTTACCTTCCCAGGGTGATACTGTAAATCGATGTCGAAGTCCTTCATCAACTCCAACTATCGTCTTTGCCTCATGTTCAGCTCTTTCTGTGTGAACACATACTTCAAGCTTTTGTGGTCAGTAAAGATTTCCACACGCTCTCCGTATAAGTAATGTTTCCATAACTTGAGTGCAAAGATCACCGCAGCTAACTCTAGGTCATAGGTAGGATAATTCTGCTCATGAGTCCGCAATTGCCTAGATGCATAAGCAATCACTTTCCCATGCTGCTGTAGGACACATCCTAGCCCCTTACCAGAAGCATCGCTGTATATGGTGAACCCTCCAGAACCTGAAGGTAAAGTCAGAACTGGAGCGGTCGTCAGCCTCCTCTTCAGCTCCTCAAACGCTGCCTGGCAGTCCTCTGACCAGATGTACTCTGCGTCCTTTCATGTCAGCTTTGTCATGTGTTCAGTTATCCTAGCAAAGTCCTGGACGAACTTTCTATAATAGCCTGCTAAACCCAGAAAGCTCCTGATCTCTGAAACTGACGTCGGAGCCTTCCATGTCTCAACTGCAGCAATCTTCCTGGGATCCACCGAGATTCCATCTCCAGTGGCCGAGAAACTCCACTCGGTCTAAAAAGAACTCGTACTTTGGCAATTTGGCAAACAATCTCTTCCGCCTCAGAATCCCCAAAACTATCTGCAAGTGCTCTGCATGCTCCTCCGACGTCTTCGAGTATATCAGGATGTCGTCGATAAACACTACGACGAACTTATCCAGATACTGGTGAAATGTCTTATTCATCAAGTTCATAAAGACAGCTGGCGCATTTGTGAGACTAAATGGCATCACCAGAAACTCATACTGCCCGTACTTCGTGTTGAACGCCGTCTTCTGGATGTCTGCTGCCCTAACCTTCACCTGGTGGTACCCGGATCTCAAGTCTATCCTGGAAAACACGTTCGCCCCGCTCGACTGGTCGAAGAAATCATCTATCCTGGGCAGAAGATATTTGTTCTCGATGGTGATGGTATTCAACGCCCAGTAGTCAATACACAATCGGACTGTACCATCCTTCTTAGGCACAAAGAGCACTGGCGCTCCCCATGGAGAAGCACTAGATCGAATGAAACCCTTTTTCAATAGGTCATCAATCTGCTCTTTTATCTCTACTACCTCCTTGGGATTCACTCTATAGCAAGCCCGGGATACTGGTGATGAACCCAGCACTAAATCTATAGTGAACTCCACATCTCTGTCAGGCGGAAGCCCTGAAAGTTCCTCTGGGAATACATCCATAAACTCCCTAATGATAGGGTGTGGCGGTGCTACGTCCCCAAATGTCGCACAACAGTTCGGCTCTAGGCTGATCTCCGGCCCTGTCCTCCTAACACTGAATGGTGCCGTACCTGGGGGACTGAACAAAATACTACCCTCATGATAATCTATAGATGCATGGGCATAGCTAAGCCAGTCCATCCCCAATATGATATCATAACCGGGGAGTGGCATCACAAAGAATCGTCCCCTGAACTCTCTCCCGGCTATAAAAATAGAACACCTATAGATAGATCTAATAGGCACTGGTCCTCCTCCCGTCATCACTCTACTAATCTCCGCAATAGGTGAAGCTACTAGATGGTGTTTATGTATAAACTCTAATGATAGGAAGCTATAAGATGCACTAGAATCAAACAAACATAGAGCTAAAAAAGTATGCAAATAAACATGACCTGTAATGACGTCAGCTAAGTAATCTTGCTCCAAAATCTGCTCTGGCTCCGGCTCAAGGGCTAGGCTATAAACCTTCCCCTGAGGTCCCTTCTGCTGCTGCAGATGCTGCCCAAACCTCTGCTGCTGAGTCGGAAGCGGTCCTCTAGGTCCCTTGGCTACTGGGCATTCCCGTATCATGTGGGTGGCAGACCCACAAACTAAGCACTGCTTCAACCTCTTCCTGGAGATGGAGTAATCATGCCCTGGTCTTCCGCAAGAAAGAACATATAGCTCCCTTCGGCTGCTGCTGCTGATGTCGGGGTCCCGGGGCTCTAACTGGCGGGGTCTGATGATGTGATGTAGGGGGACGGTAAGTCTGCTGGGGCGGCATCGGTGCTCTCTGCTGGAAAGCCTGACGCTTGGACGGTCCCTCATGATGTACAGAAGCCGGCCTCTTGCTAGACAGAAGATGCTCCGCAATGCTCCGGGCTAACTCTAGGCTCTGGTAGTAGTTAGTCGTACCGTTCGCCACTATAAGAATGCCAATGTCTGGAACTAGACCATGGCAAAACCTACGGGTCATCTCCTCTGGATCTGCAACCAGACAAGGAGCAAAACGGCTCAGGCGACTAAATTCTGCCGCATACTCGTCAACAGAACGGTTCCCCTGCTGGATGTTCTGGAATCGTAGCCCCATGGCTACTCTAGCAGTGGTCGAGAAGAATTTTTTCTTGAACTGGGTCTTGAACTGATCCCAAGTGGCTCTCCCTCTCGCAAATAACGTCTCATTCCGAAACCAGACTCCTGCCAAGTCTATCAGCAGAAATCCCACTGCC
Source organism: Iris pallida (assembly GCA_029216955.1). Classification (NCBI taxonomy): domain Eukaryota; kingdom Viridiplantae; phylum Streptophyta; class Magnoliopsida; order Asparagales; family Iridaceae; genus Iris; species Iris pallida. Next base: position 12,153,133 of record JANAVB010002395.1, on the reverse strand, counting down.
TCGACCTGGAGGTCACCCGGCATCCTGACTCCGAGAAGCTTCCTCTACCGAATCTAGCCAGTCATCTGCTACTACGATGCCCTCAGTCCCTGAGAACTCCTTGGGATTCAGACCCATAAAGTCCTTGATCGTCCCCGCTCTCTGCCATGGCTCTACAGGTGGTGGGACCACGGGACGTTCCTCAGAATGCTCCATGCTCTGGCGGAGTAGGGCAGTCTGCTCCTGATGGGTTGTTAGGAACCCCTGGATCATAGTGAGCAGCTGGTTCCCGTCGAATGTGACGGAAGCCTGGGTAGGTATGATGATAGGGGGTGGTGGAAGTATCGGAGCCTGCTGGGACTGGGATGTGGAAGGTGGTGGAGGCATCTGGGTCTGTGGATCTGTGGAGTGGGGGAGTGTGGTAGGTGGAGGTGGGGGTGTATCAGTCAACTGGTCAGCTGACTGGATATGGAGTACACCATTCTCAGGTGTAACATACTGGGACGAACGAGTAAGCACCATCTAATAAAAGTAAAATTGACTTATAAGGACTTGTTTAAAGTAAGCAATCATAGGCAAGAAAATCTAATTATAATAGCAAGCATGTGATGTATTTCCTATGTTGCCATCCTAGCATTTCTTTAGGTGTTCTAAGCGTTATTCCTAATGTTGTCTAATTACCTAAAGTTCCTAATTACAGGCAAGCTTGGTACAATAACGTAACCAAACAATTTAGTCAGGACCTGTATGGGCCACCACTAAAAATATGTCACGATTTGCTACCCAAATTGTTGGGCCAGGCCGAGTCATGCCCAGCCTACGTTTGCGATAAAACGTAGTAAGCTGTTCTAAAGACAACAGGATAAGACTAAAATGTGCTAACAGTTCTATAAGTGAATAAAAGTCATAAATGCTCTAAACACAAAAGTTGTATCATATAGTAAAATATCCAAAGTACAAGTCTGAAATGTAAAACTAGATACATGTCCAGTTACAAAATATGTAGCCTAATACATGACTACTCTCAAAAGTCTAAAGCAAAAAGATAACTAGGCGAGGTTCCCCGCAGGAACATCCTCGTAAAGCAAAGCCGGGTCCTCGGCAGTAACTCCATAATATGTGTCGTAGAGTAACTCCTCCTCAGTAAGGACACCTACAACGTAATCCTGTCAGGACGGGAGCAAGTACTGAATCTAGCAAACTAGCATATGAAACATGAAAATGAACATAAGAGGAAATAACTGGAAATATAGCATCCACAATCTATCATGGCAAGGACACATATGTCATAGAGACAGATGTATATGTAATGTTTAAAACTGTAGCAGGTACGTGATCGTCAATAGGTATAAAATGTACTGTGGTACAAGTATATAAATGTACTTCCGTATAAGTAAAACAAGCGATAGAGGTACATACGTATAAATACAGCTGGTGCGCCTATGACAAGGTATACATATGAAATGTCAACCTTGCTCGGTACGTACGTACGAGTAAGGGGGCATGATCACGTACACTACTAACAGTTTTCCCATAACCCATATTCTAATCATGTGAGAGATACATAAAGACTGTTCTAAGCATGGTAGTAATGGAAAGTACAACATATGATATTTTAACTTGCTACCCCAAGGATCAGTATTTAACATGGTTGGATTAGCAGTTCATTTATGTAACAGTATATAAAGTTTGTAGAAAGTACTTGCCTCTAGCAAAGCAAAACAAAACAAGCTGCGATAAAAGTGTTATGGATGTCCGGTAACTCGTTACTGTAGAAATAAATACAATAACTTAGTTTTTACACTAATCTAAAACATTAAGACACTAATTGGTGAAACACGACTTGTGACTGGGCACCTAGCCAAAATGATGACTCTGGCATAGGAGACCAATGTGGGGTGACACACTACTTTAACTAACTTTCTAGGGTCTTTACACTAGTGAGGGGTGAGGTTCAACACGGCTAAAACTCAAAGTAACACAAAAGTTACAAGTCGTAATTAATCAATAAATAAATCAAATGACCATTATGTTTTAACAATTTTTGAGATAGACAAAAAGCTTAATTTTTACATAAAATACAGTACCAAAATGATCCTTTTTAATTATAGAAATTTATTATAATTTTTCTGGGATTTATTAACCAGTACAAGTATTTTATAAAAATCAGTTTTCCTAAGTATACAGAAAATGAGTTTGGTTTCATATGCCAAACTAGTGGCAAAACTATAAATTAAATACTACAAAAATTATACTAAATTATCTAAATTAACATAGTATCTAAATACTATTTTTCCAAAATTTCAACAGTACTTTAAGTATTTTTAGAAATCCAAAAACAACATTGCACACAATTAAATTAAAATAATTAATTATCTACGTATTTTGTCCATGTATATAATTTGAACCAAAGTTCAAATACAGGACCCAAGGCCATGAATCAAGTCCAATATGACTTGTACAGGTCTTGAATGTGTGAAAACACATTTGGGCCCAAAAACCCATGCTAGGCTTGGACACCAAATGATTGCAGTAATTTAAATACACCCAAAAATACAAAGTGGTAAAAGTGCAATATAAATATTAATATTTTAATAAGGCAAAATTTTACATAGTAGTTAATATGATAAATATATTTACATAGAAAAATAACTTACACTAAGTATAGTGAAATACATATATAAAATGGTATACATATATTATAATATATATATACACATAAATATATGGATATTTACATGATGGATATATATATGTTAAAAATTACATATATATATATATATATATATATATATATATATATATATATATATATATATATATATATATATATATATATATGTGTGTGTGTGTGTAAGAAAATACTTAACTATAAAATATATATATATATATATATATATATATATATATATATATATATATATATATATATATATATATATATAATATATATATATATATATTGTATACATATACATATAATAGCATATATATATACATACATAATTTAATAAAGTACTAAAAATGAAGTATATATATATATATATATATATATATATATATATATATATATATATATATATATATATATATATATATATATAAAAAGAAAAAGAAAAGGAAAAGAAAAAGGAAAAGCAACACAACGGCTCGAACTCGAGCCAAAGAACGCGCGCGGGGGGGGGGGGGGGGGGGGATTTAAGTCGGGTTGGGCTAGCCAACGGGTCAGCCCGAAGCTTGTGTTAAGGGTTAGGTTTTTGTTTATTTTATTTCTGTTTTAGTTAAAAATAATAATAATCCGAAAAATCAACTCTGTGTCCTGACTGTTTGGGACACAGAGTCTACGTGTCCGTGCTATGCACGACACGTACAAGTCATGAAACGCGTGTCCAAGCACAGCGTTAGGTTCGTCGTGTCCTTGCGAGTCTCGTGCGTGAAAACGAGACACGCACGACACGATTCAAGTCCTGTTACTTACGTGTCCGACAGTTGATGGGGGTTTCGAGAGCCGTGGACGGCGGAGAAGGCGATGGGGCGGTGGCGCTCGGGTGGCGATCGACTCGCCTCGTCACGGCGCGTCGGCTGATGGTGGTTGGGGGCGGTGGAAGTCGTCAGGGAAGCGGCGCTGGGTAGATGGCCGGAGTTAGGGTTTAGATGAACGGTTGTGGGTGTCTGGTTGGTCGGGGATGGTCGAAGTTAGTCTAGGGCTAGGGTTTAGGGGTCGGGGAGTTTTTATAGAGGACTTAGGTCGGTCGAGCTGGCCAGAGTCGGCCGGGAAACGCGGGTCGTCGTCGGCGTGGCGGTCGTCGGGGGTGGGTGAGCCAGAGAAGAGAGATCGTGGGGGGGGGGGGTAGGGTTTACACTTAGGTCCCTGGTAGTTTAGGATATTACAAACAGGTCCTAACAGTGGGTAAGTGTAATTAATAATTTGCATAAATGAAATATAATCAATTTACAATTTGCAAACTGATATATTAATAAATTAATAAACTACATAATGATATAAAAACAATTTTAAATATTACAAAATTATATTAAAACATTTCTAAAAATTACAAAAAGATATTAAAATATTTTAGAAAATTGCAAATTGACATTTTAGTATTAAAAACTCATTTAAAAATCATTTAAAAATTCTAGAAAAATTTCTAAAAATCATAATAAATATTTTAAGGCTAAAATTGACATTAAAAATTAATTAACACTAATTAAAATAAAATTTGAAAAACAGGGGCTTACAGTAGCCATGTAGCCATAACCTTGTTTCTAGATTTTGGAGACAAGTAGCATCAGACAACCTGTGTATGGCCAAAGTACGACATTACAAGTATAAATGATATTCATTAATTAGGTAAAACATGCTTCGAGTGCCAAGTAAGAAATAAGGTTCATTACTTAAGTTTTGAGGTGCGACATGACATGCTTTTGTGCCTTGTAAGAAAATAACAGGCCTCCATATCAAATAGTTAAACAAATTGGAAAAGCATTAGTATAGAGTTTCCTTTTTTGAAACTAAGTACATAGTTCATTAAAGCAACATGACTGATGATAATGGATGCATTTGAACGATCGCATATACCTTGCTCATTGAATCATCATATTCATCTGAGCAGCACTTGCGATAATCTGATACCAATTCTGTAAGCACCAGTGCTAAAAATTAGTTCTTTTAACAAGGAACTCATTTGCTAATTTTCTATTTATTCAGAAGTGTAACAGCACTTCCTATAATAAGCAGCTTATTGAACCAAATAAATCTTATCAAGGGGCAGTGGCTTGCTCAGTCAACATGAACTCACACCTCAAAACTTAAATTAACTCTCATGACTCCTCAGTAGTCGGGAGAAACATTAGCACCTTTTCAAACTCCCATTCATTGCTAAATTATGGTATAGAAAATACAATAAAAAATGTATTGAATAACACATTTTTACCAATATGTGGTGAGTTTTGAAACCCAATAGACTAAACACATTATCTAAAGTAAGGAAATAATGACTTCTACACCTACGTTCCCAGTAGTTGAAACACAGTTTTGTTTTCATCGAAAAGAAGAAAAAAGTAGAAAAGCTAATGTTCCTATGTTTCTTCACAGAAAAAACTTGAGAGTACTATAAGAAAAAATGAATTCCTCTCAATCGTATTACAATCACATATCCTTCATTGTCAATATTTTCCTTTTGGGTTTTCACAATAATGAATCATGTATACTCCTTGGCCAAACCACTCTTATGGGACAAGGCTTGATGAAGGCTGGATTCTTAGAGTTTTATTGTTTGTATTAATTATTAGAACCATTACACCAAATCAAAAATATTTGTAGCCACAAACGGTGGCAAAACTTAGAAATTATTTTAGACAAGGAATAGCCATGTCATCTTAAGGATGTATACAGTATCAAATAGTATATTGATAAAAGATGAGATCGTACTCATGAATGTGGCTTCTACCTTCAAAGCCACGAATGCATCTTCCTTGGTCCGACACCTAACAACAAAATTAGCTCGCCTCAAGTCAGCCTGGCAACAAAGTAGCAGTTATCAGAGATGCAAAGTTCTGCCATATTAAAACATTTCAAGAAAAATTCACCCGATATAAAAATGACCTGATCAATCTACAATGACAATTTCTAGTTATCCGCCTTGTCCCACAACACACACCTTGTCCATAAAAAATAGACAGAAAACACACCTTTATTAATGCTCTATGCCAACACATCAGGTTCATATAAAAAAGAAAGGCATGACGAAATGCAAAAACAACCAGGGGTGATCCAAATCTGGAAAATCATGCAGATATGACTGTTATTGTGCCAGGACAACAAGAAGCAAATTGTTAAGGAGAGCAAAGCTTTAGTGCATGATAAGCTAGCTAAACATAAGTTTCCATAGGTAGCATTTTGTAGATGATGCCCTTTGTGACTTAAAACTTATCCAAATCATAAGGTTAAGACATGTAATAAGCAAAAAATCAAATAGCATAAACAATTACTTATTTAAATATAATTCTATTTTGACTCTCAAAAGATCTCCTAATCATGAATTTTTAAATTCTTTGTCATGGTTTCTACATTTGATGTAAGCCACAAGTGGGAACCTTACTTACATGTACCATATCAGCATGAAGACTATACTAGCTAATAAATTACTACAAGGTAGATAGAAACCATCAAATTTTGATAGTAAAAAAACAAAAGGGCATCCCGAGACTCCCATAGGGTTATGAGAGATGTATGTAACCTTATCTCTAATATATGTTGGTTATTTCTGGAGCAGTATCCTCCATGATGCGAGCACCAAGTCTCACTATAGTGCCACGTAACTCCCTTTGTGAAGAAAAACATAATACCCTAAAATACTAAGCCCCTCCTATTTTCTCCAAGGAAGAGAAGACCCCTTTTATATAAACAAGATATGTGTTTATTTGCTTCTAGATAGATGCTAGCTTGATTTTAAGTAGTTCCAGTTTAATACTTCACTAATTAAGTAAAATAACATTGTGCCGTCATTTTTCATATCATGCAAACTAATCTATGAGTTTAGTAGACAACATAAACAATCAAAATTTAATAACACAATCAAATTTCAATAACAAAAACATGCTAAATTCAGAACTTACTTGGAGTCGACCTGTTGATAAGAAGTCCTTAAATATTCATGCTTATAACAACTGCTAATAGCAAGAAGTATTAATGTCGCTGATTTTTATAGAAGTCAAGTTACAGGTTTTGTCGAATCAGCACAAGTGTACCCTATTATGAACACATAAATTCCCAAACAAAAAATAAATCAAAACTCTAGCATGGAAGCGAGTCATTATGTATTTTGACGATGGTCATCCTTAATCCTTCATAAGAGAGGAATTTTTAACTAACATAAATATAATATGTGTTAATTAGATATTTAACACATTAATGGATCTATCCATAAAGATAAAAACATGAATTTTGATAAGGAAAATTGAATTTTGAGACCCAAACACCTAGGATTTTTCTCACCTCAAATTAAAGCAAAAGAATATAGGTGTTGTCATCACCGACCGTCGTTGTGTAGATGCCGCAGGAAGCAAAGGATAGAATCAAAAATCTTCAATAGTCAATTAAACCAAAATTAGAACAATTGCTCCAACAATATATATCTAAAAGGTCCAATACCCTATTTTCCCCAAACCTCAAGGGCCCGATCTAAAACTCAGTCTTCTTATATTCAAATATGTAATTTTTGTTTGTTCTTTGTATACCCAACTGAATATTTCCCCTTATACTTTGGCACATATACATTTCACAGGCTCATTAGATTATACTTGTTCATAGACAGATTTATAATCCTAAAATTTCTTTAATGGTTTGGCTCTTTATTAACTTAATAGTGATATTTGATTGTAATAATCCCAACACCCAACACCCAAGAAAACTTTCATATACAAAAATCCTCTTCTTAAAGAAGAGAAATATAGAAAGAAAGGGAGGAAACAAAGCTCACCAGCTGTTGTCAAGAGAAACGGTGCTAGTTGCTTGGGAGTCCACAACAAGTGCTGGACTCGAGTCCCGCTGGGTGCAGCACTCGAGGACCCCCGATCTGCTACAGAAAGCAGCGCTAGGCACACGAGAGGTCACCGTCGTAGTCCGATGAGGACATGGGAACGTTGGATGCTGGTATACGCTGGTAAAGCTTCAAAGGACTCGCCGCTCGTCGGGCTCGCTGGACTCACCATAGCCGATGACTTGGTTAGAGATGGTGTTCATGTGCACACCCAAGTTTTTGGATTTATGAATGAGAAAGAGAATGAACCGATGGTATATAACGAAATTGAAGTTGAATTGGGGGAGGGAATAGAACGGCAAAAATTTAGGCTTTTTTCACGTTGTCCGCCAAAAAAATTCACCAAAATTTCAGGAAAAATATATTATTTGTAACGGACTACACTACAAACTAACGGTTTGACATAGTTAATAATTTGTAACACCTAATGGCCGTTAGAAATCGAAGAAAGTGCCTATTAGAAATTAGGCAATTTGGTGTAGTGGTAGGAACAAGCTGGACTAGGTGACTATTATGGAACACTGACCCTGAGATTAAATTCTCTTAAACTAATGCCCAAGAGGCTGTACGATGTCGTACCTGGATACCCTATCCCTATGGTGACAGTGTTCCGGTGTGATTTGGTTAGGACGAGTTTTTAAAACTCTTAATAGGTCCAAGCATGATTATGCAGGGTTGACTCCAATCACCAACCCTTTGAGGACTTACCTATGTGAGAGGTCGTGAATATCGTGACTATAGGACAGGGCGATCCTAGACAACTCTTATGAATATGGAAAAGTGCGCATGGCCAATCAAACGCGTCACCCGATAGACCCAAGAACCTCTAGCGTACTATGTGTGTTAATTTCTGAATCTGGTTCAAGAAGTCTGATTCAAGGCATGGTCCATCAAGCACTTCTTCAGATAAAGACAATAGTCACTAAGTGAGATTCAATGCTGTAGTCTATCTCATCTATGCATAGTATATAATTGTCCAGAAATTCTTCTATCTTTACTCCTTTTGAATATTGTTATCTTTGGTTTCGAAACTTTGTTTTTTTTGTGGGGGGGGGGGGGGGGGGGGGGGATTGTTGTAATTGTTAATAAAAAAAAACCAATTTTCTTCTTTTTATTATCCCATTTATTCACATTAAAATTCTATTGAGTGTCATTTTTTAAACTCCCTAAACGGTCACATTATTATCCCTTATCACACTTTTATTTCTATTAAACTCTATTGAAGGACCATTGATACCTTATTGAAGAACCATTGATTTATTGGTTTTATGACATGGTTCCTATATATGCATGCCTCCTTTCTGTTGAAGAAAGGGAAAAAAAAAGGTTTCCACTCTCTAAAATTTGTCTATACCTTCTACAAAATTTATTCCATCATCCACTTTCATTCTGATTTTTTCTATCTTCTGGGCAAAGCTAAGTTCGGGTCAATCTTTCCGAGTTGTGTGCGACGACGGGATACCGGTAGAGCGAAAGTTTTACCACTAGGAGCATTCAGACAAAGTCTGCACATAGACCCGAATCAACTCTTAGGGCAGTGCTACGTGCGCGACTCTCCGAAGGCCGGTAACTTTTAATTTTTGTTTGCAGACTATTAAAGGAGATAAAAGTAAATATTTCCAACATATATATATATAGAGAATAGGTGGCACCTCACCTCCCTCATCCTCTATATAGAGAGAATAGGGTGCCACCTCACGGGGGGGTGTCTACTTGTCACCCCCCACATGCTATCATCATGCACATGGGTGCATGATGATAGTATGTGGGGGTGACAAGTAGACACCCTCCATAGGGTGGCACCTCACCTCCCTCATCCTCTATATATATATATATATATATATATATATATATATATATATATATATATATATATATATATATGAATCTGAATCAAAAGTCCTCCAGCGGGAGCCCCTCAAAAGCCCCCCTCCCCCCCTAGTGCACCGTTGGATCGAGCGGGCTGCGTGGGGCCCGCGGACGCGTCCCCTCGATCCAACGGTGCACTAGGAGGGGGGCTCCCGATCCGGACTATATATATATATATATATATATATATATATATATATATATATATGTCATTTTTTTCTCTTTTTTTATTACAACCTACATATCATGTTGTGATTAGGGCCAGTCCGGGCCGGACCGCGACCCAGAAAACCGGGCATGGTCCGGAGGGAGTAGCGGGCCGGGCCAGACCGGTCCGGTTCGACGGGCGGGCCGGGCCGGGCTGGGCCGGTCCACCTATTTTTTTTTGGTTTTTTTTTTTTTTTTTATTTTTTTATTTAAATTTTTTTGGTTTTTTTTAAATTAAATGTTCTTTCGTTTACTTTTAATTTATTTTAAGTTTATTTTGTTATTTTGTTATTTTTTTAGTTTCTTTGTGTCTTTCTAAGTTTTAAATTTATGTTTTAGTTTTAGTTTTTTTTTCTCTCCTACTTTATCCAGGCTTGAGAACGACAATGCAAGCTTGCTTGTCATAGGCGGAGTTAAAAAAATTTGTTATTTTTTGTTATTTTTTTTTTAAAGTTTTCTTGTTTTGCTTTAAATTTGTGTTATTTTTTGTTGTTTTGTTTTTGTTTTAAGTTTTTTTTTTGTTCTAAGTTTTTTTTTGTTTTTTGTTTTTGTTTTAAGTTGTTCTTTTCTTTTGTAAGTTCTTTCTTTCTGTTTTTTTTTGGGTTTTTTGTTTTTAAGTTATGTTTGTTTTTTGTTTCTTTTGTTTTGTAAGTTTACTAATTCATACATTTGAGTCATTTTTGTTGCTCGGTTTCAAAAGCTGCACCCATTGTAAGCGATTCAAAGTCCAGCTCGTTGATGTCAGCCTCTTTATCTCTTTGGTTTTGGGTTTTTTTATGTGCTAAAATCCAATCTTGAACACATACACAAACTTCCAAGATATCTGGCTTCAACCGGCTTTTCTGAGTTTGGCTCGCCGGAATTGAGCCTGGGCCGTAGCAGGTATCGTGGTGTCTTGATATGGTACCCGTGCCACCTCCCCTCTTCCATTTGTATACGTTGGAATATTTCTTGCATTGTGTCACATACGGAACTGGTTCTCTTTTCTGATCTAAAACAAGTGAGCCATCAGGTTTAGTTTCATTAATAACAAAAAAATTCAATACTTTAATTTTTTTCTTCCTCTTTACAATATTTTGGGTAGTGCTAGCAACTTCAGGAGGTGAACCAATTAAATTCTCAGGAATATAATTTTTCTCAAAAAAAGTATTATAATATTCAAAAGTATGTCCGACAGCGTCAGTAGGTTGGTTTGAATCTTGTCCGGCCATTTTAAAAAGACAAATAAAATTAATTTAGAAGAGATGGAGGATACCGAAAATAAAATAAACCGAAAATCTTTTTTCTCAAAAAAAAGGAGAGGGAGCTGGAATGTAGGAATATTTCGTAAATGTAAAATAAAAAAACAAACAATTAGAAAGAGGAAGGAAAGAAAAAAAAAGAATTGGATCGGAGTTGGAAGCTTGATCGGGATGTCGTAGAGCGCCGGAATTGCTTGTCAAATTTCTTAAAACCTTCTCGAAACCTTCTTGTGTGCTTGAATTTTTTTGGATTATTAGAATGGTTTGTGTTTGAAAAATGAGAATTATGGCCTATTTATATATATATATTTTGAAGCAAAACTACCTTCCACCCTCCAAATATTGTTGTTGTAAAGATTTTTTTGGTCATTTTATACAAAATGGCCAAAATACCCCTAAAACGACCATATAATGGAGATTGTTTGAAACCACACACACACACACACATTGTCAAATTTTTTGGAAAAAAAAATAAAAAATTGCAAAAAAACGGTTCTGTGCGGGCCAGTCCGGGCGGGCCTGACCGGTCCTACTCTAAAAAAAAAAAATTTAAATTAAATCGGGCCGGGCTCGGGTCCATTTTTTGGGCCCGGACCGGACCCGATTGGAGGTCGGGTTAGTGCGGGCCGGGTTTTTTCTGGGCCGGTCCAAGGTTTTCTGGCGGCGGGTTCGGTTAAACCGGACCGAATGACACCTTGACCTACATACATCTACGGTTGAAGGACTCTGAAGTCTGTCGGTGGTTCTGCTGCTTTTTTTTTTTTTTTGAAATAGGAATGCATTAAGCTATTAAAGAAGAAACAAAACTCATGTCATGGAGTACATGAGTTGCAATACAAGATGGTGTCTCCTCATATAGTTAGAGGTATTGTGGAGAAGAGCAGAAGCTGCTAACGAGTGTGCACATTGATTGGCACTTCTATAAATAAAAGAGAAAGTTAAGTTAGCAGAATGTTTCTGAATGTTCCTAGCGTCTTCGATAATATGACGAGCTCGTCAGAGAGGGATATTAGTAGTGCAGTTGATAATAATGTTCTGCTGCTTTTTCACTTTAGCTACAAATGCTAGACTTTTTTTTTTTAGCTTAATCACATGTAGATAGACCACATGATAATCACAATGTTTTTTCTTAGTTTATTCACACTCATTATGAAGACAAATTCTAGCTAAATATTAATATATCAAACTGAGTCAAGTCAAACTCGTGAGCTACTCTATTCATTTGCAGCGCTACATATATGACATGTTTTACAGACTCTTATCAAAGTTAGAAATGAGAGTATTATCTTCAATACAAATCTTATTTTGGGTACGCAGAAATAGTACAACATTTGCAAAACGGAATTTTTTTTTTCCCGCGGAGGGTGACCGTGCACGTGTCTGCGCACTCGCGTGTCACCCCCTACTGGCCCCCCTCCACCACTCCACCCACATCCCGTCCCCCGTCAATTGGCATGCGACATGTGGTCCGCGAATCAGGACTGTGGTCCAAACCTGTGGACAACTTAGCACTGCCGTTTGCAAAATATACAGAATAATGAATAGATGGTGAAAGATTAATATGATCAAGTTACATGAACTGAGATTGTCAAAGTTGATATAGAGGTTTAGAAATTGTCAGAAAATAATAACTTGATAGCATGCATGTTTTGGAGTTGGAATGCTGCTGATCAAGCTTACTGGTGCTAAAGTCTACGAAATAAAGGTGATGCATGTAGTTGTCTAAATATACTTGATGATCTATGCATGGAAAATTTCAAGCATTTGGTCATGTAAAATATGCTACAAATAGACCAAGTTTTTTCTCCAACTGCACAACTAATTCATTATGTTGTTGAGGTAGATTTTGATTAAATTAAAACATTTCGTTTCGTACGATGTTTGATCATTCACGTTTATTTTTGCTTCTCTTTTCCTTCTTTGAACTTTCCCTCAGAATCATATCTCTAATGACATCATGGCGTTTATATTCTGGGTGAAATGATGATCTTTAGTGTCTATATGAATTAAAGGTTAATTAATTCTCAAGTAATCCCTTTGCTTTCCTAAACAATGATGGCTTATTATGACTTTCTAGTCTTGGTGTTCCACTTTCAAAATCAGCAATTTGGTCTACCACATTATTTTTCCAGTAATGTTCATACTGATACTGATAGATAATCCGAGACATATACACTAGAAAAAGCTTATGTCATTCTTTCTGGAACATATTTAGCCCTTGCTTTGTTGCTGCTGCTGTTTATGTTTCAAGAAGAACTAAAAGTGATTGACCTAACAGTACTTGCATAATATGTACGCATCACTTTGCTGGAGATTGCTACATTTCAGAAAGCGCTCTTGATTTCTGATACTAAATGACATTCCTTTAACTTTTTGCTGAAGTGCTTCAAGTCACTACAAAAAATACATGACTTTAGCGACGGACGTATCCCTGCCCTCGTCGAGATGACGCTAAATAGACTTAGCGGGCGACGGATAACGGACAAAATGTATGTCATCTTTTTTTTTGGGGTCAACTGTGTTTTAGATTTTAGGATATTGCTCTTTCATGTTCATAGCTATATTGGCTAGAAATTCAACACAAATATGACGTTTTAATTGACATTGGAGGCCGACAATTGGCCATATTTTTTTTGTCAATTTTCTGTGAAGGAGTACTACGTACAAAAACATGATTTTATTGCAATCCAATTGTATCTGTGGATTTCTACTCTGTATTAATTACATTAAATTTTATTAATGAAAGTCCGCAGAGATCTAGTTGATCCCATTATTTCTCCAAAAAAAAAAAAAAATCCACTTTTTTAGAATGCCATTGGGTCAGGTTGAGGTTAGAAAAAAGTAGACAGCTATTTTATCCATAGTTTTATGTTCGCCGTTAGCCCGACTGCCACATGACCGCCTCTCACTGCCGGCCCCCTGTTACAGGTTTTACGGGGTGGGTTGGTTCGTTGCTAGCAGAAGGGCCAATAGATGGTTGCCGTATAGCAGCGGATCAATTGACGATCACATAAATTGTGGATAAAAAATAATATTTAAAAAAAAAAATTCATGCAATATGAACACGTATGGTCAAGTCAAGAAAATTTACGTTTCTTACGCCCACGATGTATGAACTTAAATTCCATAATGGAATGATGACAGTTCCTTGCTCCTGCCATTGAATGAGAGACTTAAATATTCACTCCAGCCAGTTTCTTAAAAGCAATCATTTTCTTTCTACAGGAGCGGTTGTTCCTTTCCTGCTTGCGCGCGCACCGGTGCACATGATCTTTCAATGCCTTTGTGTTAGCAATTAATAAGTATTTCTCATTCATGCTTCCACACAGCAAATCTGCATCATGATGCTGACGCTGTTCAAAAATATTCTCCACAGTGCACAAGTGGAATGAGTGATGTCAACTTAACCCAACCACTATTCCTTCCTTCCTTCCGACCAGGTCCAGACAAAATTTCGAATTTTGAAAATCATTTTCTGTTTGGACAAGTCCAAGTTCAATATGATTCCAATAGAGATCGGAGTCGGGAACGACTCTCCAGAATCAACCTATAATAAAATTCAAAGGATAATCCAATCCAATGGACCGGCGCTGCTTCTGACATTCAAAAAAGTTGATAAACCAGCATTCCAGCTAGCTAGCATGCCATCCATAATGCTAGCTAGGTTATAACATAGGGACTTGTATATAATATATAAAACGATGATGATGATGATGATGATCGAATACTCGTGTCGAACCTAATCTGTTGCGAGTGGGTTGATGGCCAAGATGGCATCGATCGATGACGATCTATATAGCGTGACGTTCGTTGAGCGATGGGCAATCCACTTGTTGAGACACCGAAGACTCTTTTGTCAATTTGATTATAGTATATTAGTGGTGGCCATCGACGAATCGAATTCATTACTTCTTCCTGCTCATATTTTATGAATCTAAACATTGGGACGCGAACGCGACTAGATCGTACTAATCCTTTCGAGCTTTCGTCGTACGTTCGCTTGCGCTTCTTTAAAGTGGTAAGGTCCATGCACCTGATGTGTATATTTGACTCTTACATTAATGGGGTCATATTATTTGTCTTGAGAGTGGTGAGGAGGAATTGGTTGGTGACATGCATACATATGCATCGAGTGGGATACGTTCTTGTATGTCCGTTCTCATTTGTCTGTTTTGTGAAGAATAATGGTGAGTGTTTCTTTGTGGGCGAGGTTGGTTATTATTCATCGCCTTTGTATAACTGTTGGTAAAAGTTTTGGACTTCAGTAGTGTACGAACATAAATCTTTTGTTAGTAAAATAAGGACTTTTTTTATTTTCTTTTTTGTTTAAGTTTAACATGACACACTCAATTATTTCGTTTTTCAATATACCCTGAACATTAAACTTAGACAACTTAATATCTTAATTAAATTGTACAATTTAATACTCTAACACAAAAATATTTCCATTCCCTTCCTCCCTCTCCTTAGCACTAGCAGCGGCGGCAACAACAACGAGGGTGGCGGCAATGGGACAGGAGAGTTGTGACGGGATGGTCAATTTTTTTTTAAACGAAATAATTAATTTCTTACTGACCGAGGATATCAACTTGAAAATAGTCAATTGTTGATCGTGTTAGTGCCGGGGCACAATTTTTCGATGGAAAACTGAGAAGATGAAACAATTGTAAAAACAATGTTCCAACGCAACACTTCTAGGAAGGTTGCGCGAGTATAACGAAGATCTAAAAAAATCTCGTTATAAGTATTACGAGAATCTAAAAAGATTTCGTAATCCACAACAACGTATGATATACGAGAATCTAAAAAGATTTCGTAATCACAGCAGCGAATAAGATGACAGGCGAAAGATGGAAGATGGCCTGCTGGGGTGAATGATCACCGTTGCTCAAAGCTTTATTCGTCCTACACGAACAGCTTCCAGGAATCAGCAAGTTCGTCGGAGAACTTGGAACACTCCTGCTCTTCTGACTCCTCGGATGGACACGAACTCCCGTGCAAAAGCAACGCTGGTGCGGCGCCTTTCCTCTCTCTCTCGAAGGCTACTGGAAGATCAGAACTGTGTTAAAGAACACGTCTGAAATCTCTGTTTACTTGTGTTAAAAAATACTTCGTAAACTTTCTGTGGTGGCTTCTCTTTTTTCTTCTGTCCTCAACCTTGAGAGAGAGAGGATGCCTTATATAGGCCCTGCAGCAACTGTTCGGTTGCCACAAAATTAGGGACGTGGTAAAAACTACCCCGAACATGTAGCAACCGTCCAGAACGTGCAAACGCACGTTCTGCTGCAAGTTGCGCCAACTGCGCACACCCCGCGCTCCTTGCACTCTGCGCGACAGAACGCGCACTGAACTGCGTACACTGCGCACACGGCGCACGCAGCGCAACCCAGCGCAACCCGAGCAACCCGCGCAACTCAGCGCAACCCAGCGCAACCTGAGCGCAACCTGGGCGCGCACCTGGGCAGCGCAACTGGGCTTGCGCAACTGAGCATGCGCACCTGAGCAGCGCAACTGGGCTTGCGCAACGTGGCAGCGCAAGTGGCTCGCGCAACGAGCGCAACTAAAGCGCACTATGCGCCTAGCGACGATGCTGACGTGCTAAGTGCAAAGTGCGCCAACAAAATGCCACATTACGCCTCATGAGCCCATGAGCCCGAGTTCGAGTTCGAGTTCGAGTCCGAGTCCGAGTCCGAGTCGCTAAGCCCCTATGGGGCTTAGCTCCTATGAAAATAAATTTTCCAAGAGCAAAAAGCATGAATGTTTTAATTGTTAATTTTAACCTTTTTTCCATTAAAAATAACCCCACATGGCAAACTCATGTGCACCTCCACACCACATGTGCATCTCCAATAATAGCAAAGCTAATATATAGAGATACAATCTCTTTGTTTTTTCCGATGTGGGACTAAAGCTTTCTAAAGGAAAAACCAAAACTCCAACAATCCCCAACATATCTCTATATATATGGGTATAAGTGTTCCCCACAGTAACTGTCCATCATGCATTAGGAGAGATGTCGCTGACGACTTGAATCTTCCCGCATGGATCAAAAATCATACTATAATACAAGAATGGACTAAGCCTTGAATTTTGCATCATAGCTGAAATTCTTTTCACTCACATAATGTAGTTACATGTGCTTCTGGCTACACATTAAAGGCCCTGTGCCAGCCTGGTTTCAGTGTATAATTTTGGGCGTCTACAAGTTTGCCCTCAAGAGACGGCCTGATATCTCTTTGTCCATACACTATAGGTGAGTTCATTATAAAGAGACATGGCATGAAGCACTTTGCGCTTTCTTTGCGGTGCTACGCCACCATGACATGGCTTAAAGCCGAGGTCTTACCCCGTACCGGGAACCTCATCGTAGTGTCATACTACTGTAGCATGAGGCAACCGCCTCTTTGTAGTGCCAAACTACCCAGCATGAAGCCTTAGGCTCCCTTGCGGTGTTATGCCGCAACGACATGGCTTGCAAGACCGAGGCTTTATCCCTAACTGGGTACCTCATCGTGGTGTCGTGCCACTGTAACATGAGGAACTCCTCCTCTTTGTAGTGCTGACTACACCTCTCTTTATTTTTAACATACAACATTAGACTAACTGCCTATTTGCGGTGCTACATCGCTGTGACTTGGCCTGCAAAGTCGAGGCTTTATCCTATTACTGGGCAGCACCCCTCATATAGGAACCTCATTGTGGAGTCACCCCACTGTAGCATGGAGTTTCACTCCTTGTAGTACTGCTCTACCGTGCCTCCTGTAAAGCACACCAGGCATTAACTCTGCCTGAGAACTCATTAAGGCAATTAAGCCAACCTTCCCACAAGAACCGTTTTCCGCAGAAAATAACAGTAGACAACAGTGGTTATAGGTCCATAACCTCTCCATGCCCAATAGAACATGTACCCACCGTTCCTGATATTCTTCCGATTAGTGGTCCTCCCTTAAACCAAAAGCTAGATGCCTAGTAGACAAATCTTTGAACTAATAACATAAAACTTTATGGTAGGAATACAATAATACAATATCAGAATGCCTTCAAGCCCATTTTACAAGCTGTGTCATCGACCAGCTGGCGCTTGAGGCCCTTGGTGAACGGATCCGCCAAGTTCTCCTGACTCCGAACATCAATAACTGCAATAACACCTCTCTTGATAAGATCGTGTACTGCCCTGTGCTTCAACCGCACAGTCCTCTTCTTTCCGTTGAAGAGGTCATTTGATGCCACCGCCGCAGTCGCCTGGTTGTCGCAGTATATCGGTATCGCCGGTATTTGTGCCCCAACCATTGGAAGATCATACATGAGCTCCCGAAGACATTCTGTTTCCTCGGCTGCGGTATCAAGTGCAAAGAACTCAGATTCCATGGATGACCGCGAGAGCATAGTCTGCTTCTTCGACTTCCACGATATAGCAGCTCCACCCATTATGAAAAATGAATCCACCTGTGGACCTCTCGCTCTCCACCTCTGAGCACCAGCTGGCATCACTGAAGCCTTCCACTACCGACGGATCTCCGCTGTAGTACAGTGCATATGTCTGAGTCTTCTTGAGATATCTCATAACCCGTTTCACAGCTTTCCAGTGTTCAGCACCTGGGTTGCTCGTGAAACGACTCAGCATTCCCACGGCGAAAGCTATGTCAGGCCTTTGTGGCATTAGTAGCATACATCAAACTTTCGATTACGCTTGCATACTCCATCTGCCTGACGCTTTCTCCTGAATTAGGCTTCAGCTTCAGATCATACCTGTACGGCGTATCGATCCCTGGAAGATTCTGATACCCATAACGAGTGATCATTTTCTCAATATAATGAGACTGCGACAGCGCTAGTCCAGTGTCTGTCTGGATGATCTTGATCCCTAAGATCACATCAGCTTCCCCCAAGTCCTTCATACTGAACTTGCTTGAGATGGATTTCTTTGTCTCCGTGACACAGCTAATATCCGTACCTAGGATAAGCATGTC
The DNA here is from genome assembly GCA_029216955.1 of Iris pallida. NCBI lineage: Eukaryota > Viridiplantae > Streptophyta > Magnoliopsida > Asparagales > Iridaceae > Iris > Iris pallida. The sequence continues at coordinate 12,134,326 of JANAVB010002395.1, read as the reverse complement.
GTCCACGTACATACAAACGATCACACCTCTTTCATCAGCGAACTTCGTGTAAACACACTTGTCCGTATCGCTGACCATGTAGCCATTTGACCTTATAACTTTGTCAAATTTCTCATGCCACATCTTGGGAGCTTGTTTAAGACCGTACAAGGATTTTACCAACTTGCAGACTTTGTCTTTAAGACCCCTGATGACAAATTCCTCTGGCTGTTGCATGTAAATCTCTTCGGTCAGCTCGCCATTTAGGAAAGCTGTATTAACATCCATCTGATGTATCACCAACTTATGTATTGCTGCGAGAGCAATCAACATTCTGATGGTGGTCATCCGGGCTACTGGAGCATACGTGTCAAAATAGTCAATCCCCTGCTTCTGAGAAAACTCCTTGGCTACCAACCTAGCCTTGAACTTGTTAATAGTTCCATCTGCTTTCATCTTCTTCTTGAAGATCCATTTGCATCCGATGGGTTTCGCTCCTTCAGGAAGATCAACCAACACCCAAGTGTTATTTGAGGTGAAGGAATCAATTTCATTGTCAATCGCCTCCTTCTAGAAAACTGCGTCTCTGGTCTTCATCGCTTCATCATAGGTAAGCGGATCTGCTTCCACATGATAGGTGACAAAGTCACTTCCGAAGTCCTTCGGCCTTCTCACTCGCTTCGTTGATGGATCAGAGAGATCTGGTTCAACCGTTGTTTCAACAACAACATCTTCTTGGACCACATCTTCATTGAAGACCTGTGCACCCTTATTGTTCTCCGGAACATCCGCAAGAACAATATTCTTGTGCCTTGCAAATTTGTCTTTAAAATATTCTGCGTCGCGAGATTAAATGATATGATTTGACTCAATATCAAGAAATCTCCGAGCATCACTCTTCTCGGCATACCCCAAGAAGATCGCCTTAGTAGTCCTTGTCCCAAGCTTCTGAATCTTCAGATCTGGAAGCTTGACATATGCCAGACACCCCCACACTCGAATGACATTCAAGTTAGGTCTGACCTTGAACCAGAGTTCATGAGGAGTAACGTCTGAAGTTGCATGAGGCACTCTATTTAGAATAAAAGTGGCCGTCAATGCAGCTTCTTCCAGTAGCACTTAGGAAGACCAGCAGTCAACAACATAGAGTTAATCATTTCTGTTAACGTCCTGTTCTTCCTCTCTGCTACTCCGTTTGATTGAGGAGAGTACGGAGCCGTAGTCTCATTGACAATTCTATGTTCTTTGCAGAACGATGCGAATTCATGAGACCTGTACTCCCCACCTCGATCATTTCTTATCCTTTTGAGTTGTTGTCCAGTCTGCCACTCAGCTTCGGCTCTGAACTCTTTGAACTTCTCGAATGCTTCATCTTTAGCCTTCAGCAAGTAGACGAACGCATACTTTGAGAAGTCATCGATGAAAGTTATGAAATACTTCATCCCGGCCTTTGTAGAGAACTGTTTGAAGTCACAGATATCAGAGTGTACCAACTCCAGAAGATATGTACTTCGATTAACCCGAGAAAAGGGTTTCCTTGTGATCTTTGTTTGAGCACAAACTTCACATTTCTCTACCTTACCCCCACACTTGGAGATAAGTCCTAGACTAGATATTTGTTTATTCGTTTACAATGAACATGTCCTAGCCTATTATGCCACAACTCAAGAGTATAAGCAGAATGAATGATTTCATTAATCACATTAATTACATTGGACTGATTTACAAGCTAAATTTTGAACATTCCTTCGGTATAAAAAGCTTTTCCGAAATATGTTCCTTTGATAGACATCACCATCTGGCCAGCATTGATGTCCATCCTGAGGCCTGCTTTGCAGAGTAGGCCTCCTGAGATCAGGTTCTTGGCGATAGCAGGTACGTGCTTCACACCCAGAAGCGTCAGAGACTTCCCCGAAGTCAGCTTCAACACCACCGTCCCGATCCCGAGCACTTCAGCTTGTGCCTGGTTCGCCATCATAACCACTTCAGAAGTAGGTGTATAGGTGGTGAACCACTCCTTACTGGAGCAGACATGGCAGGAGGCTCCAGTGTCTACCCACCAGTCAGAGTCAGTCCTTACCGCATCAACCTGTGCAATCATAGCAACAATGTCAGTGATCATAGATACCTTACTAGGCTCTCCTTGCTCTGATTGCTTGGTTTTTGCTTTGCACTCTTGAAGCAAGTCATTTGAGACTTTGGCTTCTTTTTCTTGATAGAATTTTCCTTGACTTTTAGATTGTCAGGGTCCTTCTTCTTGCTGTGGGAAGCCGCCTACTTTCCCTTTGGTTCCTTGGTATGAACCATATTGGCGTTAGCCAATTGCTTGGACAGTGCGTCCACCTTCAGTTGAGCCCGCATCTGGTCCTCAACATAGATTTTATGCAGGAGATCTTCAAGGGTGATCTCCAGCTTCTTCCTATACATGTTTGCATAGAACTTGCTCCACCCAGCGGGGAGCTTTGAGATAATCCCTCCAACAACAAACTTGTCGGGGAGGGGCATTGCCTCGTCTTCCAACTTCTGTCGCAGTTTCAGGAACTTCTTCACCTGCGGCAGCATAGACTTTTCGTCCTCAAAGAACCACTTGTGATATTTTTCAACCACAAATATTTTACTGCGGTTCTTGTCTTCTTCGTAGAGTTTTTCTAGAGACTCCCATATGTCTCTAGCGATATTCTTTTTAGAATAGAATTCTGCAAGGGAATCCTCTATAGTATTCAGGATAAGCAGCCTGCAAATGCTATTTTCTCTTCTCCACTTGGCCTTAGTAGCCGCAGTGATTGCGGCAGCAGACCCAGTATCTGGAACGGTAGGTTCTTCCTCCAGAAGCACGTGATCTACGTCTTTGAGTTGAAGGGTGAGATATACCTTCCTCTTCCAAACTTGATAATGTTCTCCATCAAACTTTTCTAACTTGCAAAAGTCAGAATTGAAGAGTGAAACATTAACGTTTTCCATCGTAGCAATAAAGCTTTGAGATTGTTAGTGCCGGGGCACAATTTTTCGATGAAAAACTGAGAAAATGAAATAATTGTAAAAACAATGTTCCAACGCAACACTTCTAGGAAGGTTGCGCGAGTATAACGAAGATCTAAAAAGATCTCGTTATAAGTATTACGAGAATCTAAAAAGATTTCGTAATCCACAGCAACGTATGATATACGAGAATCTAAAAAGATTTCGTAATCACAGCAGTGAAGAAGATTTTGTAATCACCGTTGCTCAAAGCTTTATTCGCCCTACACGAACAGCTTCCAGGAACCAGCAAGTTCGTCGGAGAACTTGGAACACTCCTGCTCTTCTGACTCCTCGGATGGACACGAACTCCCGTGCAAAAGCAACGCTGGTGCGGCGTCTTTCCTCTCTCTCGAAGGCTACTGGAAGATCAGAACTGTGTTAAAGAACACGTCTGAAATCTCTGTTTACTTGTGTTAAAAAACACTTCGTAAACTTTCTGTGGTGACTTCTCTTTTTTCTTCTGTCCTCGAGAGAGAGAGAGAGAGGATGCCTTATATAGGCTCTGCAGTGCGCCAATAAAACGCCACATTACGTCTCATGAGCCCATGAGCCCGAATCCGAGTTCGAGTCGCTAAGCCCCGGGCTTAGCTCCCATGGAAATAAATTTTCCAAGAGCAAAAAGCATGAATGTTTTAATTGTTGATTTTAACCTTTTTTCCATTAGAAAAATAATCCCACATGGCAAACCCATGTGCACCTCCACACCACATGTGCATCTCCAATAATAGCAAAGCTAATATATAGAGATACAATCTCTTTGTTTTTTCCGATGTGGGACTAAAGCTTTCTAAAGGAAAAACCAAAACTCCAACAGATGGTACTAAGTTGTCTATTTTTAAAAATTTAAGGTATCAAATTGAACAATGTAAATAATTGAGAATATCAAGTTGAAATTTAGCCTTTCTTTTTTATAGATATAGGATTAGTCGCATACTGTCCTTGGTAGGTTTTGGAATTTCCAGGACTTCTCATTTCCATGGTAAAGGTCTCAACTATCATGCTGCCCAACCTCGGCAACTACTGATACATTTTCGTTAGGAAGTTGTATCCAGGATCAAGGCAGTATCGCTTTCTTAATATATTGAGCAATCTTTTCTATTGACTTTGGAATGAAACCCTAAAAAGTTACATAATGGAAAAGTCCAACAGTCCTGCTGCTGGTTTGACATTGAAGCAAATGTTTCATGTATGGGAAGGTCAGACGCACCAATCACGGTCGCCAAGTGAAGAAATCAGTAGTCGCTAAATATAAACAAAATATCTTGGTTAAATGTATTCCCATCAAACTAACTATATGGGTGGTGATACGAAATTAGCCGGTCGTCATAATTTATATAGAGTTTTTTTTCTCAGTTGATCACATAATTTGATTAGTAAGGAATCATAGAACGATGAGAAAGCATATGAGCTCCCTAATCTCAAACCTCAAGAGGAATTAGAGAGGAAGATATTCCTAGAAAGTCCTAGGAAAGATTTTTTTTTTTTTTTTTTTTTGAGTATGGATATTTGCCTCTATAATCGTCTAGAACAGGAGACAATTTGTTCTTAATCAGGACCGGTCCTGAGTTTTAGGATGTCCAAGATAAAAAATTAAAATGGTGCCTATCGTTTTTTTTTTTTTTTTTTTACAAAACTAAAATTTTTCTTAAAAAGAACACGACCACTAAACCTCAAATTTATGACTCTTTACATAGGAGGTCTAAGTAAAACCCAACTTTACTAAGCGAACCATCTTGTTATCTTATATGAGCGCTAATATTTAAAATACGACCAAAGATTATATACATAAAAAAGGCCATAGTTTTTTGGGTGACCCTTAAAATTTTGGGTCTGCACGGTCGCTCGACCTGTCCTGGGCCGGCCATGTTCTTAATATTTGGTGAAATCTTGGTATAGCTACTTGTAATTTCCTTTATTAACATGACACCAACCTTTACTTTTTTTCACCAGTTTTACTTTCCTATTCTAACTTGGCGGATTTAGGTTCTATTCCTGGATATCAAACAATTGCACCACTCACCACCCAAATCATAACCCTAAAGATGGAGAAGATGGTGGTGGTAGGTTTGGTTGTAGAGATAAGAAAAGAGGAAGAAGATGTGGATGAAAAAAGAGAATATGAGTCGATGAGTTAGGGTTTAGAGATGATGAAGGAATAAGAGGTTGGTGGGTGTAACCATCATTTTATCTTCTTCTTCTTTTTTTTTGATAATTTTATGTAGTAAAGAGTAAAAAAAATTATAGTAGTTGTAGAAGTACAAGAGACAAACCAATAAATTGGCTGTATAAATCTATACAACGGTTAGATTCAATACACGTCTATATATTATTTTAAACTTTTTTTTTATCAGTTTTTTATTTTTATTTTATTTCTGTGCTTACCCCATTATGAATTCCTATAATAGTAAAGTGAAGACATGACATAGACATAGTTCTAAGAAATTATTTTAACATTAGCTCTTATAATGTTCAAATATTAGTCAATATTCCAATTGGGCTTATTGGACACACCTCGCAGCCCTATGTGACCAGAGCACAAGATATATAGTTTCTTCTCTAAAGCTTAGAGGTAAAGTAATCACTTATAATAGATTAGTACAAGTTTGTAAGGAAGGCCTAACCATAGAAAGGTGGGCGAAGACAATGTACAAGAAATAAGAGCAATAGATGACCAAAAAAGGGACTACATAGTTTAAGTTGACAGGAATTAGTGGGGGACAATCAAGAATTCAGACCCATCATTGAGAAAGTGATAGTTCTTCTTTCCCTCTGGCATATTATCTGTTCTCATCCAACACTCAGATATATAATTACATTATTAAGGATTAAGAATATATATGACCCCTATATTTCACGACTCATAAGTATTACATAAACTACTTTTATTCCGAAAATAATTACAATTACCATCCATCTCCTCTATAAAGGTTGTCAGTATTATAAATTTCTATAGAAAATATAAACTATATGAATGATTCGTGTAATTAGTTTCAAAGTAGGAATAATTTCTGTAATAGATGTAAAATATAGGATTAATTAACACAATTTGTCCTATATGAAATAACAATACTACCAAAAAAAATATTTTCTATATATATATATATATATATATATATATATATATATATTTTTTTTTTTTTTTTTTTTTTTTTTGAAGCAATGGGTAATTGTGGCGAACTCGCCTCCACTGGGGTTTGAACTCCGACCACTTGGGCCGCATGCATCTCTCTTAACCACTAGGCTATAGGTAGTGGTGAGGCATGCGGCCCGAGTGGTCCGGAAATCGATTTCCGATGGAAGCGTTCGCCACAATTACCTTCTTTCATATATATATATATATATATATATATATATATATATATATATATATATATATGCAAATGACCTCTAGCCTAGTGGTTAAGAGAGATGCATTCGGCCCAAGTGGTCGGGAGTTCGAACCTCAGTGGAGGCGAGTTTGCCACAAGTACCCATTACTTCAAATATATATATATATATATATATATATATATATATATATATATATATATATATATATATACCAAACAAGTATTTTCTTTGACTAAATACCAAATAGTAGACAAAGTTCCAGACCAAGTAGTTGATAAGGTTCCAATTGCTAGTCGCATGGGATACTACTACCATTACCACGTTTTGTTGTTTTGTTGGAGGACTGATAAGCCACATATTTATATGACTGCAGCCTCAAACATATGGTTGCAACTTCAAAAAAGATTGTAGCCTCAAACTTCTTTTAATCATGAATAAGATTGTACCTAAAAAAATTGTGTATCATTTTTTATTTTGTTTATTGCATGTTATATCTACTTCCTATGGCTGATTTTCCATTTTTCAACATCACCGAGAAGGAATACCATGCAACATTATATTGTCAAAATGAAGTAAATAGAAACATATTGTCTGTGGGTTGTAGTCCCCGGCGCTGAAGGCGCAGATTCGAATCCCCCATCAGCATTTGTCAAACCGAAAAAAAAAAAGACATCTCAAAAAAAATATTGTTAAAATGTAAAAGTTTTCGGATTAGGTCTAGTTATTAAACAGGAATACATGTCAAGAATTATGCCATATAGAAAATAGAAAGAACTCCTAAATTGCAACTACAACATTGATAGACGGTTTGAGAGTTGTCCTTTGAATATTTTAATGAAGTAAATAAAGTTTTGCACTATGGTCGTAGAGGTAGCTTTTGGTGAACTATAATAATCTTTGTGTTTGTAGTTATGTTTTTATTGTCATTTCACTTTATTTTCCTATCAACAAATTGGTATCAAAGCATCTGATTGATCGAAAGACACTAACGAACACTGCAACTTTCACATTCAAGTAGTAGAAGTTTGATAGAAATGAAAACTTCTTAAAATTGTTGAGATCAATGGTGAAAGGTTCCCAGTGAATGAACAATTGCATAAAGCGTTGTACCGAAAGTATAGAAATGTAAAGATGGGTCGCCAAAACCAATCATTATAAAGTTCAAAGTCTTTCTTTGACTCCATGAAAGTGCTACGGCGTTGATAATTTTACTCAACCTTTGTAAGGGGGTTGTTACATGTATCGTGGAGGGACAATTCATGACATCGATCTAATTTCAATACAAGTCCATATGCAGATTGTTGAAATGTCTTGTATTCATAAATGTTCCATAAATTATTGGGATGTCTTGTATTCATAAATGTTCCATAGTGATGAGGGTTTGTGACAGGTACTGGATATACAACTGAAAGTTCAAGAAATCAACTAGATTTCTAAGGAGGATATTGTAGTGTTCCGCTCCGGACGGCATACTATGTGTATGCTTGGTGGCCAGTTTGAATCAGTCGAAAGTAAGTGTTGGATAAATCTTTCGGCGTCTAATTGATCTGGAAGAATATATTGAGAATTTTTCTAACTCTGGATTGACTTCTGTTGGAATGAGCCATATATGCACTGGATTGTGTCTTGGTAGTGAACTATATATGAGTCTCTTCCCAATATACCCTTCATTGTAGTTTTCTTTGGACATTTTTGCTACTTGCTTTTGATGAATGCGTTTTCATGTTATTTTCGATATTTTTTTTTGTCCACTTTCATCGATTTCTTCATTCATTTATGAGAATTCTGAGAAGAAGGATAGAAAAATGATATTGATCAGACGTTCGTGCTATTGCAGAAGGACGCATAACTGAGCCTTGATTATGCGAAATCATTCTTCTCTCAGCGAATTCTCTACTGGTTGGGTTGTTCTGACCCTACTTTTCTGCCCATTCATGCAAACGAATTCTCGCTGCCTTGCAACGTCATTAATCGACGATGTTCGAAAGAATGTAACTGATAAATGTTAGTCACATGTATGTTATAACACTAAGAATGGACCATTGTACGCATGTAATTGTTAGATGCATATATGCACGTGAATTATGTATGTGTTTCGTATGAGAAACGGACACTTGTAGTGTGGCATCAGGAAAATGTTGGTGTGTGGTTTGTGTTAGAAAAATTCTTCAATAATTCTTCGTTTTTATAAATCTGCAAGAAAATAAAATGATTAAGTGTTACCGGCCTCCGGGAAAGTCGCGCACGTAGCACTGCCCTAAGAGATAGTCCGGGTCTATGTGCAGACGGTATCCGAACGCTCCTAGTGGTAAAATCTCCGCTCTACCGGAATCTCGTTGTCGCACACGACGCTGAGAGAATGACCCCGACTTAGCTCTGCCCAGAGCAACGACGAATAGCAGCAACAGTACGAAGGAGACGAGAAATTTGGAGAGGTTCGAGAAGAATATTTTCTGTGTCTAGAAGAAGGAGATGGGGTCTGTATAAATAGGTTGTTGGGTAATAACACCAACGGACAGAAATTAAAAGAGAATTTAATTCGGGTGTTAAAGAAAACAATTATGTTAAACGTTGTAAAATGTTTACGGCACATGGTTCATTGAACCTGGACGAAATTTGAATGGTGAACGTTATGGAATTTTAAAAATTGTAACGGTCAGAATTTTTGAAAAATAGCAAAAAATCTTTTAGGGTCTCGGCTCGAACCCGAAGAAGGAATCGAATCGGCATTCGGCGCCCGCAGATGTGGGCACGTGTCCGCACCCGTTACACGCGCCGAATCGAACCGAGCCGAGCCGGGCCGGGCGGCGGCGGCAGCGCGCGCGTGTGGCCCATTGAGCTCCCACACACAACTTTTAATGAAGCAAAAGGAGAAAATGTGATATATACATAGTGGAGGGCATCCCACTAGCCGATGTGGGACTAATATGTTATGAGACTTGAGCTTTTGCTCACATAGGAGCAGCAGCTAACAATCCCCCCCCCCTCCAAAAGGTCAAGTTCCAAGATAATATAAAGAAAAAGAATAAGATAAGAGAATTTTTGGGCAGTTGTATACTATGCATAAATGAGATGGACTACAGCCTTGAATTTCACGTAGTGACTATTATCTTTGTCTGAAGAAGAGCTTGATGGACTACGCCTTGAATCAGTCTTCTTGAACCAGACTCAGAAAATACCACACATAGTACGCTAGAGGTACTTGGGTCTATCGGGTGGCACGTTTGGTTGGCCATGCGCACTTTTACACATTCATGAGAGTTGTCTAGGATCGCCCTGTCCTATAGTCGTGGCCCTCACGACCTCTCATATAGGTAAGTCCTTAAGGGTTGGTGATAGAAATCAACCCTGTATATCATGCTTAGACTTATTAAGAGTTTAAACTCAACCTATCCATATCACAAAAGGAACACTGTCACCATAGGGATGGGGTATGAATGTACACATGTACAGCCTCCTGGGCTTTTATTTTAAAGAGAATTTAATCTCAGGTCAGTGTTCCATAATAGTCACCTAGTCCAGCTTGTTTCTACCCATTGAACCGGCTTCTTGGGATCTCCAGTCAGACTCGGTTGGATTGTCACTGCTGGTGACTATACTATGGGATTAACCCCATCCTCCTCGATGATTCTAGGATCAATGTCCTAGACAGACCCTTCGTCAAGTGGTCTGCAAGGTTCTTTTCGGACTTTATATAGTCAAGAACCACATATTTGCCCAATAGGCTCTTTATTGACTTGAAGCGCAGCTGCAGGTGCCTGTTCATCTTACCACTCACAGAATCATGCTTTAGTAGTTCTATAACAGATTTATTATCAAAGTTTATAGAAATTGCAAGAACAGGATGAATAGAAATAGGTATATGCATAATAAGATTTTTAAGCCATTCGGCCTCTGTACATGTAGCATCCAAAGCTATCATTTCAGAGTCCATTGTACTTCTGGCTATGATAGTTTGTTTACATGATTCCCAGGAGATTGCAGCTCCTGCTAGGGTAAAAATATATCCAGTAGTGGATTTCACATCATGTGAATCAGTTACCCAATTTGCATCGGAGTAACCTTCTATGATATCAGGGTGTCTAGTATAATGAAGTTTATAATCTAGAGTACCCTTAAGATATCTAAATACTCTGTCCAATGCAGTCCAATGCGACTGATTTGGGTTACTAGTATATCTACTTAGTCTCCCAATAGCAAATGCAATATCAGGTCTGGTCCTATTTGTTATGTACATAAGGGACCCTATCATCTGTGAATATTTATGTTGTTCTATAGGAGATCCTTCATTCTTCTTGAGAACAACATTGCTATCATATGGAGTAAGGGCAGGTTTTTTGTCAAAATACTCAAACTTTCTTAGCATTTTTTCAATTGAATGTACTAGGGATAGAGTATAGCCCTCTTTGCATTTGGACACTTGCATTCCTAGGATCAGATTTGCTTCACCTAGGTCTTTTATGTCAAACTGGTTAGATAAATAATTCTTAGTGTTATTTATCAATTCCAGTGAAGATCCTAAAATAAGTATGTCATTAACATACAAGCATAATATGGCACAGCTTTCATTTGTATTTTTAGAGTACAAACATTTGTCATATTCATTTGGCACAAAACCAAATTCTATAATAACTTTATCAAATTTGTTGTGCCATTGCTTGGGAGCTTACTTTAGACCATAAAGAGATTTTACTAATCTGCAAACCTTCTTTTCTTGGCCTTTTGCAATAAAACCTTCAGGTTGCTCCATATATATCTCTTCTTCTAAATCTCCATTTAGAAATGCTGTCTTTACATCCATTTGATGGATCAGCATATCATGAATGGATGCTAAAGCTAGAAGGGTTCTAATAGAAGATATTCTAGCTACAGGAGAGTAAGTATCAAAATAATCTAATCCTTTCTTCTGAATAAAACCTTTGGCCACTAATCTACTCTTATATTTTTCTATGGTACCATCGGCTCTAAGTTTCTTCTTAAAGATCCACTTATAACCTATTGATTTGCTGCCTAAAGGAAGGTCTGCTAAAAACCAAGTATTGTTCTCCATGATGGAGTTGTACTCATTGTTAATAGCTTCTTTCCAGAAAGGGGCATCAGGAGAGGATATGGCTTCTTCATAAGTTGAGGGATCACCTTCTATCAAAAATGTGAAGAATCCTTCTCCTAAGTTCTTTTCAATCCTTTCTCTTTTACTCCTTCTAGGTTCTATGACTTATTCAGATTGAGAATTAGGCATTTGGTCATGAGAACTAGTAGACGTAGTAAAAGAAGGGTTAGAGGAAGATGAAGGGGTTCTATCCTTGAAGGAAAAAATGTTCTCAAAGTAAACTGCATCTCTAGCTTCGATGATTGTGTTATTAGAGATTTCATTCACTTCAGAATGGGTTACAAGAAATCTATTGGCATTACTATCTAGGGCATATCCTATGAATACAGCATCTACAGTCTTAGGACCTATCTTCCTCTTTTTGGGTTCAGGAATTCCTACTTTAGCTAGACATCCCCAAACTTTGAAGTAATTAATCCTAGGGGTCCGACCTTTCCTTAACTCATATGGTGTCTTATTATTAGTCTTACTTGGTATCCTATTAAGAATATAACAGGCTGACAATAAGGCTTCTCCCCAAAGATTATCAGGGGCACCTGAGCTGAGAAGCATGGCATTGACCATATCTAAAAGAGTGCGATTCTTTCTTTCAGCAACTCCATTGGATTGTGGTGAATAAGGAGCAGTTACCTCATGAATAATTTTGTGCTCTTCACAGAAGTTAGTCATTTCATTTGAGGTGTACTCTCCACCACGGTCTGATCTAAGGATCTTAATCTTCCAATCCAACTGGTTCTCAGCTTCAGATTTATAGACCTTGAATCTGTCTAGAACTTCATCTTTGGTTTTGAGGAGGTAGGTGTAACAATACTTTGAATGATCATCTATAAAAGTAACAAAGTATTTCTTACCACCTCGGGTTAAAATCCTATTGGAATCACAAACATCACTATGGATAAGTTCTAGGAGTTCAGAATCCCTATAGACAGATTTGAAAGGCAATCTAGTGTGTTTGGCTTGAACACAAATCTCACATTTGTGTTCATCATCTATAGGAGTCTTAGGGATAAGATCTAAGTTCATCATCCTTTTGATAGATCCTAAGTTCACATGACCTAGTCTACCATGCCAAATATTTGATGATTCAACATTTGCAACAAAAGAAGGATTAGAACTTTTATTCATAGTACTTAAAATAAAAAGTCCATCTTTCACAAATCCTTTTCCAATAAACAGATCATTCTTAGAGAAAACTACTTTATTATCCTCCATTATAATTTTGTATCATGAGGCTACAATGAGGGATCCACTAACAAGATTCCTTCTGACAGATGGCACATAAAGCACATCATGGAGAGGTAGACTTTTTCCTGATTTATTCTTCCTCTTTCCACAACTTATGCCGTTGAGCCATCTCCTAGAGTCACGCCTCCTCCACCTGATTTCTGATAGGTTAAAAAATATGAGCGATCAAATGAAACATGAACATTAGCTCCTATTGTAATGCCCGTGGTTCGTATCACGTATTGGAAATACGTATACGTATTTCGGACTCGTATTTTTGGTTTGTCATAATTAGTTAGCCTTGGATTATTTTTTTTATTATTATTGTATATTGCATTTGCATGGTTCATCATGGCATGGCATTGGCTTGGTTTGGTTCGGTTTAGTGGGTTTGGCTTGGTTGGGTTTTATGTGGAGAACCACTCCCACCTACCACCACTCCCACCATAAATATCTTTCCACTCTCTCTCTTCCATTAATACTCATTACTCATTTCTTCTTCTCCATCTTTACTCTTCACCTACCAGAAGAGAGTGGAGAGCTTAGGCAAGTGCATCTTGCTTCATGGAGGAACCCCATTTTTTTTATTGTTCTATTGTCTTCCTCATGTGTTTCTAACCCAATTTAGTACTTGTCAATTTTTTATTTCCATGGTTAAATTTTTGTAGATCTAGCTTTGTGGTATTTTTGGTTCCCAGGATTTTTGATCCATCAAACTTGCATATTTTGCTAAGTTGATGATCCCATGTTGCAGAGAATATTGTTTGGTCCAAATTTGACCTATGAAATTTTGCTGAGCCGCATGGACATTTTGCACTCAGCCGCATGGCCTATACAGGCAATTGTCAGCATTTATTTTTCATGCATTATTTAAATGCAATGCTTACACATCAGCCGCATAGCTATTTAAATGCTTGAGTGCTTTAATATTTAAATATTATATGTCTTAAGAATTCAATGCCTTAAGCTATGATTAAAGCTTTTTGGAGCAACAGAGCCGCATATGGCTTGGATGTTGTCTCATTCCAAATGCATTTTGTTAAGAGCCGCATGTGAAGCATTGTCCAGCCGCATGTGAAGCATTGTCCGGCCGCATAGCCATCAAGGCATTGCTTTGTTCACAAATGCATTGATTTAATACTTTTTATGCATTAAATGCTTTACTAAGCCTTAACAAATGTCTTGTCAATAATGGACATTTAATGCATATGAAGCTTTAGTCCAAGCTTGTTCCAGGAAGGACATTAAAATGCATTTTCTTTGCATTTAAGTCCCTTACACATCAGCCGCATAGAATATTATGAATTGCACTTTTTGCATTTAAGCCCTTTTCTTTATATAAGCATTCCATTAAGTCTTAGTACAGTAAACACTTGCATGGATTTAGTACTTTATGCATTTAAGACCTAGTATTAATATATATTGTATACTTTAAGCATTTAAGCCCTTTCATATTTACTACTTAATGTTCTCATGCATTCTCCTTATGAAGCTAAGCTAGCCGCATGGGTCTGGGGGTTGTTCCTAAAGAAATTTTCTTAGGTTTTGTCTTATATGCTTTAATTGTTTGGTTAAAGCATTTTGCTTTAATGCTTGGATTAAGCATTCTGGAGATGCCAGCCGCATGGCCATTATTTTCTTATTATTTGTTTGTACTTTCTTGCAAGCAAATTGAGGGTGAGCCGCATGGCCTTGGTATTCCTGGGCCGCATGGCAAATTTCCATTATGTGCTGACCACGTGGGTTTAATATATTGATTATTGTTGGGTACCACTTGACCACTATACTTGAGTGGTCACGTGCCCATTTTTTTTGTTGAGTGGAAGCTTGCATTTATTGCGGGTCCCACTCTCTTTGACTTTTCTGATTGCATGAATATTTCTTGCTGGCCGCATGACCCATTTTAGTTATTTTTTTGGCCGCATAAGCTTTAGCTGGCCGCATGGGTGGCCTCCCACTCTCTTTGACCGCATGTTTGTTCTCTCACTTTTGGACCACATGGGTCCCACTTTGATTGTTTAATATTTTATTTGTCTAAATTGTGGTCAGAATTCTTCCCACTCCCAATATGAAAATTGTAGAGTTTCTCCTTGGCTTCAAGAATATATATATATATTATTATATTATTATTTAATTTGCTCAAGTTTCTCTCCTCCTTGATAATTGGCATGACTTGATAGTGACCCGCCGTGGTGCACTCCCGACATGATAACTTGACCTGACAAACTGACATGATAATTCTTGATAGTGGCCCACCGTGGCGCACTCTTAACCTGACACGGTATATCTCGAATGCTGTTGCGACGGCTAACACGACATGACAAGATTGAATAACTTGGACACCGTGGACGATTGTGCTTGTACAAATGAACCCGTCTTGTCTTGCATCATGTCTAGGACGGGGACCCCTGAGTACCTCGGTCAGGGGCACCCACTGAACTCGACTAAGGCTAATCACTAGAATAATCCAGTAGTCATGAAAAGATTTTTCAGCTACAGGCAATCCCGTTATCTGGGCGCCCCACTTGGGATCTGTAGCCTGCCGTCGAGTAGGGCACATTTCCAGCACACTGTCATGTGTTGCACCCTCTAAGTCACTTAAGGGTACATGTATTTCCTGGACGATGTACCCACTTGAATTCAACTCTAAATTGCATCTGGATAGCCTGGATGGTCTGCAGGGCTTGTGGCTGTGGAATAATCTCGCTGCATCTTGTTAGTAATTAGGCTTGTGATAACCCTAGTTAGTTAAAGTATTAAGCCGTACTTATTGCTTGGCCGTGAAATGTTGGATGAAGTTTACCAGTCTATTCTTGTCTTGATCCTGTACAAGATTATTACATGTCCTGATTTCTTAATTTATCCTGCCGATAAATGGTGGGAGAATCCAAGTTCTGTTCAGACGAAGGGTTACAACCCCGGTCCTTGTTTGGTTTACGGGTTGTAACCTGGTTATCTGAATAGTCCCATGGTTATCTCATCGTATATCACCTGTCCTGTTTTCTTTAATTATTGTCTTTTATTATATATTATTACTCTTGTGCTGATTGCTGGTTTTAGTTCCTAAGTGAAGCCTCCTTTGTGGCACTTGCTCTTTCTGGGGTCTGACCCAGCTGGTTTTGTATGGCCAGATACCAGAGCAGCTCCAGAGGATCTATCGAATCTCCAGCCACATGGTGACCACTAGACGAAATCCTGGCAACGAGTGGGTTTATTTTTGCTCTCCCACTCTATTATAAAATTATTCTTTTGAGGCGTTTAGCCGCCGAGCAAGTGTTAGCTCGTGTATATTTTTACTTACTGTCTGCCTACGGGCTGTAACGTGATTGGCAACCTAGGGTTGATCATGTATGACTAAACTCTTGCTAGTCCTCACATTTTGTAACGACTAGCTTCATGATCAGCTGGATATATAATGTTTGGGATGCCTTACTATTGTATATTTGGTGATCTTACATCTTGTAACTCTATTTACTTGCTTGTGATTGAGACACTAGGCTTGTTATCGACCATAAGAGACTGTTGGCTTGTAGATAAACCCTCATATATCTAGACAGCCGTGACCGTATAATGGTGTGGATTCCATTTCATTATACGTAGCTGGCTATGTCTGCCCCCGCTCTCCAGTATTCTGGTTCTGGGGCGTGACATGGTTTAAGTGGTGGCCCATGCAGGTCTTGTAAATCAAGATATGTGAGGGTTTATCGAATAGATGTCTCAATCAGTACTCGTCCTTGATCTCTGCTCGTATCCTATTGATTCCTGAAATTCTTGTCCTTATCACATGCTTGTAATCGTTGATCTGTCCTGGTCCTTCCTTATTATTCCCATGTCGTCTTCTTCAGCGGCATTGAACCTGGACCTGCTGATCAGCAAGGCGGATCACCTCCCGTGGACCAGCAGCAACCAGAAGATCAGGCCCAGCACTCAGGAGCAGCCTCCCGAGTCATGCCTATCGGGGATCCCGAACCACCAGTTCAGCCAGTCCAGCCTGTAGAGCCTGATGATGGCACTTTGGTGGGTCTCATCAGATCATTGTTAGCTTTCCAAGATCGTCGAGGAGATGCCTTGCAACAGGCAGTGGCAAATGCTTTGAACAGAGACGGTCATCCAAGGAACAGTATCGCGAACAGTTTCAAGCGCCTGAACCCTCCGTTCTTCGATGGCAGTGAAGATGCTATCGCTGCTGATGCATGGCTCCAGGATACTGAAGTCATTCTAGAGGCAGCCAAGACCCCGGAAGATGAGAAGGTGGCCGTGGTACGTCTACAGTTATTGGATCTTGCCCACAGCTGGTGGACAGCACAGGCCATGGGATTAGTGGCCCCTATCCCATGGGCACTATTCAGAGAGAGATTCCAGACTAAGTACTTCGATACGGTGGCTCGGTACGATCTACAGACCAAGTTCACCAACCTGAAGCAAGGAGACAGGACGGTCGACGGATATGCAGCCGAGTTCACCAGGCTTAGTCGGTTTGCTCCCACTTTGGTGGCAACCGAGTATGATAGAGCCCAGCGGTTCCAGCAGGGGCTCCACCTCGAGATTTTGCTGGCAGTGGAACAGTTTGAGCATCAGACTTTTGATGCAGTGTTGAGGGCAGCTAGGAGGCACGAGTATACCTCCCACAGGATAGTGGACAGGAACGGAGGTCAGAAGCGATCTCACGGCCAAATGACCCAGTCGACAGCACCAGCCCCGGCAGTCAGGGCTTTGACAATTGGAACTCCGAGGCAGGCGGCCTCAGTAACGTCGGTCACGTCCCCTCAGCAACAGAAGCTGAAGCAGTCTTCCGTAATGGGCTGCACTCATTGTGGAAAGCCAGGACACGTTGTTTCAGAGTGTCGCAGAGCACAGGGATTGTGCTTGGCTTGTGGAGTACCGGACCACAAGATAGGGTCCTGTCCGAATAGGGCCAGTTCATCATCGGCCCAGACTAGTCCCTCGGTAAGGGGACCAGCCCCAGTCCAGCAGCAGCAGCAGTATCCATTGCCGAGGACATTGCCGTCTCAGGCCCAAGTGTTTCAGCAGCAGTACCAACCTCCGAGGCCATTGTCGCCTCAGGCCCTAGCCTTCCAGCTACAGAGACCCCAGCAGTATGCCCAGGTCCAAGCTCAGATCCAGAACCGGCAGAGAGGTTCCTAGCAGGATATCCTTCCTCTTTCTCGTGCCTTCGATTTCCTTGCTTACATACATGATTAATTGATTGATTGCTTAGTATAGCTTGTCATTGCTCCTCTAGCCTCTTGATTAAATTTCGAGGACGGAATTCTTTTAAGGTGGGTAGAGTTGTAATGCCCGTGGTTCGTATCACGTATTGGGAATACGTGTACGTATTTCGGACTCGTATTTTTGGTTTGTCATAATTAGTTAGCCTTGGATTTTTTTTTATTATTGCATATTGCATTTGTATGGTTCATCATGGCATGGCATTGGCTTGGTTTGGTTCGGTTTAGTGGGTTTGGCTTGGTTAGGTTTTATGTGGAGAACCACTCCCACCTACCACCACTCCCACCATAAATATCTTCCTACTCTCTCTCTTCCATTAATACTCATTACTCATTTCTTCTTCTCCATCTTTACTCTTCACCTACCAGAAGAGAGTGGAGAGCTTAGGCAAGTGCATCTTGCTTCATGGAGGAATCCTATTTTTTTATTGTTCCATTGTCTTCCTCATGTGTTTCTAACCCACTTTAGTACTTGTCAATTTTTCATTTCCATGGTTAAATTTTTGTAGATCTAGCTTTGTAGTATTTTTGGTTCCCAGAATTTTGATCCATCAAACTTGCATATTTTGCTAAGTTGATGATCCCATGTTGCAGAGAATATTGTTTGGTCCAAATTTGACCTATGAAATTTTGCTGAGCCGCATGGACATTTTGCACTCAGCCGCATGGCCTATACAGGCAATTGTCAGCATTTATTTTTGCATGTATTATTTAAATGCAATGCTTACACATCAGCCGCATAGCTATTTAAATGCTTGAGTGCTTTAATATTAAATATTATATGTCTTAAGAATTCAATGCCTTAAGCTTTGATTAAAGCTTTTTGGAGCAACAGAGCCGCATATGGCTTGGATGTTGTCTCATTCCAAATGCCTTTTGTTAAGAGCCGCATGTGAAGCATTGTCCAGCCGCATGTGAAGCATTGTCCGGCCGCATAGCCATCAAGGCATTGCTTTGTTCACAAATGCATTGATTTAATACTTTTTATGCATTAAATGCTTTACTAAGCCTTAACAAATGTCTTGTCAATAATGGGCATTTAATGCATATGAAGCTTTAGTCCAAGCTTGTTCCAGGGAGGACATTAAAATGCATTTTCTTTGCATTTAAGTCCCTTACACATCAGCCGCATAGAATATTATGAATTGCACTTTTTGCATTTAAGCCCTTTTCTTTATATAAGCATTCCATTAAGTCTTAGTACAGTAAACACTTGCATGGATTTAGTACTTTATGCATTTAAGACCTAGTATTAATATATATTGTATACTTTAAGCATTTAAGCCCTTTCATATTTACTACTTAATGTTCTCATGCATTCTCCTTATGAAGCTAAGCTAGCCGCATGGGTCGGGGGTTGTTCCTAAAGAAATTTTCTTAGATTTTGTCTTATATGCTTTAATTGTTTGGTTAAAGCATTTTGCTTTAATGCTTGGATTAAGCATTCTGGAGATGCCAGCCGCATGGCCATTATTTCTTATTATTTGTTTGTACTTTCTTGCAAGCAAATTGAGGGTGAGCCGCATGGCCTTGGTATTCCTGGGCCGCATGGCAAATTGCCATTATGTGCTGACCACGTGGGTTTAATATATTGATTATTGTTGGGTCCCACTTGACCACTATACTTGAGTGGTCACGTGCCCATTTTTCTTGTTGAGTGGAAGCTTGCATTTATTGCGGGTCCCACTCTCTTTGACTTTTCTGGTTGCATGAATATTTCTTGCTGGCCGCATGACCCATTTCAGTTATTTTTCTGGCCGCATAAGCTTTAGCTGGCCGCATGGGTGGCCTCCCACTCTCTTTGACCGCATGTTTGTTCTCCCACTTTTGGACCACATGGGTCCCACTTTGATTGGTTAATGTTTTATTTGTCTAAATTGTGGTCAGAATTCTTCCCACTCCCAATATGAAAATTGTAGAGTTTCTCATTGGCTTCAAGAATATATATATATTATTATTATTATTTAATTTGCTCAAGTTTCTCTCCTCCTTGATAATTGGCATGACTTGATAGTGACCCGCCGTGGTGCACTCCCGACATGATAACTTGACCTGACAAACTTGACATGATAATTCTTGATAGTGGCCCGCCGTGGCGCACTCTTAACCTGACACGGTATATCTCGAATGCTGTTGCGACGGCTAACACGACATGACAAGATTGAATAACTTGGACACCGTGGACGATTGTGCTTGTACAAATGAACCCGTCTTGTCTTGCATCATGTCTAGGACGGGGACCCCTGAGTACCTCGGTCAGGGGCACCCACTGAACTCGACTAAGGCTAATCACTAGAATAATCCAGTAGTCATGAAGAGATTTCCCAGCTACAGGCAATCCCGTTATCTGGGCGCCCCACTTGGGATCTGTAGCCTGCCGTCGAGTAGGGCACATTTCCAGCACACTGTCATGTGTTGCACCCTCTAAGTCACCTAAGGGTACATGCGTTTCCTGGACGATGTACCCACTTGAATTCAACTCTAAATTGCGTCTGGATAGCCTGGATGGTCTGCAGGCTTGTGGCTGTGGAATAATCTCGCTGCATCTTGTTAGTAATTAGGCTTGTGATAACCCTAGTTAGTTAAAGTATTAAGCCGTACTTATTGCTTGGCCGTGAAATATTGGGTGAAGTTTACCAGTCTATTCTTGTCTTGATCCTGTACAAGATTATTACATGTCCTGATTTCTTAATTTATCCTGCAGATAAATGGTGGGAGAATCCAAGTTCTGTTCAGACGAAGGGTTACAACCCCGGTCCTTGTTTGGTTTACGGGTTGTAACCTGGTTATCTGAATAGTCCCATGGTTATCTCATCGTATATCACCTGTCCTGTTTTCTTTAATTATTGTCTTTTATTATATATTATTACTCTTGTGCTGATTGCTGGTTTTAGTTCCTAAGTGAAGCCTCCTTTGTGGCACTTGCTCTTTCTGGGGTCTGACCCAGCTAGTTTTGTATGGCCAGATACCAGAGCAGCTCCAGAGGATCTATCGAATCTCCAGCCACATGGTGACCACTAGACGGAATCCTGGCAACGAGTGGGTTTATTTTTGCTCTCCCACTCTATTGTAAAATTATTCTTTTGAGGCGTTTAGCCGCCGAGCAAGTGTTAGCTCGTGTACATTTTTACTTACTGTCTGCCTACGGGCTGTAACGTGATTGGCAACCTAGGGTTGATCATGTATGACAAAACTCTTGCTAGTCCTCACATTTTGTAACGACTAGCTTCATGATCAGCTGGATATGTAATGTTTGGGACACCTTACTATTGTATATTTGGTGATCTTATATCTTGTAACTCTATTTACTTGCTTGTGATTGAGACACTAGGCTTGTTATCGACCAAAAGAGACTGTTGGCTTGTAGATAAACCCTCATATATCTAGACAACCGTGACCGTATAATAGAGTGGATTCTATTTCATTATACGTAGCTGGCTATGTCTGCCCCCGCTCTCCAGTATTCTGGTTCTGGGGCGTAACACCTATCACGCCCCGCTCCCGCAGGAGCGATCGTCCTCGCTAAGACGTGATGCCGCACGGGCCTAGGTTGCGCACGTGCAAGGCTAAGTCCAGAAACGGCCGATTTGAGCTAGGCCACAGAGTCGCACAGAGTGTCCCCATTTGTAGCGGAAAGTAAATGAACACAATTGAAGCAAATTCAACTCTTTATTGATATTCAAGAAGTTAACAAGCGGCGCTAGGCCGATATTACAAATTGCTCAAGCTCTCTCTCTCTCTCTCTGAAACGTAAAAGACGTGCCAAGTGGCATACAACATGGAATGATTCATGGTGATGTTCTGATACATTATGTCCTGTATATGGTGCTCCAGCTCCTTGCAACGCTCCAGAGATAGCTCCGCGCCTTAGCACGTACGAGGGAAGCTTCGCACCCGACGATGTCTCCTGCATCCTGCAAGCAGACTGTGGGGTTATCAGTACATTGTTATGCACTGATGGGGAGGATAGCTTGCCCACAATGCTATCATTACCAAACACGTTCTATTTACTTTCGTGCACCCTCTATCATTCATTGTATTTCTAATCTTGCCTTAGGATCAGTTTCATGCATATTTCATAACCTATCTCGTGTTGCCAGATTCAATGTGTTGCATGGAGATACATGTACGACTTACCCATACTTACCGTCCGGCCTTCCCTGTCCAAAGTAAACCAAGTTAGTCAATAATTCGCAGAAAATAACTTGACGTGATCCATGTGAACTTTTAATGTCAAGGGCGTGTCCTTGCCTCGGGTCCTAGCACGTCGTAGGCGTATTTTCTAACTCCTTTGCCGAAGTACTCTCGATTATCTGGTGTGTTATATTCAAGCCTGTTTAGAAGGTACTTCATTTACTTAACTTAGACTACTTTGATTTTAATGCAAGGACTTGCACGTGGATTTCCACCAGCAAAGCCCGCTTAATCTATATGCATCGGTCGCTGGCATCACAAGCCAATTTGGACATGTCTTCCCCCTTGGTAATTAATCTGATAGTCTTTTGAAATACCCGACCTTATGTTCCCTGGTGGCTAAGCCTGCACTCAGGCCTGTACGTAAGGCAAATTTTGATTTTCGTCCGGGCCGGCACGACCTTCACACTTTGACCGTGCCGCTGGAAATCCCTTATATCTCCTACCTCAAGTATACTAGTGGATTATCCACGACCATTTCGTTTTCTTTTTGTTTGTCATTTTAACTTAACGGCTGTCTCCGAGCTGTAGGCTAACCCTTAGCCATAATGCGTTATCGACCAGGTTGGCGTCCGTACAGCGCGGGTAGCGAGCCCCGTTGCACGTGTCCGTCATACCTGTCGCTAACCATTCCTTTCTTTTTTATCTTTTGTACATTCTTTATTTTCTTTCTTTCTTTCACTTGTTTGTTCATTCATTCATTCATTCACGTATTCATTCATTCATTCATTCGTTGGTTCATTCTTTCACTTATCCATTCATTCTTTCATTCACACATTATGCAACTCCTCGTACGGGAGTTGCCTTGGCGACCCATCGGTCCCATAATCTTTCAATGTTGCTATACTCTACTCGGAACGACTATGTTGATAGTCTTTCCATTTCATTGTTGTAATCCATTCATTGTTTCAATGTTGAACGCATAAGGGACTTAAATGTAAGCTTGTGTCGTAGCACAAGCGTGGAGCGCGGTACGAGAGTCCTCACAATTTCTATATTCTTTTCTATATTTTATACAAGCATATAAGATGGGATTATTCCCTTAGCTAGGTTCGTTGAGTCATTTATTAGCATGCGCGGTATTATCGCCTAATGATTCTAGCAATAGTGTCTGTATTGTTATGTGTCTAGGCTAAGCAAAGACGGGTTCATCGGAGCCATCCACCTTAGCGATGTTCGAATCGGCCGAGCGATACTCCGAGCGCACCTTTGAAAGTCTAAGTCTGGATTCATCTTGACGGGCCAATGTAAGCCTCACATCGATTCTTCATCAGGTCGATGCCAATTCTTCGGGTCGACGGCTCGTTTGAGTCGTTGTACTTGCCGTTTGAATCGGCGTTTCGCTAGGGCGGAGCAGGTCATTACATAATACACCACACAAAACAAGTCTCGTCCGCAGGTCATCCTATCGTTCCTTAACTCGTATCGTCGTGTTTTTTAGGCAATTCTATCGAATGGCTCTATCGTTCGATGGCATCGAACTATACTCGATACCTTTCCAAGTTTTGTATCGCATACGTCCGGTCGATTTTATTGAATAACTTTTCATTCATTTTAGAGTTAATGGTACTTATTCAATTCAGGTGTTTCTTCGACTTGGTTGCTATTTCGATGTGTCATGGGACTGAAATGGTCGCACGAGGTGCGTTGTAATTTATCAAACGTGAGGGACGTAAGCTGAGGCAAACTCACTCATTCGTTCATGCGCATCTCGACACCCACTTGCAGCTGCATTCGAGTTCATCATATCGCTGAGTTTGGATCGTGCATGCATTCAAGGCATCCCCCGAATACGTACATTTCAACCAAGCTTAGCGACTAGCGAAGTCGGACAAGCTACTCGTGATAGTTTCGATTTGTCGATGGTTTTGCTAACTTCGATTTAAAACCGAACTCATGTGTGTATCACATATCGTTTATCTCGATCCCCGAGATGATTCGATTCGCTTCTCAAGCGCTCTAGTCAATGAAATCAATATGATTTCTTCTTAGCACGGTGTCGACCAAGTCTAAGTAATTTCCGTCCAATTTAAGATCAAGTATCGCACTGTTACCGAGTACGTCTTCCAATCAATGATTCAATTCGTTATCCCAACTTTACTTGTGCATCATCCATTCCTATCATTCACTTCGTTTGGGGCCAATCTCGTCGTCGTTCACGCACATCCCCAGTTCCACGTCCTACTCTAAGTCTTGTTGCCCCAAGTCTATCGTTCGTCCAGACGATATTGTAATGTTAATCGTACAGGTTCAACCAATCGGCATAGGGTCGTCCGCTTATCCGCTAGGTCAGCTCACAGGTCATAGTTACAAGTCAAGTCCGTGGTTCATCGTGCAAGGTCGTTGTACGACGCTCGTCCCAAATCCTATGGTCAAACCATTTGTTCGTTGGTACGGAAGTTTCTACCCAAGTTCGCTCTACTCAAACTTCTAAACATCAAGCAGCGTTCACCCTATTCGTCTCAATACATTCTCCGTTCCAAGTTCGAGCTCGTTTAGGAAAGTCATCCTACGATAGGTTGTCCTCAATCAAATCGTGCGTCCGTAATAACAATTTTCGTAGTCTATCTCTTCAAGTATGTATGATACAATCCACCTATCCAATTCGCGTAGTCGATCACAAGGTCGTCTAGCCTTGCAATATGTCGTGCCCCGATGTTACGCAAGTCTGATTATCCACGACGGACATGAATTACCATGTCAACATTTCTGCAGAATAATCGTCCTCATCGGAACGCAACTCTTGCGTTGTGTCTAGACTTGCTCATTTTCGATACGCGGATTAGGTCTACTCAATCCTCAAGTTTTCTCATTCTTCAATCGCAAGTCTGAACAATCCTCGAATTCACCTTCGCTTTAAACCACAAGTCGAAGCAATCAAAATTGCCATGTCATGATATTTTGAGTTCGACCATTCCCGCTAGACATGAATCACCATGCCAACGCTCATAAGGAACAATCGTCCCAAATCCGACGTGACGCATGTGCGAGGCTGGAGTTGCGCTCGCGCAAGACAAGATCGTTGTCATTGTGGTTATCACCGAACAATCAAGTCACTTTCCTCTTCATCCAATATTCATTTCTATCAAATCCCCAACATAGCATCCTTCAAAACAATAACTTCTAACACGATCATCATTCATTAAATCAGAATACCCCCGAGTTATCGTACATCGATCTTTGATACGCCTCAATACTATTGATGATGTACATAACCTGACGATCTTCCTTTTGTAATAAATTTTGAGTCGTACAACTTAATTTCCATAATTCGCATTGTCTAATGCTAGCTCAAGTCTTTGAGCAACATCCATTCCAAATCCTTAGTCATTCTCGTATCTCCAAATCAACGTTTCCTATGCACGCTATCTTCCGATCGTGCTATCTTTGATCTCGTCCATGAGTATTTCACCTTAACTCAAGTTTCAATCCCTTCGACTAAATTCAAAATCGTATGTACGATTCACTACGTTTCCTCGACCAAGACCTCCATTCGTTTCATCGTTCCGACTCTCTATTCAATCGTTTCGTAATTCGCACTACACATTCTTAATTCGTCCGAACGATATCTCGTTTGAGACTATCGAAGTCAAAATCAACTAAGCGTTACTCGTTCTAAGGCTTTGTACGATAGCATCGCTTGCCGACATACTCATTCTATCCATAAATCTTTTAGTCCCTCTCGAACAATTTCTATAACGTCCATACACCACTCAGGGTTCGAGTCATTCGACTAGTCATCGACACTCGCTCTTTTCCTTCTTCGAGGCTATCACATACACCACTCGGAGTCAAGTCATTCTACAAATTCTCAAAAGATCATTTGATTCCCAATCGATGTGTTCAATCGCACGTTCGTCCCTTCCTCAAAGTCTAAGAACCATCTCTCGTGCTCGCTTTAGCTTTGGTCAAATAGCGTCTCTATCAACATACGTTCTAAGTCTCACTTATTCTTGTTCGAGCGATAGTCGGTCTCGCTCGCAAACTCGTTCGCACCAGAAGGTCTAGGTGCGCGATACTCCGCACAACTTAGCAAAAAGGCTGCGTGTATAACCATTTCGTTCGAAATATACTTCGGTCTCGTGTACTCGTTCGCTATTATCAGCGTAAGGTTATTCAAACACGTCTTGTATTTTGCTAACTCTTAGCATCGGTTTCTTCCAACTCAAGTACGTTATGGTTCGGCACAAAGGCCTTCGCCTATCGATCCCGTTCAACTGAGTACTCGTACGAGCTTTTGAAAATATTAGACTTATTGTATGGAACATCCCAAGGTACAACGAGAGAGAGCGTACACTTCTTTTGTTTCAACGAGCTTTCAAAATTGAGAAAATTGAAATGAAGTCCAAGGACTTAAAGCCGTGCTCTGATACCAATCTATCAAGCCCCGCTCCCGCAGGAGCGATCATCCTCGCTAAGGCATGATGCCGTACGGGCCTAGGCTGCGCCCGTGCAAGACTAAGTCCAGAAACGACCGATTTGAGCTAGGCCACAGAGTCGCACAGAGTGTCCCCATTTGCAGCAGAAAGTAAATGAACACCAATTGAAGCGAATTTAACTCTTTATTGATATTCAAGAAGTCTACAAGCGGCGCTTGGCCGATATTATAAATCGCTCAAGCTCTCTCTCTCTCTCTCTGAAACATAAAAGGCGTGCCAAGTGGCTTACAACATGGAATAATTCATGGCGATGTTCCGATACATTATGTCATGTATATGGTGCTCCAGCTCCTTGAAATGCTACAAGGCTCCAGAGATAGCTCCGCGCCTTAGCACGTTCGAGGGAAGCTCTGCACCCGACAATATCTCCTACATCCTGCAAGCAGACTGTAGGGTTATCAGTACATTGTTATGCACTGGTGGGGAGGCTAGCTCGCCCACAATGTTATCCTTAGCAAACACGTTCTATTTACTTTCGTGTATCGTCTATCATTCATTGTCTTTATAATCTTGCCTTAGGATCAGTTTCATGCATATTTCATAACCTATCTCGTGTTGCCAGATTCAATGTGTTACATGGAGATACATGCACGACTTACCCATACTTACCGTCCGACCTTCCCTGTCCAAAGTAAACCAAGTTAGTCAACAATTCGCAGAAAATAACTTGACGTGATCTATATGAACTTTCAATGTCAAGGGCGTGCCCTTGCCTCGGGTCCTAGCACGTCGTAGGCGTATTTTCTAACTCCTTTGCCGAAGTACTCTCGATTATTTGGTGTGTTATATTCAAGCCTATTAAGAAGGTACTTTATTTAGTTAACTTAAACTACTTTGATTTCAATATAAGGACTTGCACGTGGATTGCCACCAGCAAAGCCCACTTAATCTATATGCATCGGTCGCTGGCATCACAAGCCAATTTGGACATGTCTTTTTCCTTGGTAATTTCTTACCTATCATGGCGTGCGGCTTGGTACACCCTGATAGTCTTTTGAAATATCCGACCTTACGTCCCCTGGTGGCCAAGCCCGCACTCAGGCCTGTACGTAAGCCAAATTTTGATTTTCGTCCGGACTGGCACGTCCTTCACACTTTGACCATGCCGCTGGAAATCCCTTATATCTCCCACCTCCCGTATACTAGTGGATTGTCTACGACCATTTTGTTTTCTTTTTGTTTGTCATTTTAAATTAACGGCTGTCTCCGAGCCGTAGGCTAACCCTTAGCCATAATGCGTTATCGACCAGGTTGGCGTCCGTGCAGCGCAGGTAGCGAGTCACGTTGCACGTGCCCGTCATACCTGTCGCTAACCATTCATTTCTTTCTTATCTTTTATTCATTCTTTCTTTCTTTTATTTGTTTGTTCGTTCATTGATTCATTCACGTATTCATTCATTCATTCGTTGGTTCATTCATTCACTTATCCATTCATTCTTTCATTCACACATTATGCAACTCCCCGTACGGGAGTCGTCTTGGCGACCCATCGGTCCCATAATCTTTCAATGTTGCTATACTCTACTCGGAACGACTATGTTGATAGTATTTCCGTTTTATTGTTGTAATCCATTTATTGTTTCAATATTGAACGCATAAGGGACTTAAATTTAAGCTTGTGCCGTAGCACGAGCGTGGAGCGCGGTGCGAGAGTCCTCACAATTTTCATGTTCTTTTCCATATTCTATACAAGCATACAAGATATGATTATTCCCTTAGCTAGGTGCGTTGAGTCATTTATTAGCATGCGCGGTATCATCGCCTAACGATTCTAGCAATAGTGTTCGTATCGTTATGTGTCTAGGCTAAGCAAAGACGGGTTCATCGGAGCCACCCACCTTAGCGATGTTCGAATCGGCCGAGCGATACTCCGAGCGCGCCTTTGAAAGTCTAAGTCTGGATTCATCTTGACGGGCCAATGTAAGCCTTGCATCGATTCTTCATCAGGTCGATGCCAATTTTTTGGGTCGACAGCTCGTTTGAGTCGTTGCACTTGCCGTTTGAATCGACATTCCGCTAGGGCGGAGCGGGTCATTACAGCTCCAGAATCCAACCACCAATCATCAGAGTGGAAAGACAGGTTTACTACAGGTTGATAGCTTACAGACCTGAAGGAGCTAGAAGACCCATTCAGAATCATGTTAGCCTCTGGCTTGCCTTTTTCTTTGAAGGAGTTCTGGAAAGGTTCTTTCTTCCTTTGGAAGCAGTTGATGGCTGTATGGTTGGTTCTACCACACACAAAATAAAATCTTTTTTGATCTGAGTCTGACCAAAGTTTCTAGGTTTTTGGGGTGAGGGTTTTGGTGGTGATGGTTTTGGTGATGATGATTTTGGTGAGGAGGTTGAAAACTCTGCTTCTTTTTGAAGGAGTTTTTCTTGGATTTGAGATGGTTGTTTGATCTAAATTTTTCATGGCTTTTGTAAAACCCCTATTTTTAATTATTTTATTAGACTCCAAATTTAAATTATGCAATTTATGGTTTTTATTAATTAGTAAAAATGACCTTAGCCATTTTTGGTGTTTTGAGCACAAGGCGAGCATGAATTTTGGCACGGAAGTTGTAGCAGTGTGCCTTGACTAATGTACCAGACATGCCGGGGGAAGCCTAGCTATGGTGGTGTCCAAACTAGGAAAATCAGGCCGAATTGTGCATTAAGTTATTTAAATTATTTTAATTAAATATTATATTATATATTGTTTTTTTGATGACCCGGGTTGTCCAATTCAGCTCGAACTGGGCCCGAACCAAATTTAAGCCCATGTGAGCATGTGGGGTGACCAAGATGGCATATAGGAATATTTCATGTGTGTACAAATATTTTAAATAATTTTGAGATTTGTTGAATATTTATTGACTTTTGGTACAAAACTTATATTTTATTAATAAAATAATATTTTTCAAGATGGTATGATTTTTGGACCCACACATGGGTGAGCGGTAAAGTTCACCCATTGGGACGATTATTATTTTTATTATAATTTAAGTTATTTCATAGAGATTAAAATATGTTCATTCTATTTAGATATATTATTATTATTATTGAGATTGATTTATTGTAAGATAAATTTATATATGTATGTAGATATATTTAAATATATTAAATATTTGGATATGTGATATTTAAAGTGTTATTTGTATTTAAATGATTTTGGATTTATATTTATAAAGTTTGAAAAGATTAGAAAAGAAATGTTTAAGGAATAAGAAAAAAAAAGAAAAGAAAAAGAAAAAAAAACATATAATAAACCACCCACTAAAAGTGGGCGGGACCCCCACAAAGTATTTGCACGCAGCAAGCTGGCAAGACAAACCACAACCCGTGGGATTTTTTTTTCTTAGTACTAAACCTATAGTATTAGGTTTTAGTAAGAGGTTGTTATAAATACATCTTTTTCTACAAACCTCAAAATCCTAATCTTCCAAAACAAAAGTTGGGACTGAACATACCCTCTTCGCCTACGAGTTCGTTTCATTAGCAACGGAGTTGTGTGCACGACGAACGGAGCATCGGAAGTCAGTCCCGCGTCACCCACGGAGCAGTTTTCCCACTCAAGGTACCCTATTTCCCTATGACGTAACTTTTTGCTCGTAACTCCGATTTTCGATCTGTAAAATGTTCTGGAAAGTAGACTTGACCCTCTTCGAGATCCCCCAGATGGATTTTGACATGGTCTTCCAACTTGCTCAAAAAATCGAGACGAAGTTGGAGAAAAACCCACTTTTCTGAATATTAAAAAATGTTTTGAAACACCAACTTGTCGGCCACTTTTCTTGCTGTCCATTAATCTTTCGTAAAAACTAATTGAAGGCAGTTAAAGACAACCTAACCAAGATTGTAACGCACCTTTTGGATTCACTTTTCATCTAGTATGTAGAAAGTTACACATTGTTAAAGTTTTCCGAAAAACTGTAAATTCTGTTTTCAAAAAGTAGAGAAACACCCCGATAGGGCGTCTGTCCCGACAAACCGGGCGACGTGGTCGCTCGCTATACACATCGAAAGACGCGTATGGATGTTGTCAACGTGTAGGAACTGACGGAACCCGATTTCGTTGCATGTGCGCGACGAAATCAGTGCGTATCCGTCGGGATACCCCGTATCGACCCTTTGTAAATTAATTCACAACTTTGTGCACACTCATCATATCGCAATGAAACTTGCGCCAATGGACTCGAAATATTTTTTTGGTACTGTGAGCCAAGTTTGGTCCGATTCTGAGACCGTTGATCGGGACGCTATTTTGGCGGGCCCACAATCCCACTCAACGAGCGATTTTGTGCACAGCCCACCGGAATCCAAAATTGGACATATCGTTGGGTTCGTCTCATCAAAAAAAATTCGTAGACATGTAGTTTGACGACTTTAGAGACCGTAGGTTCTGGCACACATTTCGGTTCAAAGCGGGTCCAACGGCGGACATCGTTTTGACCCGAAATTATGATTTTGCCCCTGTTCCAGAATTTAACTTTTGGACAGGCATTTCCTAGGTATATCTTTTATTCCAAACTCGTTCGTGATGTTTGTTTCAGCATCCGGAGCTTCTTGTGGATTTTGACTTTCGTGTTGACGATTCTGATTGTTGGATTTTGCTGCTTCTCGCACCACCCTCAGGCAAGACACCTTGCCATTTGCTGTTTAATTATTTTAGCTCATATTTCATGCATGTTCATTATTTTCTTTATGCAAAATAAACTGTGATACATAGCATGACTGTTAGAATTTACTGTTCAGTTTCTGCTGTGTATTATTTTTCTTACAAATTATACCTAGATTTAAGGGACCACCTTGTGTGTTGCATTCATTGGCCTTGACACGTTGTAAACACGAAGTTGTGTGTCGCATGTAGAACATGGAAGTGCATGATTGGCTGGCCACCAGTACGTACAAGCCGTGCGATAGGAATAACCGCTAATAGAGGTTGCATGCTAGTTTGACTTAGCGGTTATAGTGGTTTGTGTTGTGGATACAACACAGTAGGCATTGGGCGGGGAGGACAATTCTTAGCGTATGGGCTTCGATGCACTTCCCTTGTGACCCGGACTCTCCGCTGGAGATACGGGGTTGATGACCCATGATTACTGACGGCCACTGACGATTCTGCGGAACGTCATGCTCTTCCTGCTGGGGCCTCTGGTGCCCAAAGGGGGACTATGCCGATCCTATTTAGCCAGGGCCCATGTGTAGGAAGGATGTTCTTAACTACATTTCACTAGAATGGTAGGCTACTATATCCGTTAGGTACGAGTACTTTTGGTTTGGGTACTTGTATCTGACCGTGGCTTGGAACAATAACTTGTCGCGGATTAGTTAGTCACATCTTGTCCTTGTTTGGTTGTAGGTGTGACTTACTACTTCGATGAGAAGGTATTGAACCTTGTTGGGGTCCGGATACCATATTGGATTCATAGCATGGGAAGATACGTTACCGTGAATTAGTTTACCATCTCCTGTCCTTGTTTGGTTGGGGGGATAGTACGCTCGTTCAGTAGGTGCGTATTGGACCATGTTATAAATTCGATTTACTTATTTATTTGAGCAATATTTATTAAGTTTATATGGCATGCTATTATGTGTCGTGTTACATCCCTCTGAGGACCTGGTTGTCTTGCCAGGTGTGTGCTATTGTCTTTCGCAGGTGCTTTAGCTCTAGCCGTGATCTTCGCTACTTCTTCGAGGATGATTGCATTTGGATCGTCTTCGCTTCGCTCGCCACTCATTTTATTTTCCATGTATTTTATTTCCTTATTTTGTTGGTAGTGGATTTGTCTCCGCCCAACATATTGTATTAAGACAATTCTTTCTCATTATATGACATCTTTATTTATTTATTTTGTGTGGATGAGATTAGTTATGGTTCTACTGCATTTTACAGCTTATGTATTTATACGAGGCTTCCATATATTGGAGTATACTTCGTATGAATACAGCTGGCATGTCTACGTTCCTAGTCCTACGTATTTTGGGACTGGACGTTACATGTTTTTGTGGTGGCCCATGCAGGTCAAGATAAATTGTTTGGTTACTTTATCGTACCAAGCAAGCCTGCGTATAGGATTAGAAGTCTAGGATCTATCCACATACTTGACCTTTTCGTGAATTTTTCTACCGTTTGACTCATCAATTGCATCTCGCTTGCTTCCTTCCATCCCTATTCTTATTTTCCCTTCGTGCTTGTTAGAGATTGACCCTACTAGTTAGTTATCCCAAAATCCATTAGTTTAATTCTTAAGTTGGGTAGAATACCTTATGAACTAGCAATCCATTTGTCCTTGTGACCTATATTAGCAAGTTTACTTAGATTCTAGAATTTAGAGGACCCTAACCAATTTAGCCAACCAAGGACTTGGACAAAAGACTATAGGACGACTGTATGACTTAGAATACGTAGAACTTCAAGTCTCTTCTTTTAGATAACCCTACTGAGCATTCCACACTAATTGCCATGTCACTTATGACCATGATAGTAGTATATATACAAGTGTTGTTAGTCATCTACCCAGCTATGTGACTGTATTTCCACCTCGGCTTACTCGAACTTCCTTCAATTCTAGAACTTTTAATTGACCTTCTAACCCATTTGCAATTTGAAAATGAGTTAGTGGTTCCTTAACTGTATTCATCTAGGAGACTATCTTCTCTCTAGGACTATGTCCCTAAATGATTTTATTGGATTCTCTAATTAATTTTATTTCATGATTTAACTTGAGCTTCTTTATTTTTGTGTATTAATTATCACCTCGTGAACTCCTACTTTCTATTTTCGATCTTTTGGCGTCCCTTACCGTGACTTGGATAGTTGGAGTACAACACTAGACTTTTTCTTCCAACAAATTTTATATGTAAGACCTAGACGAGCCCATCTTCCTGTAGACATATCATGTCCCACTAAAAACGTCTCCTTGTACTCTAATTCCATGATATGACCTTCTGGTCAAAATGGCCAAACTATAATCTTTACCATGATACCGATATATTTTGACCACGGATTGGGATTCAATCTCGACTCAATTCTTTCGACTGATATGTGATTTTGTTCTACTAAAATTCCTTAAAAGCTTAAATTGTGCTTTATCTTGATTGCTTGACTCGTTGTCCCATCACACTATTAGCTTAACTCTTGTAAGTTGGGTAGAATACCTTACCACCTAACAAACCTTTTCCTTGTGAACCACGTTGGTAAGTTCACTTAGACTATAAATTCAGAGGACCCTACCTTATCTAGTCTACCAAGCCATAAATAAAGGAACACTAGGACAACTGTATAGGCCCACACTTCGGGCAAGACTTGATTTTAAAAAGATCTTGGACTATTAAAATTCCTTCATCAGTACCTCCCTTGCTCATATTTTGACTATCATACTGCTAAGGTAGCTTCAGTTTTGCAAGCTTATTTTTTTTCAAGCTTGATCATGACATATTTTATTGGGTGCACCCACTAACATATTGTCTAATCAGAATCGGTGCATGATGGTCTGATCAACCTATTGCACTTTGGTTCGCTTTTCATGAATTATTCTACGTGGATGGAGACATAGTTAAACTTGCCTTAGAGTCTCATCCGCGACAGCCTTGGCAATTCCCTTTTTGAATTATTTATGTCGCCTATGAACCTCGTATTTCGTACTCGATAGCATCGTCTTTGAACTCCTTACTGTTTTGTCTTATTTTTTTTAGACAAGACACTGTACTTGATAGATAGACACAAGAGATCACCTTCAGTTTTCCTATCAGTTATCTTCCACACGCATTTAGATAGCCACCGACAGACCCATATGGCTATATCCTCGCCTTCGACTACTCTTTCCTTTCCTCAATCCTAAAATTTTTACCGTGCCTTCCAATCATTCTTGAACACACGAGAGTGGTTCTAATCGCCACTTAAACCCAACTCTCCACTCAGATGATTAGTATCCATTTTTCTCCCAAGGAACCATATCTCCCAAATGTCTAATTATCCTCTTTGATCTATTAAATTTCTCACTATTTTTTGGGTTATCAAATTTTGTCACCTTCACTAGCAACCCTTATTCAATTCATAACCATGATATTTTTGTATGTATCGACTCCACAAATTTTCTATTGCATGATGGTGTTGAACATCGTTTTATCGCCTCCACCCAATTTTAATTGCATTTTGGTATTGACGAACTCTTCTATCCCTCAACCCTATCTACCCTATTAATCACTAAATTTCGAGGACGAAATTCTTGTAAGTTGGGTAGGATGTAAAATCCTTATTTTTTAATTATTTTTTATTTTATTAGACTTCAAATTTAATTTATGCAATTTATGGTTTTTATTAATTAGTAAAAATGACCTTAGCCATTTTTGGTGTTTTGAGCACAAGGCGACCATGAATTTTGGCACGGAAGTTGTAGCAGTGTGCCTTGACTAATGTACCAGACGGGGGAAGCCTAGCCATGGTGGTGTCCAAACTAGAAAATCAGGCCGAGTTGTGCATTAACTTATTTAAATTATTTTAATTAAATAATATTATATATTGTTTTTTTTGATGACCCGGGTTGTCCAATTCAGCTCGAACTGGGCCTGAACCAAATTTAAGCCCATGTGAGCATGTGGGGTGACCAAGATGGCCATGTAGAATATTTCATGTGTGTACAAATATTTTTAAATAATTTTGAGATTTGTTGAATATTTATTGACTTTTGGTACAAAACTTATATTTTATTAATAAAATAATATTTTTCAAGATGGTTTAATTTTTGGACCCACACATGGGTGAGCGGTAAAGTTCACCCATTGGGACGATTATTATTATTTTATTATAATTTAAGTTATTTCATAGAGATTAAAATATGTTCATTCTATTTAGATATTATTATTATTATATTGAGATTGATTTATTGTAAGATGAATTTATATATATATGTAGATATATTTAAATATATTAAATATTTGGATATGTGATATTTAAAGTGTTATTTGTATTTAAATGATTTTTGGATTTATATTTATAAAGTTTGAAAAGATTAGAAAAGAAATGTTTAAGGAATAAGAAAAGAAAAAAAAAGAAAAAGGAAAAGGAAAAGAAAAAAACATATAATAAACCACCCACTAAAAGTGGGCGGACCCCCACAAAGTATTTGCACGCAGCAAGCTGGCAAGACAAACCACAACCCGTGGGATTTTTTTTCTTAGTACTAAACCTATAGTATTAGGATTTAGTAAGAGGTTGTTATAAATACATCTTTTTCTACAAACCTGAAAACCCTAATCTTCCAAAACGAAAGTTGGGGCTGAACATAGCCTCTTCGCCTACGAGTTCGTTTCATTAGCAACGGAGTTGTGTGCACGACGAACAGAGCATCGGAAGTCAGTCCCGCGTCACCCACGAGCAGTTTTCCCACTACGAGTTCGTTTCTGGTGCTGTGAGCCAAGTTTGGTCCGATTCTGAGACCGTTGATCGGGACGCTATTTTGGCGGGCCCACAATCCCACTCAACGAGCGATTTTGTGCACAGCCCACCGGAATCAAAATTGGACATACCGTTGGGTTCGTCTCAAAAACAAATTTTAGACATGTAGTTTGACGACTTTAGAGACCGTAGGTTCTGGCACGCATTTCGGTGCAAAGCGGGTCCAACGACGAAATGTTTTGACCCAAATTATGATTTTGCCCTGTTCCAGAATTTAACTTTTGGACAGGCGTTTCCTTGGTATATCTTGTATTCCAAACTCGTTCGTGATGTTTGTTTCAGCATCCGGAGCTTCTTGTGGATTTGACTTTCGTGTTGACGATTCTGATTGTTGGATTTTGCTGCTTCTCGCACCACCCTCAGGCAAGACACTTGCCATTTGCTGTTTAATTATTTTAGCTCATATTTCATGCATGTTCATTATTTTCTTTATGCAAAATAAACTGTGATACATAGCATGACTGTTAGAATTTACTGTTCAGTTTTCTGCTGTGTATTATTTTTCTTACAAATTAAACCTAGATTTAAGGGACCACCTTGTGTGTTGCATTCATTGGCCTTGACACGTTGTAAACACGAATTGTGTGTCGCATATAGAACACGAAAGTACGTGATTGGCTGGCCACCAGTACGTACAAGCCGTACGATAGGAATAATCGCTAATAGAGGTTGCATGCTAGTTTGACTTAGCGGTTATAGTGGTTTGTGTTGTAGATACAACACAGTAGGCATTGGGGGGGAGGACAATTACTTAGCGTATGGGCTTCGATGCACTTCCCTTGTGACCCGGACTCTCCGCTGGAGATACGGGGTTAATGACCCATGATTACTGACGACCACTGACGATTCTGCGGAACGTCATGCTCTTCCTGCTGGGGCCTCTGGTGCCCAAAGGGGGACTATGCCGATCCTATTTAGCCAGGGCCCATGCGTAAAGGATTGTTCTTAACTACATTTCACTAGAATGGTAGGCTACCCTATCCGTTAGGTACGAGTACTTTTGGTTTGGGTACTTGTATCTGACCGTGGCTTGGAACAATAACTTGTCGCGGATTAGTTCGTCACATCTTGTCCTTGTTTGGTTGTAGGTGTGACTTACTACTTCGATGAGAAGGTATTGAACCTTGTTGGGGTCCGGATACCATATTGGATTCATAGCATGGGAAGATACGTTACCGTGAATTAGTTTACCATCTCCTGTCCTTGTTTGGTTGGGGGGATGGTACGCTCGTTCAGTAGGTGCGTATTGGACCATGTTATAAATTGATTTACTTATTTATTTGAGCAATATTATTCAGTTTACATGGCATGCTATTATGTGTCTTGTTACGTCCCTCTGAGGACCTGGTTGTCTTGCCAGGTGTGTGCTATTGTCTTTTGCAGGTGCTTTAGCTCTAGCCGTGATCTTCGCTACTTCTTCGAGGATGATTGCATTTGGATCGTCTTCGCTTCGCTCGCCACTCATTTCATTTTCCATGTATCTTATTTCCTTATTTTGTTGGTAGTGGATTTGTCTCCGCCCAACATATTGTATTAAGACAATTCTTTCTCATTATATGACATCTTTATTTCATTTATTTTGTGTGGATGAGATTAGTTATGGTTCTACTGCATTTTACAGTTATGTATTTATACGAGGCTTTCATATATTGGAGTATACTTCGTATGAATACAGCTGGCATGTCTACGTTCCTAGTCCTACGTATTTTGGGACTGGGGCGTTACAGCTTTCTACAAGGTTTACCTTAGCTGTGCATTTGACCTAGCTTTAGTTTTGGACCTATATTTCTCTTCTGTTCTAATTCTCTGTAGAGCTTGAGGGTATAATAGATCCTTGTAGATGTAGAAGGTCCTTTGCCACTTTAGACCAGGAAGGAGGGAGTTTATCTATCAAGCACCCTATTTTGTGCTCAGTAGAAAAGATGGTTCCCTTGGCTTGAAGCTGCCTAAGGTGTTCTTGGAACTCATGGATTTGGTCATTGATAGGTTTGTTATCTACCATGACATATTGGTTGAATGTGGTGGAATTGAATATATCAATTCCAGCATCATACAACCATACTCATCTTCCAAAGCATCCCAGAGTTCTTCAGCGCTTTTATACTAAAAAAATATGTCATAGAGTGACTCCGACATAACGCTTAAGATTCTGTGGAAGCGGTGGTAGTCAATTTCCTTAGGGGTCTTAGGCTTGGTAGAAGAGAGGACTTGGAAACCCCTACATCAGACTCAGTCTCATCAGAATCATTTGAGGTGGGCGTGGACCATCAATGGCAGAAATCAGGCCTAAAGTGGTAAGCCAAAATTTTATCTGGCTTTGCCACCTCTTGAAGTAGGTGCCATTGAATTTTGCAGGCTTTGCAGAAAAAGTCTCTTTCTTGGAAGTCATATTTCTAAAGTCTGTAAAATACTATTTACTCAATAAGATGGCTTTTAAACTAAAATTAACAATTAAAATAATTTTAGTAATAGACCTTTAAAATTTTAGTTTTTCAAATTTTGATAAGGTTGGGTAGCTGTAGGGGCCGGATCCAGCAAGCGGAGGTTCATTAGGTACTCTTAAGTACTGGTCGCTTAGACGAATTTTTGCCTTGTTGACAGAAGGGCCCTTTCGGCTTGTTCCCAAACAAATCTTAACTTTAGAACTTTAAAATTAAAAGAATTTTTACTAAATCAATTAATTGTTTGATTTAGCCTAAATTAAAATATTGAGTAGAAGAAAAACTTGTATTGACAAAAAATAGTACTACAATATTGGGTATGAAATGTCAACTTCTAGTTGTCTTATTAAGCCAAAAATTGGTAAACAAGATTTGTTAAACAATATGCTAATAAAATAAGGATAATATATAAAATAATTTGTCTAGCAAGGTTTTATATTAAGCAAAATATAAAGTATGAACACAGTTTGCTAGGACAATTATTTTCAACAGTAGACAATTGACAGCAATGAATATTTGTAAGATAGTAATGAATATTTAATAGAACCAGCACAAATATGTAAATTCAGCTGATTAACAGCAATGGATATTTGTAAATTTAGCAGATTAACCAGCACAAATATTTAATAGAACCAGCACAATATAAAGTATGAATTATTTTGTAAAGTATGAACACACAACTGAATATTTGTCAATTCAGCAGGTTAACTTTAGCATATTATACTTTATTCAAGTTATTTAATTTATTCAAGACAATGTAACAATTAATATTAAATGAGAGACAAATTGTTCTTCAAAGTAACTGTTTTCAAAGTATGTAAACAACAACGTAATTTTTTTATTTTTTTTTTACCGTATGAACAGTAACAACAGGAAGACAAATAATTAATTTGTAAAATTGAATTATCTCTTAGATTGTTAGAAAAATTCTTCAATAATTCTTCGTTTTTATAAATCTGCAAGAAAATAAAATAATTAAGTGTTACTGGCCTCCGGGGAAGTCGCGCACGTAGCACTGCCAAAAAGATAGTCCGGGTCTATGTGCAGAAAGTATCCGAACGCTCCTAGTGGTAAAATCTCCGCTCTAATGAAATCTCGTTGTCGCACACGACGCTAAGAGAATGACCCGACTTAGCTCTGCCCAGAGCAACGATGAATAGCAGCAGCAACAGTACGAAGGAGACGAGAAATTTGGAGAGGTTCGAGAAAAATATTTTCTGTGTCTAGAAGAAGGAGATGGGGTCTGTATAAATAGGCTGTTGGGTAATACACCAACGGACAGAAATTAAAATAGAATTTAATTCGGGTGTTAAAGAAAACAATTATATTAAACGTTGTAAAACGTTTACAGCACATGGTTCCTGACGACAAATTTGAATGGTAACGTTATGGAATTTTAAAAATTATAACGGTCAGAATTTTTGGAAAATAACAAAAAATCTTTTAGGGTCTCGGCTCGAACCCGAAGAAGGAATCGAATCGGCATTCGGCGCCCGCAGATGTGGGCACGTGTCCGCACCCGTTACGCGCGTCGAACCGAACCAAACCGAGCCGATCCGGGCCGGACGGCGGCGGCGGCGCGCGCGTGTGGCCCATTGAGCTCCCACACACAACTTTTAATGAAGCAAAAGGAGAAAAGGTGATATACATAGTGGAGGGCATCCCACTAGCCGATGTGGGACTAATATGTTATGAGACTTGAGCTTTTGCTCACATAGGAGCAGCAGCTAACAGTTTGGAGCCTTGGGATAGTCACCAATTAACACAAACAAAGTCGAGAGAATGAACTCTTGTATAGATATTTATATTGCTTATTTCAGCTCATGTCCATGCAGTTTTATAGTTAGACTGCTCATGCAATTGCATGGTCATGGACAACTTGTGTACAAGGTATGGTTTTTTCGAAACGGTATATGAACAATTGGAACCGAATCAACTAGGAGAAAATTATGTGAAACGTGCTTCATGTACAAAGTATTATGGTACTCTTAGTGGGGTTTGCAACACGACTGGAAGGACGCGTCAAAATACCACGTAATAGCCCTTCATGGTGTCGGATTCACCAATATCTATAGACATGTTGCATACTATATGTTGTCTTCTACAGGGACGATAAGTACTTATCTTTTTTTATGCATGGACGGACACATCCTATGGTCAAACCATTTGTTCGTGGTACGGAGTTTCTACCCAAGTTCGCTCCACTCAAACTTCAAAACATCAAGCAGCGTTCACCTATTCGTCTCAATACATTCTCCGTTCTAAGTCCGAGCTTGTTTAGGAAAGTCATCCTACGATAGGTTGTCCTCAATCAAATCGTGCGTCCGCAATAACAATTTTCTAGTCTATCTCTTCAAGTATGTATGATACAATCCACCTATCTAATTGCGTAGTCGATCACAAGGTCGTCTAGCCTTGCAATATGTTGCGCTCCGATCTCACGCAAGTCTGATCTATGGCGGATATGAATTACCATGTCAACATTCCCGCAGAATAATCGTCCTCATCGGGACGCAACTCTTGCGTTGCGTCTAGATTTGCTCATTTTCGATACGCGGATTGGGTCTACTCAATCCTTAAGTTTTCTCATTCTTCAATCGTAAGTCCTAACAATCCTCGAATTCACCTTCGCTTCAAACCACAAGTGAAGCAATCAAAATTGCCATGTCATGATATTTTGATTTGACTATTCCTGCTGGACATGAATCACCATGCCGACGCTCACGCGGAACGATCGTCCCAAATCCGACGTGACGCATGTGCGAGGCTGGAGTTACGCTCGTGCAAGACAAGATCGTTGTCGTTGTGGTTATCATCGAACAATCAAGTCAATTTCCTCTTCATCCAATATTCATTTCTATCAAATCCCTAACATAGCATCCTTCAAAACAATAACTTCTAACACGATCATCATTCATCGAATCAGAATATCCCCGAGTTATCGTACATCGATCTTTGATACGCCTCAATACCATCGATGATGTACATAACCTGACGATCTTCCTTTTGCAACAAATTCCGAGTCGTGTAACTTAATTTTCACAATTCGCATTGTCTCATGCTAGCTCAAGTCTTTGAGCAACATCCATTCCAAATCCTTAGTCATTCTCGTATCTCCAAATCAACGTTTCCTATGCACGCTATCTTCCGATCGTGCTATCTTTGATCTCGTCCATGAGTATTTCACCTTAACTCAAGTTTCAATCCCTTCGACTAAATTCAAAATCGTATGTACGATTCACTATGTTTCCTCGACCAAGACCTCCATTCGTT
The DNA here is from genome assembly GCA_029216955.1 of Iris pallida. Taxonomy (NCBI): domain Eukaryota; kingdom Viridiplantae; phylum Streptophyta; class Magnoliopsida; order Asparagales; family Iridaceae; genus Iris; species Iris pallida. The sequence goes on along the minus strand of JANAVB010002395.1, from coordinate 12,092,648 downwards.
TCATCGTTCTGACTCTCTATTCAATCGTTTTGTAATTCGTACTATACATTCTTAACTCGTCCGAACGATATCTCGTTTGAGACTATCGAAGTCAAAATCAACTAAGCGTTACTCGTTCTAAGGCTTTGCATGATAGCATCGCTTGCCGACATACTCATTCTATCCGTAAATCCTTTAGTCCCTCTCGAACAATTTCTATAACGTCCATACACCACTCAGGGTTCGAGCCATTCGACTAGTCATCGACACTTGCTCTTTTCCTTCTTCGAGGCTATCACATACACCATCGGAGTCAAGTCATTCTACAAATTCTCAAAAGATCATTTGATTCCCAATCGATGTGTTCAATCGCACGTTCGTCCCTTCCTCAAAGTCAAAGAACCATCTCTCGTGCTCGCTTTAGCGTTGGTAAATAGTGTCTCTATCAACATACGTTCTAAGTCTCACTTATTCTTTTCCGAGCGATAGTCGGTCTCGCTCGCAAACTCGTTCGCACCAGAAGGTCTAGGTGCGCGATACTCCGTAACTTAGCCAAAAGGCTGCGTGCATAACCATCCCGTTCGAACTATAATTCGATCTCGTGTACTCGTTCGCTATTGTCAGCGTAAAGTTATTTAAGCACGTCTTGCATTTTGCAAACTCTTAGCATCGGTTCCTTCCAACTCAAGTACGTTGTGGTTCGGCACAAAGGCCTTCGCCTATCGATCCGTTCAACTGAGTATCGTACAAGCTTTTGAAAATATTAGACTTATTGTAAGGAACATCCCAAGGTACAACGAGAGAGAGCGTACACTTCTTTTGTTTCAACGAGCTTTCAAAACTGAAAAATCGAAATGAAGTCCAAGGACGTAAAGCCGTGCTCTGATACCAATCTGTCAAGCCCCGCTCCCGCAGGAGCGATCTTCCTCGCTAAGACGTGATACCGTACGGGCCTAGGTTGCGCCCGTACAAGACTAAGTCCAGAAACGGCCGATTTGAGCTAGGCCATAGAGTCGCACAGAGTGTCTCCATTTGCAGCGGAAAGTAAATGAACACAAATTGAAGCGAATTCAACTCTTTATTGATGTTCAAGAAGTCTATAAGCGGTGCTAGGCCGATATTACAAATCGCTCAAACTCTCTCTCTGAAATAAAAAGGCGTGCCAAGTGGCTTACAATATGGAATGATTCATGGCGATGTTCCGAACATTATGTCCTGTATATGGTGCTCTGCTCCTTGCAACGCTCCAAGGCTCCAGAGATAGCTCCGCGCCTTAGCACGTTTGAGGGAAGCTCCGCTCCCGACGATGTCTCTGCATCCTGCAAGCAGACTGTGGGGTTATCAGTATATTGTTATGCACTGGTGGGGAGGCTAGCTCGCCCACAATGCTATCATTACCAAACACGTTCTCTCTTTTGTGTACCATCTATCATTCATTGTCTTTCTAATCTTGTCTTAGGATCAGTTTCATGCATATTTATAACCTATCTCGTGTTGCCAGATTCAATGTGTTGCATGGAGATTACATGCACGACTTACAATCTTACCGTCCGGCCTTCCCTGTCCAAAGGAAACCAAGTTAGTCAACAATCACAGAAAATAACTTAACGTGATCTATGTGAACTTCAATGTCAAGGGCGTGTCCTTACCCTCGGGTCCTAGCACGTCATAGGCGTATTTTCAACTCCTTTGCCAAAGTACTCTCGATTATCTGGCGTGTATATTCAAACCTGTTCAGAAGATACTTCATTTGGTTATTTTAGACTACTTTGATTTCAATGCAAGGATATGCACGTGGATTGCCACCAGTAAAGCCACTTAATCTATATGCATCGGTCGCTGGCATCACAAGCCAATTTGGACATGTCTTCCTCCTTGGTAATTTTTACCTATCATGGCGTGCGGCTTGGTACACCCTGATAGTCTTTTAAAATACCCGACCTTACGTCCCCTGGTGGCCAAGCCCGCACTCAGGCCTGTACGTAAGCTAAATTTTGATTTTCGTCCGGACCGGCACGTCCTTCACACTTTGACCGTGCCGCTGGAAATCCCTTATATCTCCCACCTCCCGTGTACTAGTGGATTGTCCACGACCATTTCGTTTTCTTTTTGTTTGTATTTTAACTTAACGGCTGTCTCCGATCCGTAGGCTAACCCTTAGCCATAATGCGTTATCGACCAGGTTGGCGTCCGTGCAGCGCAGGTAGCGAGCCCCGTTGCACGTGCCCATCATACCTGTCGCTAACCATTCCTTTCTTTTTATCTTTTATTCATTCTTTCTTTTCTTTCTTTCTTTACTTGTTTGTTCGTTCACTGATTCATTCACGTATTCATTCATTCATTCGTTGGTTCATTCTTTCACTTATCCATTCATTCTTTCATTCACACATTATGCAACTCCCGTACGGGAGTCGCCTTGGTGACCCATCGGACCCATAATCTTTCAATGTTGCTATACTTTACTCGGAACGACTATGTTGATAGTTTCCCGTTTCATTGTTGTAATCCATTCATTGTTTCAATGTTGAACGCATAAGGGACTTAAATGTAAGCTTGTGCCGTATGAGCGTGGAGCGCGGTGCGAGAGTCCTCACAATTTTTATGTTCTTTTCCATATTCTATACAAGCATACAATATGGGATTATTCCCTTAGCTAGGTACGTTGAGTCATTTATTAGCATGTGCGGTATTATCGCATAACGATTCTAGCAATAGTGTCCGTATCGTTATGTGTCCAGACTAAGAAAGACGGGTTCATCGGAGCCACCCACCTTAGCAATGTTCGAATCGGCCGAGCGATACTCCGAGCGTGCCTTTGAAAGTCTAAGTCTGGATTCATCTTGACGGGCCAATGTAAGCCTTGCATCGATTCTTCATCAGGTCGATGCCAATTTTTCGGGTCGACGGCTCGTTTGAGTCGTTGCACTTGTCGTTTGAATCGGCGTTCCGCTAGGACGGAGCGGGTCATTACAGCTCCAGAATCCAACCACCAATCATCAGAATGGAAAGACAGGTTTACCACAGGTTGATAGCTTACAGACCTGAAGGAGCTGGAAGACCCATTCAGAATTATGTTAGCCTCTGGCTTGCCTTTTTCTTTGAAGGAGTTCTGGATAGGTTCTTTCTTCCTTTGGAAGCAGTTGATGGCTGTATGGTTGGTTCTACCACACACAAAATAAAATTTTTTTGATCTGAGTCTGACCAAAGTTTCTAGGTTTTTGGGGTTGAGGGTTTGGTGGTGATGGTTTTGGTGATGATGATTTTGGTGAGGAGGTTGAAAACTCTGCTTCTTTTTGAAGGAGTTTTTCTTGGATTTGAGATGGTTGTTTGATCTAAATTTTTCATGGCTTTCTACAAGGTTTACCTTAGCTGTGGCATTTGACCTAGCTTTGGTTTTGGACCTATATTTCTCTTCTGTTCTAATTCTCTGTAGAGCTTGAGGGTATGTAATAGATCCTTGTAGATGTAGAAGGTCCTTTGCCACTTTAGACCAGGAAGGAGGGAGTTTATCTATCAAGCACCCTATTTTGTGCTCAGTAGAAAAGACGGTTTCCTTGGCTTGAAGCTGCCTAAGGTGTTCTTGGAACTCATGGATTTGGTCATTGATAGGTTTGTTATCTACCATGACATATTGGTTGAATGTGGTGGAATTGAATCTATCAATTCCAGCATCATCACAACCATACTCATCTTCCAAAGCATCCAGAGTTCTTTAGCGCTTTTATACTAAAAAAATATGTCATAGAGTGACTCCGACATAACGCTTAAGATTCTGTGGAAGCGGTGGTAGTCAATTTCCTTAGGGGTCTTAGGCTTGGTAGAAGAGTAGGACTTGGAAACCCCTACGTCAAACTCAGTCTCATCAGAATCATTTGAGATGGGCGTAGACCCATCAATGGCAGAAATCAGGCCTAAAGTGGTAAGCTAAAATTTTATCTGGCTTTGCCACCTCTTGAAGTAGGTGCCATTGAATTTTGCAGGCTTTGCAGAAAAAGTCTCTTCCTTGGAAGTCATGTTTTCTAAAGTCTGTAAAATACTATTTACTCAATAAGATGGCTTTTAAACTAAAATTAACAATTAAAATGATTTTAGTAATAGACCTTTAAAATTTTAGTTTTTCAAGTTTTGATAAGGTTGGATAGCTATAGGGGCCGGATCCCAGCAAGCGGAGGTCCATTAGGAACTCTTAAGTACCGGTCGCTTAGACGAATTTTTGCCTGGTTGACAGAAGGGCCCTTTCGGCTTGTTCCCACACAAATCTTAACTTTAGAACTTTAAAATTAAAGGAATTTTTACTCAATCATTAATTGTTTGATTTAGCCTAAATTAAAATATTGAGTTGAAGAAAAACTAGTATTGACAAAAATAATACTACAATATTGGGTATGAGAAATGTCAATTTCTAATTGTTTTATGAAGCCAAAAAATTGGTAAACAAGAGCAACGATGAAAGCAGCAACAGTACGAAGGAGACGAGAAATTTGGAGAGGTTCGAGAAGAATATTTTCTGTGTCTAGAAGAAGGAGATGGGGTTTGTATAAATAAGCTGTTGGGTAATAACACTAACGGACAGAAATTAAAATAAAATTTAATTCGGGTGTTAAAGAAAACAATTATATTAAACGTTGTAAAACGTTTACAACATATGGTTCCTTGAACCTGGACGAAATTTGAATGGTGAACGTTATGGAATTTTACAAATTGTAACGGTCAGAATTTTTGGAAAATAGCAAAAAATCATTTAGGGTCGGCTCGAACCCGAAGAAGGAATCGAATCGGCATTCGATGCCCGCAGATGTGGGTACGTGTCCGCACCCGTTACGCGCGCCGAACCGAACCGACCGAGCCGAGCCGGGCCGGCGGCGACGGTGCGCGTGTGACCCATTGAGCTCCCACACAACTTTTAATGAAGCAAAAGGAGAAAAGGTGATATATACATAGTGGAGGGCATCCCACTAGCCGATGTGGGACTAATATGTTATGAGACTTGAGCTTTTGCTCACATAGGAGCAAGCTAACAGTTTGGAGCCATGGGATAGTCACCAATTAACACAAAACAAAGTCGAGAGAATGAACTCTTGTATAGATATTTATATTGCTTATTTCAGCTCATGTCCATGCAGTTTTATAGTTAGACTGTTCATGCAATTGCATGGTCATGGACAACTTGTGTACAAGGTATAACTTTTTTCGAAACGGTATATGAACAATTGGAACCGAATCGACCTAGGAGAAAATTATGTGAAACGTGCTTCATGTACAAAGTATTATGGTACTCTTAGTGGGGTTTGCAACATGGACTAGAAGGACGCGTCAAAATACCACGTAATAGCCCTTCATGGTGTCGGATTCACCAATGACCTCATATAGACATGTTGCATACTAATGTATTATCTTCTACAGGGACGATAAGTACTTATCTCTTTTTTATGCATGGACGGACACATCCTATGGTCAAACCATTTGTTCGTTTGTACGGGAGTTTCTACCCAAGTTCGCTCCACTCAAACTTCCAAACATCAAGCAGCGTTCACCCTATTCGTCTCAATACATTCTCCGTTCCAAGTCCGAGCTCGTTTAGGAAAATCATCCTACGATAGGTTGTCCTCAATCAAATCATGCGTCCGCAATAACAATTTTGTAGTCTATCTTTCAAGTATGTATGATACAATCGACCTATCCAATTCGCGTAGTCGATCACAAGGTCATCTAGCCTTGCAATATGTCGCGCCCCAATCTCACGCAAGTCTGATTATCCACGGCGGACTTGAATTACCATGTCAACATTCCCGCAAATAATCGTCCTTATCGGGACGCAACTCTTGCGTTGCGTCTAGACTTGCTCATTTTCGATACGCGATTGGGTCTACTCAATCCTCAAGTTTTCTCATTCTTCAATCCCAAGTCCTAACAATCCTCGAATTCACCTTTGCTTCAAACCACAAGTCGAAGCAATCAAAATTGCCATGCCATGATATTTTGAGTTCGATCATTCCGCTGGACATGAATCACCATGCCAACGCTCACGCGAAACGATCGTCCCAAATCCGACGTGACGCATGTATGAGGCTGGAGTTGTGCTCGCACAAACAAGATCGTTGTCGTTGTGGTTATCACCGAACAATCAAGTCACTTTCCTCTTCATCAATATTCATTTCTATCAAATCTCCAACATAACATCCTTCAAAACAATAACTTCTAACACGATCATCATTCATCGAATCAGAATACCCCCGAGTTATCGTACATCGATCTTTGATACGCCTCAATACCATCGATGATGTACATAACCTGACGATCTTCCTTTTGCAACAAATTCCGAGTCGTGCAACTTAATTTTCACAATTCGCATTGTCTCATGCTAGCTCAAGTCTTTGAGAACATCCATTCCAAATCCTTAGTCATTCTCGTATCTCCAAATCAACGTTTCCTATGCATGCTATCTTCCGATCGTGCTATCTTTGATCTCGTCTATGAGTATTTCACCTTAACTCAAGTTTCAATCCCTTCGACTAAATTCAAAATCGCATGTACGATTCACTACGTTTCCTCGACCAAGACCTCCATTCGTTTCATCGTTCCGACTCTATATTCAATCATTTCGTAATTCGTACTACACATTCTTAATTCGTCCGAACGATATCTCGTTTGAGACTATCGAAGTCAAAATCAACTAAGCATTACTCGTTCTAAGGCTTTGCACTATAGCATCGCTTGCCGATATACTCATTCTATCCGTAAATCCTTTACTCCCTCTCGAACAATTTCTATAACGTCCATACACCACTCAGGGTTCAAGCCATTCGACTAGTCATCGACACTCGCTCTTTTCCTTCTTCGAGGCTATCACATACACCACTCGGAGTCAAGTCATTCTACAAATTCTTAAAAGATCATTTGATTCCCAATCGATGTGTTCAATCGCGCGTTCGTCCCTTCCTTAAAGTCTAAGAACCATCTCTCGTGCTCGCTTTAGCTATGGTCAAATAGTGTCTCTATCAACATACGTTCTAAGTCTCACTTATTCTTGTCCGAGCAATAGTCGGTCTCGCTCGCAAACTCGTTCGTACCAGAAGGTCTAGGTGCGCGATACTCCGCACAACTTAGCCAAAAGGCTGTGTGCATAACCATTCCGTTCGAACTATACTTCGATCTCGTGTACTCGTTCGCTATTGTCAGCGTAAGGTTATTCAAGCACGTCTTGCATTTTGCTAACTCTTAGCATCGGTTCTTCCAACTCAAGTACGTTGTGGTTCGGCACAAAGGCCTTTGCCTATCGATCCCGTTCAACTGAGTACTCGTACGAGCTTTTGAAAATATTAGACTTATTGTATGGAACATCCCAAGGTACAACGAGAGAGAGTGTACACTTCTTTTGTTTCAACGAGCTTTCAAAACTGAGAAAATTGAAATAAAGTCCAAGGACGTAAAGCCGTGCTCTGATACCAATCTGTCAAGCCCCGCTCCCGCAGGAGCGATCGTCCTCGCTAAGGCGTGATACCGCACGGGCCTAGGTTGCGCCTGTGCAAGACTAAGTCCAGAAACGGCCGATTTGAGCTAGGCTACAGAGTCGCACAGAGTGTCTCCATTTGCAGCGGAAAGTAAATAAACACAAATTGAAGCAAATTTAACTCTTTATTGATATTCAAGAAGTCTACAAGCGGTGCTAGGCCGATATTACAAATCGCTCAAGCTCTCTCTCTGAAATAAAAGGCGTGCCAAGTGGCTTACAATATAGAATAATTCATGGCGATGTTCCGATACATTATATCCTGTATATGGTGCTCCTGCTCCTTGCAACTCTCCAAGGCTCCAGAGATAGCTCCACACTTAGCACGTTCGAGGGAAGTTCTGCACCTGACGATGTCTCTTGTATCCTGCAAGCAGACTGTGGGTTATCAGTACATTGTTATGCACTGGTGGGGAGGCTAGCTCGCCCACAATGCTATCATTACCAAACACGTTCTATTTACTTTCGTGTACCGTCTATCATTCATTGTCTTTCTAATCTTGTCTTAGGATGAGTTTCATGTATATTTCATAACCTATCTCGTGTTGCCAGATTCAATGTGTTGCATGGAGATACATGCACAACTTACCCATACTTACCGTCCGGCCTTCCCTGTCCAAAGTAAACCAAGTTAGTCAATAATTCACAGAAAATAACTTGATATGATCTATGTGAACTTTCAATGTTAAGGGCGTGTCCTTGCCTCGGGTCCTAGCACGTCGTAGGCGTATTTTCTAACTCCTTTGCCTAAGTACTCTCGATTATCTGGTGTGTTATATTCAAGCCTGTTCAGAAGGTACTTCATTTAGTTAACTTAGACTACTTTGATTTCAATGCAAGGACTTGCACGTGGATTGCCACCAGCAAAGCCCATTTAATCTATATGCATCGGTCGCTGGCATCACAAGCCAATTTGGACATGTTTTCCCCTTGGTAATTTCTTACCTATCATGGCGTGCAGCTTGGTACACCCTGATAGTCTTTTGAAATACCCGACCTTACGTCCCCTGGTGGCCAAGCCCGCACTCAGGCCTGTACATAAGCCAAATTTTGATTTTCGTCCGGACCGGCACGTCCTTCACACTTTGACCGTGCCGCTGGAAATTCCTTATATCTCCCACCTTCCGTATACTAGTGGATTGTCCACGACCATTTCGTTTTCTTTTGTTTGTCATTTTAACTTAACGGCTGTCTCCGAGCCGTAGGCTAACCCTTAGCCATAATGCGTTATCGACCAGGTTGGCGTCCGTGCAGCACGGATAGCGAGCCCCGTTGTACGTGCCCGTCATACCTGCCGCTAACCATTCCTTTCTTTCTTATTTTTTATTCATTCTTTCTTTTCTTTCTTTCTTTCACTTGTTTGTTCGTTCATTGATTCATTCACGTATTCATTCATTCATTCGTTGGTTCATTCATTCACTTATACATTCATTCTTTCATTCACACATTATGAAACTCCTCGTGCGGGAGTCGCCTTGGCGACCCATCGGTCCCATAATCTTTCAATATTGCTATACTCTACTCGGAACGACTATGTTGATAGTCTTCCCGTTTCATTGTTGTAATCCATTCATTGTTTCAATGTTGAACGCATAAGGGACTTAAATGTAAGCTTGTGCCGTAGCACGAGCGTGGAGCGCGGTACGAGAGTCCTCACAACTTTCATGTTCTTTTCATATTCTATACAAGCATACAAGATGGGATTATTCCCTTAGCTAGGTGTTGAGTCATTTATTAGCATGCGCGGTATTATCGCCTAACGATTCTAGCAATAGTGTCCGTATCGTTATGTGTCTAGGCTAAGCAAAGACGGGTTCATCGGAGCCACCCACCTTAGCGATGTTCGAATTGGCCGAGCAATACTCCGAGCGCGCCTTTGAAAGTCTAAGTCTGGATTCATCTAGACGGGCCAATGTAAGCCTTGCATCGATTCTTTATCAGGTCGATGCCAATTTTTCGGGTCGACGGCTCATTTGAGTCGTTGCACTTGTCGTTTGAATCGACGTTCCGCTAGGGCGGAACGGGTCATTACAGCTCCAGAATCCAACCACTAATCATCAGAGTGGAAAGACAGGTTTACTACAGGTTGATAGCTTACAGACCTGAAGGAGCTGGAAGACCATTCAGAATCATGTTAGCCTCTGGCTTGCCTTTTTCTTTGAAGGAGTTCTGGATAGGTTCTTTCTTCCTTTGGAAGCAGTTGATGGCTGTATGGTTGGTTCTACCACACACAAAATAAATTTTTTTGATCAGAGTCTCACCAAAGTTTCTAGGTTTTTGGGGTTGAGGGTTTTGGTGGTGATGGTTTTGGTGATGTTGATTTTGGTGAGGAGGTTGAAAACTCTGCTTCTTTTTGAAGGAGTTTTTCTTGGATTTGAGATGGTTGTTTGATCTAAATTTTTCATGGCTTTCTACAAGGTTTACCTTACCTGTGGCATTTGACCTAGCTTTGGTTTTGGACTATATTTCTCTTCTGTTCTAATTCTCTGTAGAGCTTGAGGGTATGTAATAGATTCTTGTAGATGTAGAAGGTCCTTTGCCACTTTAGACCAGAAAGGGGAGAGTTTATCTATCAAGCACCCTATTTTGTGCTCAGTAGAAAAGACGGTTCCCTTGGCTTGAAGCTGCCTAAGGTGTTCTTGGAACTCATGAATTTGGTCATTGATAGGTTTGTTATCTACCATGACATATTGGTTGAATGTGGTGGAATTGAATCTATCAATTCCAGCATCATCACAACCATACTCATCTTCCAAAGCATCCCAGAGTTCTTTAGCGCTTTTATACTCAAAAAATATGTCATAGAGTGACTCCGACATAACGCTTAAGATTTGTGGAAGCGGTGGTAGTCAATTTCCTTAGGGTCTTAGGCTTGGTAGAAGAGGAGGACTTGGAAACCCCTACGCCAGACTCAGTCTCATCAGAATCATTTGAGATGGACGTGGACCCATCAATGTCAGAAATCAGGCCTAAAGTGGTAAGCCAAAATTTCATCTGGCTTTGCCACCTCTTGAAGTAGGTGCCATTGAATTTTGCAGGCTTTGCAGAAAAAGTCTTTCCTTGGAAGTCATGTTTTCTAAAGTCTGTAAAATACTATTTACTCAATGAGATGGCTTTTAAACTAAAATTAATAATTAAAATAATTTTAGTAATAGACCTTTAAAATTTTAGTTTTTCAAATTTTGATAAGGTTGGGTAGCTGTAGGGGTCGGATCCCAGCAAGCGGAGGTTCATTAGGAACTCTTAAGTACCGGTCGCTTAGACGAATTTTTGCCTTGTTGACAGAAGGGCCCTTTCGGCTTGTTCCCAAACAAATCTTAACTTTAGAACTTTAAAATTAAAGAAATTTTTACTAAATCAATTAATTGTTTGATTTAGCTTAAACTAAAATATTGAGTAGAAGAAAAACTAGTATTGACAAAAAATAATACTACAATATTGGGTATGAGAAATGTCAATTTCTAGTTGTCTTATGAAGCCAAAAAATTGGTAAACAAGATTTGTTAAACAATATGCTAATAAAATGAGGATAATTATATAAAAAATTTGTCTAGCAAGGTTTTATATTAAGCAAAATATAAAGTATGAACACAGTTTGCTAGGACAATTATTTTCTACAATAGACAATTGACAGCAATGAATATTTGTAAGATAGTAATGAATATTTAATAGAACCAGCACAAATTTGTAAATTTAGCTGATTAACAGCAATGAATAGTGAATTTAGCAGATTAACCAGCACAAATATTTAATAGAACCAGCACAATATAAAGTATGAATTATTTTGTAAAGTATGAACACAGCAATGAATATTTGTCAATTCAGCAGGTTAACTTTAGCAGATTTATACTTTATTCAAGTTATTTAATTTATTCAAGACAATGTAACAATTAATATTAAATGAGAGACAAATTGTTCTTCAAAGTAACTGTTTTCAAAGTATGTAACAGCAACGTAATTTTTTTAATTTTAATTTTTATCGTATGAACAGTAACAACCAGGAAGACAAATAATTAATTTGTAAAATTGAATTATCTCTTAGATTGTTAGAAAAATTCTTCAATAATTCTTTGTTTTATAAATCTGCAAGAAAATAAAATGATTAAGTGTTACCGGCCTCCGGGAAAGTCACGCACATAGCACTGCCCTAAGAGATAGTCCGCGTCTATGTGCAGACAGTATCCGAACGCTCCTAGTGGTAAAATTTCGCTCTACCGGAATCTCGTTGTCGCACACGACGCTAAGAGAATGACCCCCGAATTAGCTCTGCCCAGAGCAACGACGAATAGCAGCAACAGTACGAAGGAGACGAGAAATTTGGAGAGGTTCGAGAAGAATATTTTCTGTGTCTAGAAGAAGGAGATGGGGTCTGTATAAATAGGCTGTTGGGTAATAACACCAACGGACAAAAATTAAAATAGAATTTAATTCGGGTGTTAAAGAAAACAATTATATTAAACGTTGTAAAACGTTTACAGCACATGGTTCATTGAACCTGGACGAAATTTGAATGGTGAACGTTATGGAATTTTAAAAATTGTAGCGGTCAGAATTTTTGGAAAATAGCAAAAAATCTTTTAGGGTCTCGGCTCGAACCGAAGAAGGAATCGAATCGGCATTCGGCGCCCGCAGATGTGGGCACGTGTCCGCACCCGTTACGCGCGCCGAACCGAACCGAGCCGGGCCGGCCGCGGCGGCGGCGCGCGCGTGTGTTCCATTGAGCTCACACACAACTTTTAATGGAGCAAAAGGAGAAAAGGTGATATATACATAGTGGAGGGCATCCCACTAGCCGATGTGGGACTAATATGTTATGAGACTTGAGCTTTTGCTCACATAGGAGCAGCAGCTAACAGTTTGGAGCCATGGGATAGTCACCAATTAACACAAAACAAAGTCGAGAGAATGAACTCTTGTATAGATATTATATTGCTTATTTCAGCTCATGTCCATGCAGTTTTATAGTTAGACTGTTCATGCAATTGCATGGTCATGGACAACTTGTGTACAAGGTATGACTTTTTTCGAAACGGTATATGAACAATTGGAACCGAATCGACCTAGGAGAAAATTATGTGAAACGTGCTTCATGTACAAAGTATTATGGTACTCTTAGTGGGGTTTGCAACACGGACTGGAAGGACGCGTCAAAATACCACGTAATAGCCCTTCATGGTGTCGGATTCACCAATGACCTCATATAGACATGTTGCATACTAATGTATTGTCTTCTACAGGGACGATAAGTACTTATCTCTTTTTTATGCATGGACGGACACATCGATTGTGGTAAAAAAAATCACGAATAAGTGATATGATTATATTTTTACTGTTTTCATTTATGCTATCGCTAAAAATTGTAAATCAACATAGTTCTAAGTAGTATGATCACTTTAATTACTGCTTTTCTTAATAAAAAGTGTTGGTTTAAGTGAATGAGTTAGTTTCGCGCTCGCTAATGCATTCCCAAGTGTACTGACCCCCAACTCCACAGGTATTGTTGGAAACCTCGAGGGTGTACAGAGCTAGCTGAAGTTTCGAAGATGTGACTTAAGCTCCTATTTTGAAGTATTTTGAAGGCGGCTAATTTTGGAGGCATTTTGGTTTCAAATGTATACAAGGGTGCAGTGTATGGAATGACGAGTAGTATTTCATGGCAACTTGTCGATCTTTTTGTTATTTCATGAATATAACAGAGACGACATATCGAATGTATTATGATCTTGGACTCCGTTGCAAGTTATTAATGAAAAGCGATTTTGTTTCTACATTGGGTCTTCAACTTTCTGTTGTTATGTGGTTTTAACCTGTTGTTCAAAAGAATGATTACAATGCACGTTCTTGTCTTGTACAAGTACAATTAGACTTGTACAACATCACGTCCGGTAGCGACTTAGCAATTTGACGGAATTGATACGTGAAATCTATAAAGAATACAAGTCATAGTAGAAATTGTTGGAATACCTTGTATTCATAACAAAAGTTGTGTCGGTTGTGTGTGAATTTTTCAAGAGCTAGTATTATACTAATATAACATTTTGAAAAATTAGGAAGCAAACCACTAATATAATGAAGAACTTTTTTAAGATTGCAGGGTAACTCACAAACTAAAATTTTAAAACTTCTGAAGTATTTCAGAAAATCTAAAATTTACTGTACTTCTAATTGGAAGAGATTTTAGGGTTGGGATATTTAGCTGGTTCATATAAGTACCATCCAAGTTGTTCTTGAACTGATAACTGTCTTCTATCTTCATAATACAATAATTTGACAGAGTTCCCCAAATGTCTTCTCTGGGTAATTTTGTCAATTAGTAGAGTTATGTTTCCTTTCTGAGAATAAAAGCCCTATCTAAACTCAGAAATCTAGGGTGCTGCACAGTGTAAACATTTGGCTTGCTCACACACAGTAGCATCACCTCCTAAGAACAACAACAGACACCTGCTCCTGCAGAAGCACAAATAGAATCCTCCTAATTATATACTTTATAATATAAAATTGTACATTTATTTGACAGAAGCCACCCAGGACCATCTCTCCTCTCTCTGTCACATTCATATACTCTCCACTCAAAAGGCACCCACAAACATTCCTTCCCAAGTTTCTTCTAGGGCTAGCTGCTGAATTTTTCCAGGAAGAAGCAGGCAGAGGTCTAGCTAGCTGGGTTTTTTTTTCTTCCTTCTGAAAAATTCTCTTGCATGGATCATACCACTCAGTGGGCTCAGGTAATTTACAACTACAAGATCTCATAATCAGTTCTTGATCCTGATCTTAGTTATGTGTTGTTGTTGTTGTTGGTTCATTTTATTGTGCTCCATCATTCTCCCCCTCTCCTTTTGCCTTTTAATCTTGTCACCAATCAAGCCCCTTTAATGTCTTGAAAGTTGAAAGCACCTCCTTCACTTATTTTTCCTTCTCCCTTTTTTTTTTTTTTTTTTTTTTTTGCTTTTCCTTTTTATCCTTTTTAAGCTATTGTGATGAAAAGCAGTGACATGAAAAGGGAAGTTTTGTTCTAGTGATGTACAAAGTAAAGCAAAAGCAACCCCCTTCTCTCTCATATCCTTTCTAATTATTTTCCTTCTTTATGATCATGCCTCTTTTTTTTTCTTGATGACCACAAAGAGCACCTAGCCAAAGTTTTTCTTGTGGTTTTTTTTTTTTTTTGGTTGTGATGAATCTATGAGTGAACATATGTGTGTTTGTTCCTAGTTAGAATCTTACATCTTGACCTCATGGAATTGTTGTCTTTTGGGCTCAATTCAGGGGATAGGACTCATGAGGAAGCCAATGGAGGAGGAGCTGCTCCCCTCTTCCTTCATCCCCGCCGCCACGACCGTCGCATCGGCAGCCACCACGGCAGCGAGGGCGGCACCGACGGCAATTCCGCAAGGGTCGGCTGGGGAGCGTAAGGCGCGGCCGCAGAAGGAGCAGGCCCTCCACTGCCCCAGGTGCAACTCGACGAACACCAAGTTCTGCTACTACAACAACTACAGCCTCACCCAGCCCAGGTACTTCTGCAAGGCCTGCAGGCGCTACTGGACCGAGGGGGGCTCCCTCCGCAACGTCCCCGTCGGCGGCGGCTCGAGGAAGAACAAGAGGCACTCCTCCAGCTCCTCCTCCTCTAACCCTTCTTCGTCATCGTCATCCATCAAGAACCTCAACCCGCCACCACCGCCACCTCCTCCTCAAATCTCGTCTTCCTCCAACCAACAGTTCGATCAGATCCACGACCTCAACCTTGCTTTCCCGAACCACAGCAGCTTCCTCAACTTGGATAACGGGAACAACAGCATGAGCAATGGTGGCGGTGCCGGCGGGCTTTCCGCCATGGAGCTGCTGCGGAGCAGCGGGATCGCCGCAAGGGGCGGCTTGGGCCCCCTGGTACCCATGCAGATGTCGATGCCGATGCCGTCGGAGGGCATGTTCCCCTACGACGGCGGCGTCGGCGCCGGCGGCATGCAGGAGGGGGGCGGGAGGCTGCTGTTCCCTTTCGGGTCATGAAGCAGGAGCAGCACCATAGGGGACATGGCGGCGGCGGGGAGCCTCCCATGTTTTGGAATGGAATGATGGGCGGCGGTGGCAATGGATCGTCATGGTGAGTACTGCAAGAAACCCTAAATATTTCAAGAATGCTTGATCTTTCAATGCTGCTGGTGGTGGTGGTGCTGCTGCTGCTGGTGAATCTAGAAGTTTGTTTGTTCAA